>OZ012703.1:64520466-64986908 GCA_963942595.1 Cylloceria caligata
CAAAAAATTAATGATTCGATTGTTAGAGATCTTTCTTGCAAAAGATTGATAACGCAGGAATCCAGGCGGCGCTAACTCACACCCCGAATTGCGTCACGCCAAAACACGAGCTTACAAAAACAATTGGTCGGAACTTTGCACACGAGTGGAGTCGTAACCCCTGTCAGTTTGCTGCAATTTTCGTCCAGATCGCTAACGGGTGTCTCACTTTATGGTTGTTTGAATTTTTCGAAAAAGGATGTACGCTGTCTAATTTCCGAAAATGTTTAGCTATAGTGTTAAAACTTTCAACAAGAACAGGGGACAAGGTTGTTCAGTATTGAATTTGGCAAGAATCGATCAAGGCGTTTAGATTTTATAAAATCAGGCATTTTTGTAATTTTTCGAAAACGATATATTTTTTTGCTTTAACTTTCGTAATTTTTCATCTATTAAACTAAACTTGGCATACAAATTGGCTAGGAGATGAGGATATTTGGTTTAGAATTTGGAAAAAATCGATTGAGGGGTTTTAACTTTATGAAATTTGCAATTTTCCTTAATTTTCGATAGTATGGAAAATTTTAATACCACTTCGTCAATATGTTAAAAATGGGCCGGAATGTCCAGAAGATACATTTTCGAACAATTATGCGAAGGGCAGTCTAACGTCTCGAGAACGGCTTGAACTATAATGCTTAAATTTCATAAACAAATAAAACAGCGCTACGTGTTCATTTACTCTTTTTATTTTAGTCTGTGAACACTTAAACTACATTAAGGGGTTATATCTAGTTGTGCTCGGGAAAATTAAGGGATTTTCATGATGTTTTTAGCCACGGTAACATCATTTTATTAAAATACCCTATATTGTATCAATTACTAAATATTTTGAGGTACTTATATACATTTTTTTATGAAAACATTTTCACTATTGGGGAAAATATGGCCGTTGTCCTAAAACACATTTTTTTAACATCACTTGCGGTCAGTATGATATCTCTGGAATGGCTCATCTGAAATCAAAAATCCAAAAATATTTCGTTAGTATAATACTATACGCTCTTTGTGAATAAAGGGTTTAGCGAAATTTTGATTTTTTCTTCAAAATGTCGATTTTTCCGAAAAGTTTGATTTTTAAGGTTCCAAAAATGGTTCCAAATTAGGTTTTTTAAGCCAAAAAGATATAAATTTCGGTCCAAATGAAAATTCTTTAGTTCACGAACAAGCCATTATAATAAGAAACAAGCTCGGTAAAGATTCCAATCGATCGGTCAAATTGCTTTCGAGAAATCGTGCTCACCGCAACAACACTTTTTAAAAAACATTCTTCCGAGATAATCGCGTTTAAAATGTTGAATCTAGGTTTTTAACGGATAAAATTAATGTTTTCATACTTACATAGAGACATCTATTCCAGAGCCATAAGGGATCCCTTCTGCATATGCAGTAGCTTCCAGGATATCGACTTGATGTTGCCTGCAAGCCATTCTACCCTCTCTAGTGGCTGCTTGCGCGCGCTACTCGGCAATCGACACGCGCTTCTAGTCCTCCTTAGCGAGGAATTCATGGACATGAGGGCCATAGGGTATCCCTAGTTTTTCAAAAATCTTAAAAACAGCAATGTTACCCTCATTGAAAATGCAGGCAGATATATAAGCTGCAATTTTGACCAGCAGTTATAGGTAGATTCTTCGGGCTAATTTTTCATATGAGTGGTTTATAACTCTCATAGTTATTCTGTGTGAATCTGCCCACGCATCTTTGAAGTAATTCTTTCTTCGAAAGGTCTTCGTAATTTTTAATGACAGTGTACATTTTTGAATCACCGCCTCCAATGTAATTTGCGTACTTTACACTGTACAGATTTTTGGGCGTTGGAACATTTCAATCATGGCATCGACTTTCATTTTACCAGATGATCCTGAGTGATTTACTGTGCACACAGGGTCATGAACTCTTTTCCACTTTTCGTACTTGGCTGCACCATTTTCTTTCTCCCACTGTTGACACAATTTGCAGTATGCATTTTTCACCACAAGACCCACAATCTAGCCTGTATAATATCCAATCAAGGAAGCAACGCCCTAAAATGAAGTGAATTCGCGTTTTTTCCATGTACCGTCGCCAGATACCGTTATACGGTTTGTATTTGGTCCATTAGTCTTTTCAATTTCTTCACGCACAGCACATTTTATAAATTGATTGAATACTTCTTTCACAGAAGTGTTTCTTCTTACTTCGAAACAAAAATGGTGGCATGTCCATTGATCCGCAAAATTTTGTACACCCCGCTGCTCCTAAACCAAGTAATCTCATTATAAATATACCATAAATCGTCTGTTTATTTCGTACGAATGGTTGATAGTAGCGCACGAACTGATTCTTCGCTGCACACATTTATCACAAGTTACTGCAAGTTTGAAGCCTAGTCCTCGTATTTCTATTGGATTGAATTTAACATCACCGTCACAACTTTTGCATTCTACATACTCCGAAAGAGTTGTGAATACCAATATAAAATTAATAATTCGTTATTCAATCGAATGAACAACTGGCACATTCACCTCATCAGTAAGCTTGCATTTTTATCGAGACACACTAAAACTACTTTCGTCGATTTCTGCTGTCTTCGGATTAAAATATTCAAGAGTACTCAGTTTGTTGAGAATTTCTTCCGGTAGAACCTTGACCGATCTGTGAATATATTGGAACGGGATGAGAACTCACTCGAGGCAAGAGGAAAATAACCAGACACATAAATGTTATACTGAGAAAGTGGTTTATTGCTGCCTTCCTTCGCAGTATTCAAAAATTCAATTTCAAAACAACACCAGTCTAATAACATATATGAAAATTCAGACCAAAAAGGACTTTAATTTAGAAAATTATCCAAAAAGTAAATTTTGCAAACAAATACAAATCATAAAAAAAGATTAACAAATTGAGCTGTAAATTGACATATTATGAGCAGCACACAATTATATTAATTGTGCGCTGAGTGAAAACATGAGCAAGCGGTGCATGCAACGCAGTGATAGCTACGCTGCACGACACGCTCAGACTGGTGAGTGCAAAAACATGAATGAGTTAGTAATTTGAATTTGGCATTGTAATGTGACCAGCACACAATTATATTAATTGTGTGCTGGATATGAACTTGAGACAGCGGTGCGTGCAACGTAGTAACAGCTACGCAGCACGACACGCCGATGCCATTGAGTGCGAAAATGTGTGCGTAACTCACTGCAACCACTCAGCACTGTATTGCAGAGTAGTTGCAATGAATTAATAATGAGAGCACTCTCAGTAAATGTTGCAGGAGTGCTGGTCTATGTGAACTCAGCTACGCAGTCAGCACTGCGTAGCACAATACAAACAGATATTGAGGCTGTACAAATGAACTGCGTATAGTCACTGTACTTTCCCAGCAGAATTTCTGGAGGAAAGTACAGTGAATAGACCACACCGGTATAATTGTATTAATTATACCGGCTAAAGCAAGTGAGGAGAGCATGATGCCGCATGTGCTGCAGCGCATGCCACGAGTGAGCCAAAGTGGTGATGCACCGTATTTCTCTTCTCACTGACATTGAATTTCTACCAAATTATGTCAATGTACTCTTACCTTGAGCAAACGAGTCCTGATGAGCGAGATGTTGAGCGAGTCCGATGTATAAATGTCCGAGGAAAATGCTTGAGAGTCCTATGGATGCGCGTGCTGTCCAGTGGATGTGTGTCGCAAAAGTGCCAAATTCTCAAGATGGCTGCGAGTATGAAAGTTTCGTTGGGCGCTGGAGTCAGTTGAGCGAGATAGCCGGTGAGCGAAACCGAAGTCAAGCGAGAGAGACATCCTCTCGCTCGACGCGGCGTGCCAACGAGGCGCATCCTCGGCTTCGCGAAACCCATGCCTCGGCTATCTTCGACTCAACCGAACAACGCGTGGTAGAGCAGCGCAACAGGTAGGCGCACGACGATTATCGATCGCCGTGCGCCAGCTGATTTTCCAACACAGTTTAAATTTCAAGTCAATCGGATAATTGCTCTTTGAGTTACAATGTCAGCAAATTTGAAAAATCTCATTTCGAGAAAAACGCGTTTAAAGATTTAACTATCGATTTTTGCAAGATAAAATGATATTCACTGTAAAAACTGCTAATCAGCTATTCCTGGCCCATACAATAGACCCTCCTCTTTCTCGAATATGCTTGCTGAGAGGCTGAAGCTTTTCTCCGAGCTGTTCGTCCCTATTTTGAGGATGCTTCATGACGTAACTCCGCCTGGTTGATTCGGCTGTCATCTCCTCCATGGCATATTCTTTTGCAATAGGACCGATGATAACGTCCATTACTTGTAGCATTTTTAGAATAGCATAAAGACCATCGTTAAATATTGAGACTGCAAGAAAATTAGCGAGCTCGATCATTTTCAATCCATTATGAAGGTGCTTTGGAGCAAAGTGCCAGAGCAAGCCGTTATAACTTTCATTGTTGTTCTGCGTGTTCCCTCCTTTGCATCGCTCTAGTAATTCCCTCGAACTCAAGTCAGTATAAATAGGTTCCAAAGCTTACGTAACACACTTGTCACGTGACAGCTAATCATGTTTGAACTTTGATACGTCCATTCCTTGAGCTTTCGCGCAGCGATATGAGCACCAGCTATTCGCACCTGCAGGGTAATTTCCGTGGTTCGGATTTTCGTCTATCGAAGACAAATGATGCAAGGTAGCCCAAATTTCTTGATACATTTCATCAACATTATCTTGATGCCTGGTAATTGCCAATCCATAGTATTTCTGGAGTTTATAAATAACTTTATCAATTAGCTTCACGGTATTCTTACTCCTTCCCCCTAAACCTTTAGTTTGTTTTTTGAGATTGTGGCATCGTGTTGACATTCTTTTTTCACATGTAAGTAGTATTCTAGTTTTTCTACATTCACATCTTATGAATTTTAATTCAATAATTCTTTGTATGTGGCACTGTCACCGTCGCCAATATAGCGCGTATACTTTACTCCATTTTTATCGATCGAGCGACTAAACATTTCCTTCACAGTATCAACCTCCATTTTTCCAGCTGATCCAATATGATTTACATTGCAATCGTCATGTCCTTCAAGCCATTCTTCGTATTCTTCAGGATGAATATCTTTTTTATTTTCCCATACTTCACAACTCTTACAATAAGTCGATTTTACGATTGAATCGTTGATTTGTTTGTTGAATTTACCTGCAAGAGTTGTAACACCGAAACGTGAAGTGTGGCCGCGTTTTTTCCATGTGCCATCTCCGGAAACTGTCAAATTAATATCTGAACCTTCATTCTCTAAGGTTTTAGCTCTCTCCTCAGTTGCGGCTTTGCGTGTACTTCATTCATAAACGGTTTTAGCAGCTTTGGTTACATTTTCAAAGCATCCAGCAAAAGTGTTGTTATGAAATTTTCTAAGAAGATCCATCGAGCCACAAAATAGATTTAGTCCATTGGTACCGACGCCTACAAGTCCAATCACAAACACTATACGACGATTTATTTCATAAGCATTACCAATTATCGGTCCAGAATTCACATATGAAACACCGCACTCACATGACACAGCAATTTTGAATCCTCAACCCCGTGAACTTGCTCCATTGAACTTGATGTCTTTCTTGCAATTTTTACGCACAACTAAAGTGTTAATTGCACTAAAAACAGAGTAAAACTGGATGAAACGGTATCCATGGGTATGATCAACTATAATTTCATCATCTCCGGTGCGTAATAGTTTTTCAGCGGCTGTACTGGTATTTTTGGTGGACTGCTCATACGTGTATCAATTTCCCGAAAATCTCCTCTTCTTATTTCTGGATCTATGCATAGGAGTATCGTGAGAGCTTTTTTGATTCGAACTCGAACTGCTTTTACGCATTTTCGCTCTGTTGTGCAGTGTACAGCAGCTGCGAGTAAACTAAACAGACCCTTCCAGAATAACTGCGTTGAACCACTCCAGAATACCTTTTAAATGGCAACGCTGTTTCCAAATGGCCCTATAGAGTCCCCTCTATAGTGTCCTTTCCTCCTATAGTGACCAAAGAATCAGGTAACAACACGTCAGCTCCGAGCTCCGCCTCCAGGCAGATGGGTCATTTTATACTTACGAGCGATTGCTCTTTAGAAGGTTGCCATTCAGGAGTATTAAAGATAGGGCCTTGACATTTTTACAGGATATTCTTCAAAGTATAAACTGTCGAAAAAGACAAAAAAATCGATTTTTTGAAAGTGTCAAACTGGTATAGCCCCTTAAAAATCGTCAGGTCTGGTTGCCTCATTGATTCTTAATGAATGAGTGAGGCAATCACAGCTGACTAAAATTAATGTTTCGATTGTTAGAGATGTTTCTACAGAAAGATCGATAACACAGGAATCCAGGCGGCGCTTACTCACACCCCGAGTTGCAATTCGCCAAAAATGCTATCTTAACAACTGGTCAAGAGTGTCGCATAGATTCATGATTCTAAATTAACAGGTAAAGTTATGTTCAAAGATGGATAGTATCGGATTTGAGCCGAATCTATGAAGAGATTCAGATTTGATGGGTTATTGAATTTCTGAAAAACAAGTGTGATCATTCCAATTTCCGTAAACTGTGTTCGACTCAACTGAATTTTTTTGTAAAGGTGAAATAAGAAAAGTGAATTTCCAATTTTGTCACTAACATAAATTTGAAAAGGTTTGAGAAATCAAGGTAAATCTCTCACTCACACCGGAAGCGGAAGTCCCAAGTAACATAGCATATAGTATATTGAGTACTGACATTCTAATATTTCCATGTCAGACGAATGATACGTTCACATCTAATTAATTTGGCAATTAAATATTTTTAAACATTTTCAGTTAAAGAGAAGTTAACGGAAGATGCGGATAGTGAAATTGCTACAACATCATTGCGGGTGTCACTCGCCTGTCCATTGGGAAAAATGCGAATGAGCACACCTTGCCGAGCCTCTACTTGCTCGCATCTGCAATGTTTTGATGCATCACTGTTTCTTCAAATGAATGAACGCAAGCCAACGTGGAGTTGCCCGGTCTGCGACCGAGCTGCTTTGTACGATAATTTGGTGATTGACGGTTACTTCCAAGAAGTATTGAACTCTCACAAATTACTACCCGATGTGAATGAAATACAATTACTTCAGGACGGTTCGTGGGAGAACTTAGTATTGAAGAAAGAAAAGGATAAGGATAAAACTGAAACAAAAATGGAGACAAAAAATCAGCGGAAGGTAGATGTCGATACTGTTGATCTCGGTAAGTACATTAAAAGTGACACTAAAAGCTGTGAAAATGTCAAATGCGTTGACTCTAAAAATGCCACGTGTATTATAATGCCTTATTTGTACGCCAAGCTGAGAAGCGGTACTACAGACAAACAAGAAAGTTTGTTATAGTTATTAATGAATAACAATAACACCTCCCGAACAACTGAAATTTTTATTTACTTATTCTTTTTTTCGGCCTAGAAATAAGAAGTTAAGAACCAGTATAGACATCGAGGCATAATTTATAAAAAAAAAACCACCCTATACTTTTTATATACAGTTCACGGACAGAAAAGTTATGGTCACGGGAGCTAATCCAATTCGGCACGACGGGAAAAAAAAATTTCCTATCACTTGCCCATGTACATGGCCACTCTCCTTCCCTGCCCATAAATATTCCTTAATATCCCTTCCAGCGTGTGTCACGTGCCACGCCTTAGCCCATATTTCTTTCCTTTTTTTTTTTTTGTTAGATGAATCAAAATCTTTATTGGAATATCATTATTAATCATTATTAAATTCGTAATTTATTATCATTTATTATATGTTTTGTAACGGTATTCAACGTTAACATTACATTTTTATACCAAGAAAGGGTACAGTACAGACTTGAGTAGGGAGGACATTCATTTAGGCTTCAGTAGTAGGTGAAAGTAGGGTTGATTCAATAAAACATAGTGTAACGAATTAATTTCTCCCGCTTCATTCTTTTTAAAATACTAGTGAAAGAAACTAACACGTTATTCTCATTTTACGAGCAATAAAACTCTAGATGATCGGTTCTGAAAATATATTCATTTATTTTAAGGGTCACGAGAAGCAATTGATTATTGGTTGATGTCTCGCCTGCGATATCTTCTATTAGACATGTAAACGTTCCACATAAATATAATATTATACAATTTATCAATCCATGACTAGATCCTGGTCCATACAACCATACAAGGCGATACCTTGGCATTAGAAACACTTGTTCCAGCTTGCATAAAATAGAAATACAGACTCATACGGCACACGCTCAAGCCATACTATTTATTAGATTGACAGATTTTAACAGCTCACCATTCATAAACTATAGGTTTGTCGAAGACCAAGGCCATATAAAGTGTCAAGATTGTTATAGAAACTTGTTCTTAAATCTAAAGTATAAAATAAAAATACATACATATATTTCATTATTCAGGGTATTGACAGATAAATAGCTCCGAAGCAATTGCCAACGAGCTCGTCGATGAGACTGGCCAAAAAAAGTGTCCAGCTTATGTCTACAAAATATTGTTATTCGAGTGTTACGATTCTCTTCACCCGATTTCAATAGAGCCTCGAGCATTTTTGTCTAACGCTCAAGGTCGTAGGAGCTCCCCCGTCGATGTTGAGTGTTCCGGCATCGAGTTCCATTTCTATGGTATGATAGAAATGTGGCTCACCTCGATGGTTAATAGATAGAATTAGATACCAGCGTTTGATGCCAAGAGAGCCTCCTTTCGTACTAATCCTTCGGTACTGGGAATCATCGTACTTTTTTGGTAGGGAGATATGTGGATCGTGGATCTCCGAAAATCCTCTCCAAATTCCTTCTAGGATGTTGCTTCACCGGACTCGGCATGAAAATCCCATCTAATGAGTGGCCCCTTGAGCGATGCGAATCCCATCCGTCGAGACTAGTCGCATCGAATATCATACTCGAGATCCATGATTGAGCGATTGATACTACTCGAGCAGCGTTGGTTTGGCTGTATGCTCGTCGCTTTGCTTGACGACACTAACTCTCCAACCTCGTTTTCGGGGTTCACGCACCCGGGCGCACGACCCACCATCCAACGACGTAAAACGCATACAGCATTGGTGACGACTCACCACGTCGAAATTATGCGCGGCGCGAAATATACAATCATAGTATGATACGCTACAATAGTAAATACTGCGATACATGAATTAATAAAATAAAGAGAAGTGTGACTCGACAGCCCTTATTGTAGTGGATTTTATCATGCATCCGCTTTACATCCACAGTTCCGGGTGAACGCATGCCTTTATAATCGTGTCCGCATTTAAATAAAATTGCCTTGTGATATCACTGATGGTAATTATGATTTTCCTTGTAACTGCTCTACTGGCCTTATCTTTGAAGCGTATTTTAAAGTAAATAGGCTTTCTAGTGTATTCTGTTGACTAAACGCATACGCCTACTCCGCGGATCGCTCACTACCGTGTGTCTACTAACTGTCGTGAAGTCATCTGTTTGTGATCCAATGTTCGGATTCTCACTTATCTACTTCGCACTACCTTGGGGTTGGCGCCAAGCTCTTGTCCGCGCTTCCCTCTCCAGCCTGGTCGATCGCTATCCTGACCGCTGCTACTGTCGAGCGCTAGCGAAATTCAGTCTCCGCGCATCCGCGGACATCTACTGAGCAGGGGCGTCGCGCGTTGGGATATCGTGATGATATACGTTCCCTATTCGAAAGGTATAGGATTTCCAAATTGTTGCGCAGGAGAGGTATATATCAAGCAGTCGAAAACGATTCAATTTTTATCGAATCGTACTGAAAATCGTCAGTATCAATGGGCACGATTCGTAAGAGGGGGGTTCGTACATCACCGAAGTTACTAGGTGTGTTAAAAAAATAACGAGAAGTTTCCTTTTTTGGAAATAATTTTTTTATATTAGGTGCGCAACTAAGTTCCCGCTGTTTTTCAAGAGATGGCTCCAGTAGTAAGTGCTGGTTGATTGGGACATAACCAAAACGTCATGAACTAAGCTTAGACATATGGTAAATAAACCGCTTTGACACATTAGTGATTTTGTTTTTGCGTCATATACTTTTGGTGGTGTGAAAATGTCTGTTTTTGTGCCAAATAATCGTCATTTGCGGGAAGTGTTGCTTTTATTCTTTTATTCGAAGAAAACGGCGGCTGAATCGAGAACTCCAAAAAGTTTACGAAGATGCTGCTCTAAGTGACACAACATGCCGTGATTGGTTCCGTCGCTTCAAAGACGGTGATTTTGATATTGACGACCGTTCGCGTGAAGGAAGGCCAAAAACCTTCGAAGACGCTGAATTGGAGGCATTGCTCGATGAGGATCCGTGCCAAACGCAAAAAGAGCTTGCTTCAGCATTAGGAGTTGCCCGCCAAATCATTTCCAAGCGATTGCATGCGTTGGGAATGATTCAAAAGCAAGGAACTTGGGTTCCTTATGATTTGAAGCCAAGAGACGTTGAGCGTCGTTTTTTCGCCTGTGAACAACTGCTCCAGCGGCAAAAAAGAAGGGTTTTCTTCATCGCATCGTTACGGATGATGAAAAATGGATTCATTACAGCAACCCAAAGAGAACAAAATCGTGGGGACTGTCCGGTCATGCTTCTACGTCGTCGGCTCGGCCGAATATTCACGCTGCGAAGATTTTGCTGTATATTTGGTGGGACCAGGGTGGTGTTATTTATTATGAGCTGTTGAAACCGAACGAAACCATCACTGGGGAACGGTATCGAACTCAATTGATGCGATTGAGCCAAGCACTCCGCGAAAAGCGGCCACAATACGAGCAGAGTCACGAAAAAGTGATTCTACAACATGACAACTCTCGGCCTCACGTTGCCAAACCCGTTAAAACCTACTTAGAAACGCTCAAATGGGAAGTCCTACCCCACCCGCCATATTCCCCAGATATTGCGCCGTCCGATTATTACTTGTTCCGTTCGATGGCACATGGTCTGCCTAATCAGCAGTTCAGCTCATATGAAGACATCTCAAAATGGCTTGATTCGTGGATAGCCTCAAAAGACGAACACTTCTACCGTGACGGTATTCGAACTCTACCAGAAAGATGGGAAAAAGTTGTCGCTAGCGATGGGCAATATTTAAAATGATTCATTTGTAAACATTTTTTCACAATAAAGTTGCATTTTCATAAAACAGCGGGAACTTAGTTGCGCACCTAATACGTCTACAACAATGTTATTCCCATTAAATATTATACTCTGTAACATAGTTACACTCTCTAGCCTACTTTATTATGTCAAACGGTATAAAGAGCCGAGGGATACGCAGAAACACCTGCAAAATTGGACTCGGTACATGCGTGGCGAGGTTCGCGGGCGATAGGCCATCGCCCCTGGTATAAAAACTAGAGCTGTCGCCGCTCCGGAATTCCTTCACTGACGTAAACAGCGGCTCAGCGACCAGCTGGCCTTGCTGGGAGACGAGGGAAAGGCGTTGAGCGCGGCAGGGGCAGATCCCAAGAGCCGAAAAGATGCGTTAGATTTTTAAATTACGATGAAAAATAGGCAGAGGGGAATGAGGCGAGGGGAGGCCTATAAAAGGCCGCTGCGCGGGGAGAGGAGCTCTCTTGGCCTCTTAGCGTGGATAGAAGGCGTGTTAAAAGACAAGTCGAGAAATCTGAACATTCTAAAACATACAAGAGAAAAGTTAAGCATTATCAATGAATAGATTCTGAATAAATTCGGGTCCAGTGCATAACGGAACATCGAATTAGTGAGAATGGAAGACAGCGGAACAATGAGAGGCAGGCGAGTGGTTTAAATAATATAAAGAATTGGTTTTAGTGAAGTTAAAAAGAAACTAGTAATAAATTAGGATATGGATAGGTTTAGGAGAATAGAATTAAGAGAATAAGTGTGTGTGCGAATAGATCTAAGTAAAATTAAGTGCATAGGATTAATTAATACGTTTAAGCGAGTAGTGAATCCGGAAGTAGAATTAAATAGTGTGGACTTTAAATCGGAAGTATAAACGGGAATCGCCCGCCTGGATGAGTGGAAGAGAGAAAGAGAGAAAGTGAAACGAAAGTAAAAGAGAAAGAATTGTAAACAGAGTTAATACACTCTGTCGAAAGAGCGAGTGCGAGGCGAATGACTGGTAGTGTGAGTATGTCTGTGCACCGAGCATACAGCAATACCACTGTACAAGAAGAATAATAAACTTCCGAGGGTACCGAGAATTTAATTTTTAGGTACAGAAAAAATCACACGGAGTCATGTCTGGCAAATATGAAAGCTGGGGCATCATTACAGGGTTGTTTTTGGCCAAAAAATCACGAACAAGCAGTGAAGTGTGAGTATGTGCATTATGGTGGTGTAACTGCTATGAATTGTTTTGCCACAAATCCGGGCGTTTTTTTCGGATTACTTCACGCAAACAGCGTTGAACTTTTAAGTAGTACTCCTTATTGGCCGTTTGACCTTGTGGCAAGAACTCACGGTGCACTATGCCGTTAAAATCGAGGAACACCGTGAGCATAATCTTCATATTCGACCGCACTTGTCGAGCTTTTTGCGGTCTTGGTAATCCAGAATGCCTCCACTGGGACGATCGAGCCTTAGTTTCGACGTCATATCCGGAAACCCAACTTTTATCGCCTGTCATGATACGTTTCAGTAGTTCTGCATCGCTATGACTTCATTTAGCGACTCCTGAGACACTAATTCGCTGCTGTTTTTGTTCGAAATTCAACAATTTGGGAACAAATTTTGCTGCCACACGTTTCATACATAAAACTTCGAAAAAAGTTTCAGCTCACTTCATCGGAGAACGTTCTGCCAGCTCACCTCGGAGGACGTTTTGACAGCTCAAATTGTCACAGACCTCGCAGCGAGGCTAAAACAGCTCGTCGCAGTTCTTCATCTCTGTCGTGGATATCATGGCGGATAAAAGCAAGCCAGCTCAGGTTTGTGAGGGAGTCGAGCCGGGTTCTGGAAAGAAGCTCCATTTGCCACCACCTACCATGTATGGTCCGCTCGTACGATCCAGCTCTCGCTGAAGCTCGCCTGCTCGATTGTCCAGCGAGCTAATATTCAAAGCACAGTCTCAACGAAGCCGCATCGAGACGATCAAAATGGCGTATCAGGCACTGCCAACGGAGCCAGCGATGGCTTTAACAAAGAAACTCAATTCCTTATGGGCACAGGTTGACGAACACCACAAAACGTTCCTCAAGGTACACCAGTACTTTGAGGTGACGTGGTCTTTGACCTGCATCGACGATGATTATTTCAAGGACGATACGCATCTTGAAGAGGCCTAGCTTACCCTGGCTGTCATTGTCGCAGCGTCGCTGCGAAGTTGGCTGCCACATGCACAGCCTCAGTCTGCATCTGGAAAGCTGTTTCAAAAGCAGGCTAAAGTGCTTAACATCAATCGGCCACAGTTTAGCGGCAAAGATCGGAATGGCCGGCATTTCGGGACCTCTTCCAGTCGCTGATTCTTGGCCATCAGCAACTAACTAGCATTGAGATGTTGCACTACCTGCGAGGTAGTGTAACTGCTTGTGCCGCGCAGCTCGGGGGCCGTATTGGCGCTCACAGGAGAGTCCCTCTAGCCTTTGTGGGTTCACTTGACAGCGAGATTTAAAAACAAGCGTCTCCTGATGCAAGAACGCCTCGACAGCATCTTTGCCATTACTACACCACCTGAGCGGGACGCCACGTCATTGTCTGAGGTCATCGCGACAGTGTCGGAGGCGGACGAGGTGCTCCGAGGTCTCGGCAGCGTGGAGCGTATGTGGGATTGCGTTCTAGTGCACCATATGGCAAAGAAGTTTGACAGGGTAACGCGTGAGGCATGGGAGATGTCCCTGGGATCGGCCCAGGAATTTCCATCATTCAACGAACTGAAGGAGTTAGTAACATTCCGGGTACAAGCACTTGAAAGGATCGTGGCAACTCCTGGTCAATCCCGCACCGAGGCTAAAGCCTCCTCATCGAGGCCTGCCCGAATCCGTGTGACTGCTGTCGCTCACTCGACCATTACGTGGTGATGTGTCCGGAGTTCCGAGAGCGCAACATCACGGAACGTCCGACGGTGGTTGAGAAGCGCAGGTTATGTTACAATTGTCTGGGAAGACACAACGTGTCGTCGTGCCGCTTAACCAGAAGGTTCCTGGAGTGTGATGGCAAGCATCATACCATGTTGCACCAGGAGTTATCATGCAGCTCCAGGTAGTCGGCACTGGGAATGTCAGTTCAACCTACAGCTCATTGAGGGAGTGGTGCAGTCATCCACATTTCGGGACAGCTCAACGAGACCAGCTCAACATTATTTGCAATCGCTTTAGCACTCATCAAAACGTTAATATCAGCTCATCAAGTTCGTCTGCTCATAGATCCAGGGTCGGAATTAACATTTGTTGCATAGTATCTTTGAAGTCAGCTCAATCTCACACATCAGCACTTATGTATTCCGATCTTTGGCATTGGTGGCAAGAGATCAGCTCAAACACGCGGCTCGGTTCAGCTCACTCTACATTCTTTACACACACATCCTTAATACATTGACGGTAATATTACCATCGGTGGAAGTACCACATCAGACTTGGCCACACATCACTGGGCTCAATTTGGCAGTCTCAGGATATCTGCGCCCTCCGTCTGTCGACATCTTCATCGGGGTTGATGTTTATCAGCAGGTCATCAAGCCTAACATCATCAAGAGCTCACTATCAATGCCGATCGCTTAACTGTTAATGTTTGGATGGCTAGTGCTTGGAGCAACTGACTCAGCGCAGTCGCTAGTCGTTTCAGCTCATCATGCTCAAGTCCATCAAGAAGAGCAAGCGCTGCAAGAAGCTCTCACAAAGTTCTGAGTTCAAGAGGAACTACCAACCGACACTGACAGCCCGCTCACACCAAAAGAACAGGAGTGTGAAGATCACTTCCGGTCAACGCAAAGGCGTGATTCATTGGGGAGGTACATCCTCAGAATTCCGCTCAATTCACCGGCAACGATCTTGGGGAATTCTCTCGCGACCGCTCATCACTGTCCGCTTCGAGTTGTACAACGACACTCGAAGGACGGTGAATTCAAGCAGCTCTATCACTAGTTCATGGCAGAATATGAACAGCTCGGCCGTACGGAAAAGGCGCCAGTATTATTATCCGGTACGCTGCATTACTACCTGCCACATCACGGGGTTCTCAGGCCAGCGAGCACCACTACAAAATTGAGAGTGGTGTTCAACAACTCGAGTTCAACGTCAACTGGTTCCCCAGTTAACGACATTATGCACACCTGCGCCAACCAGCTGCTCAACATCTCGGACGTGCTCATCTGGATTCGCTTACATCGACACATCATCCCCATGGACATCACCAAAATGTACCGACACATCCTGGTATATGAGGAGGATTACAATTTGCAGCGTGTACTGTGGGTCGATAACCAACTCAAAGAGGTGCTATACCGGCTGAAGATGGCTACCTACGGCACTAAAGCTGCACCATTTCTTGCAGTTCGAGCGCTCCTACAGCTCGTAGAGGACGAAGGTGTCAAGGTCCCACGTGTCGTGCTATCATTCACGTATGGCCGGTATGTGGATGATATTTTTGGAGACACGGTGGAATAGCTCAGTGAAATTGCTCAACAATTAAAGTGAGCAAGTTTTTGGTAAATCACAGTGCTTTGAGTGGTTTAAAAAATTCAAAAGTGGCGATTTTTACGTGAGAAACGAAGAACGTGAAAGACCATCGAAAAAGTTTGAAGACAGCGAATTGCAACCATTGTTGGATGAGGATGACGCTCAAACGCAACAACAACTCGCGAATCAATTAAATGTGACACACGAAGCCGTCTCCATACGTTTGAAAGCCATCGGAAAGATCCAGAAGATCGGAAAATGGGTTCCACATGAACTAAATGAAAGACAGCAGGAAAACCGAAAAACCACTTGCGAAATGCTGCTCGCCAGGTATAAAAGAAAGTCATTTCTCCATCGAATTGTGACTGGCGATGAAAAGTGGATATATTTTGAGAATCCTAAGCGTGAAAGATCATGGGAACTCCAGGCGAACCATCGACATCGACTGCAAGGCCAAATCGCTATGGACCGAAGACAATGCTCTGTGTTCGGTGGGATCAGAAGGGTGTGATCTATTATGAGCTGCTAAAACCTGGCGAAACCGTTAATACTGAATGCTGCCGACAACAAATGATCGATTTGAATCAACCTTTGCGTGAAAAACGACCAGAATATCGAAAAAGGCAACAGAAAGTGATTTTGTTCCGTGATACTGCACCATCACACACAGTAAAACTGGTCAAGGAAACGATTGAGACGTTTAGTTGGGAAATACTTTCGCATGTGACTTACTCACCAGACTTGGCTCCGTCCGATTACTACTTATTTGCATCGATGGGATACGCACTTGCTGAGCAGCGCTTTACTTCTTACGAAAATGTACGAAAATGGCTCGATGACTGGTTTGCCTCAAAAGAGCAACAGTTTTTTTGGCGTGACATCCACAAATTGTCAGACAGGTGGGAAAAATGTATAGCTAGCGATGGGCAATACTTCGAATAAAATATTTTTTATCATTTTCATATAATAAACGTGTATTTTCTATACAAAAATTCCGGTTTCATATTTATAGACCTGGTACTTCTGAAAAAAAGAATGAAACAAGTATTTAATTTAACGCACTGGTCAATAAAAACAACGTGTACAGCACAATCGATACTGTCTTACCTGATATGCCACGACTCATTACACAAAGTTGGCAGCGTTGATGATCTGTTGCCACCGACGTCAACTGTAGATGAGGATGGCGGGTAACACTTTTTGCTCCCGAAGCTAGATCTATCTGTACAATGTATGTATCCTCCTCTTGCTGTCCATAACACAAATAACAAGTCCTGGGTGGCTTTTAATATGCAGGGGCTGCTCACTCTGCAAGAGATTATTTTTTATAATAAAAAATAAATATTACATGTTTTTAAATCACAATTTTTTAATTGTTTTTTATTTTTTACTTACCAAGCCCCGATGCTTCGCTGCTAATCGACATCGGCACGTATTCCATGATCTCTCTCTCTCTCTTTCCCTTTCTATGACTGTCCTCAGTGTATACTTTATAATGTATACTTTATAATAAACAACTGTGTCTTCATCACAAATAGCTACACATATGGTGAATTATTGCGTTCGCAACGCAACACCCGATGCATGATCAGCGATATGACCACAGTACAGCACAATTATTTCGGACAAAATAATTTTCATAAGCTCCGTATCCTCCGGTGCTAGCAAGGTCGTGGTATGCTCGAGCGCTTCTTGAAAGAATTCCTTGTAACCGATGATCTCATACGCTGTTGCACGAGGCGTTTCACAGACAACTATCTTTTCACGGACATACGATACCACCTAGTTCATACACTGCTGAATTGTTTCATTTTCGCTCTCTAGAGCCTGCATATGAATATCAATTCTTCTACTTATTTCGACGAGCATATCAAATTCTCGTATTCCTCATTAGCACTACAGCTTATTTCACCAAAGGAGATGGCTCTGTGCTGGTAACACGAGGTTAAGCGTGTGTAATGCTGTGTGCTCTATGCAGGTATTACACATTTTCTCGGCATCAGCCCCATGACCTTCGAAATATGGTTGTACGCGATAAAAATCACTTTTAAACACTCGCCATTCGTCCGTACTATGTTTAATTCCGGTAAAAGTATTCGACAATAATTTCACCACTGGTGTAAGGCACGCAGAGTTCAACTCGAGCCTGGCGACGATTATTTTACCGAATAATTTATTTAAACCGTACATAACGGGGTTCGCTATATATGGGGATATCGTGTGAGACGTAGCACCGTTATTTGCCATTTTTATTGCTTTCTCGTAGGCTGTAACTTTTCGAATGAACCGTCGGCGGTGTTCATACTCCGTTTTATACACATTACCTCCACCATCTAATTGCATCACCTCTTCTTTTGATACTGCAAATAATACGACTGAAAATGGCTCACCAATATCCTTTGATATTTGTCGCATTCTCCTTGACTGCGTAATAAGAAAAGCAGCAAATATACACCAAAGCACTTGCATACTCTCGCACACGTATGTGCATACTCACACCTTGACATACAGATAAGATGTCATGAAAAGTAAATAACATTCGTGGACGAAGTTTTATGATTTTCCTCATCGAAATTAGATGAAAACAATATGACATTCATCAGCGAAACTCGATAACTTAGTACATGATGGGTCTTATATCTACATCACCATCGCTAAATATTTTCATGGGGCTTGCTTTTGTAAAGTGATCGTGTGCGGCTATCTTCTTGGTTAGTCATTCATTACTTCAGAGAGAGAGAGAGAGAGAGAGAGAGAGAGAGAGAGAGAGAGAGATTTTATATTTAATGTTACACTCTTCTGGACAGATTTGCACAATATCATTGATGTATATCGTGAATAGCAAAGGTCCTAATACTGATCCCTGTGGAACCCCATACTTTGTCATAATTCGTTTTGACCACTGATTGTTAAATCTATCAGGGGTACAAATTGAAAATGCGGGTTTGATAACAGATGGCGTTACTAACGCTATACGCATCAGGCAGTACTGTGACTATGTTCATGTCAAAGCTACGTCTTATAGCTTTAATTTTCAGTATGTGTCAATTTGTCGCAGTGTCAAATTCATAGTTTTTTTGAGCTCTCAATATGTCGAGTTTCGTGCCAACAAAACAGCATTTGCGGGAAGTTTTAATTTACTTCTTTAATTTGAAGAAAAGTGCTGCTGAAGCACATCGATTGGTCTCCGAGGCTTATCCGAGTCATGTTCCATCGGTTTCAACGTGCGAGAGATGGTTTGTGCGGTTTAGAAGTGGTGATTTTGACGTTGAGGACAAAGAGCGGCCGGGCCAAGTGAAAAAGTTTGAGAATGCTGAATTGGAGGCAATCCTCAATGAAGACTCGTGTCAAACTCAACAAGAGCTCGCAGATTCATTGGGAGTGACACAACAAGCCATTTCCCATCGTATAATAGCCCTCGGAATGATCCAAAAGCAAGGACATTGGGTGCCGTATGAGCTGAAGCCGAGAGACGTCGAGCGCCGTTTTTTTTGCATGCGAACTGCTGCTCGAACGGCAAAAACGGAAGGGTTTTTTGCATCGCATTGTCACTGGTGATGAAAAGTGGATCCATTACGATAACCCGAAGCGCAAAAAATCATATGGTTACCCCGGCCATGCATCATCATCGACGGCCAAACCAAATATTCACGGCGCCAAGCTCATGCTCTGTATTTGGTGGGACCAGCTGGGTGTGGTGTATTATGAGCTATTGAAATCGAACGAAACCATCACAGGAGCACTATACCGAACTCAATTGATGCGTTTGAGCCGCGCACTCAAAGAAAAACGGCCACAATACGAGCAAAGACACGACAAAGTAATTTTGCAACATGACAACGCTCGGCCACATGTTGCAGCGCCGGTCAAAACATACCTACAAACGCTGAAATGGGAAGTCTTACCCCACCCGCCGTATAGCCCAGATATTGCTCCTTCCGATTACCACCTTTTCCGATCGATGACACATGGCCTAGCTGACCAGCGCTTCCATTCTTACGAAGAAGCCCAAAAATGGGTCGATGACTGGATAGCAGCCAAGCCGGCCGAATTTTTTCGCGACGGTATCCGTAAATTGCCAGAAAGATGGGAAAAAGTTGTGGCTAGCGATGGACAATACTTTGAATAATTCATTTGTTACCATTTTTTCAGAATAAACGTTCAAAAATAGAAAAAAATCCCGCATTTTCAATTTGTACTCCTGATAACTTGTTGTGTTCTGTTACCTAAATATGACCTTAACCATTCTAGTACCATTCCTCTTATTCCATATTGATATAATTTATCCAATAGTCTATCCCTATCTACTGTTTCGAATGCCCTTTTTAAATCCAAAAATATTACTCCTACATGGTTTCCTTTACTGACTATCATCTTCCATTCATCAATGACAGTTTGAATTGCTGTCTCACAGGAATGATTTTTCCTTAAACCTGATTGGTGTTCTGTAATAATGTCATTATTTTGTAAATACATTTCAATTTGCTCTTTTACTACTAACTCTAGTACTTTTTCATATATTGGCAATATATTTATTGGTCTGTATTCACTCGCTTTCTTAGGTTTTTCTATTTTGGGAATTGGTATTATTGTGGATGTTTTCCACCCCTCCGGACATGTACCTTTATTTAGTGAATCATTTATTACCTTCAATAATTCTTCCCCTATTACGTAAAAGCATGCTTTCAATAGTTCACTAGTTATTCCTTCATCTGTTCCTTTTTTACATGGCAAACCCATAATAATTCGTTCCAATTTATATATATCTATCAATTCAAAATTCTCTATTGTATCCCTACTTTTTATAACATAAATAGTTTTCTTACCTTTATTAGTCTCTACACATATAGACTCAATTATATCATCAATACTTTGTATATAATACAAATTAAACTTGTCTGCAAAATTACATTCACCTGTGCTTCGCAATATCTCAAAATCTACATTATTTATTTCTTTTACCCCCGCTTTTTCTCCTCTTAATACTCCTTTTAAAGTTTTCCATAACATTACAGGGTCATTTTTATTATTGTTTATCATAATTTCATAATATTCTTTCTTTTTGTTCCTAATCAATTTCACAACCATATTTCTTTCAAGTTTAAATTGCAGCCAGTCTTGTTCAATGTCTGTGTGTACCGCTCTAGTATATGCCTCGTCCCTTTTCTTTGTAGCTACCCTTATATCATCATAATACCATTTTTTTCCTTCCAATATCTTTGGAATTTTAAACTTCTTCTTTGGTGCAACTATATCTAATGCATCTACTATACTTTGAACGAAATTTTCTGCTCTTACGTTCACATCTAATTCATCTCTATACTCTCTTCTTTCTTCTATTGCTTTAAAAAATTCACCTATATGAAATTTAGTATAATTTCTACTAATAAATTCTCTGTATTTTTCACCCTCGTTGCTTATAATAAGTTCAATATTTATCCAAGAATGATCTGTTATTTTCGGTTTATCATGCACTTTACAATTCACCTTATTATTCGCAAAAACCAAATCTATCAATGTTTTACTATCTTTCGTAACTCGCGTTGGCTTATCAATGTATTGTTTCATGCCTAAATAGACATTTCTGTTGTTAATTTCTTTGTATAAAACGAATCTTTCATTACATCTATATTAAAATCTCCCACCATTATACATTGTCCCTTCACTACCAATAAGTCTACTATATCCGCCAAAAATCGTATAAAGTCACCATCTGACGCACTCGGTGAGTGGTACACAACGGCGATCGTATCTTTGAAAATACTGTCTTTCACTTCTACCGCTACACACCAACAGTTAGATATTAATTTTTTCCTTAATATTACTTCATACTTGATATCGTTTCTTACGTATAATATAACTCCCCCTGTGTTCCTGCTTTCAGAATCACATCTAACGATACAATAACCTGGGACATTCACCTCACTATCTTCGATATCTGGTATCAATCTTGTCTCCGATAACGCCACTATTGCCGGGTTCATCCTCTTCATAACTTGGTGTTGGATTTCTTCCTTGTGTGCCATCATACTTTGAGCATTTGTGTATACAATTACCTCTTTCCGTGATTGCTACTTGCCAGAATCCCAGCCAATTCTTTTCTTCTCTTCTTCTAATGCTCTGATGTAAGTTGGACATTCCACACTCAGAGCATCATGTTCATGATTTATCTTTAGATTATACGTCTTATTTTTATACATACAATTTATACATCTTCTTCTTGTTGTCGTACATTCACTTGTTTTGTGATCTACTGCGCACTTATGGCATGTTTCTTATCGTGTACAATTTTTGGCAATATGGTAGTAACCTCAACACTTGAAGCATCTTCTCACACTGTAGTGGTTGAATACCATACATTTCCTCCATCCTATATTTATTTTTCCTCTTTTTAGAATTAATTCGTGTGTTACTTCATCTACCTCAAGTATTAAAGAGCCTTCTTTGCTTTCTCTTCTGGTTCTTGTAGTTCCTCCACTTCTTTCGTTGCTAATCCTCTTCACCACTCTTATGTAAAATCCTCCTTCTTTCCCATCAATATTATTTTGCTTCTTGATCGTATTTATTAAATCTTCGTCTTCTAGTTTCATTTCTTCTTCATCAACATTTATAATTTTTAACTTTGGCTTTATTTTCTTTGGTTCCATTATCGCGAAGTCTTTGCCTAGCTTTTCACACACTGTGTCTCTCAACTGTTTTATTTCTCTCTCACTCTCGCATCTAAGTATAACAGATCCTTTACCTCCCTTCCTGATTTTTGTTATTCCTACAGCTAGATTCTTTATATCTATCTTCTCTTTTATCTTCTTGGTGGTCTCGTTCTCCTGTTCCTTTCTCGGTTTAACGACGAGTATGCTTTCTTTCTTTTCTTTCATTGCCTCACTATAACTTTTTTGTCCATTTCCTGCCCTCTCAGCGTTTCCTCCATGCATATTCTGTTTTATCTCGTCTAATTCCCGTTTGAAAGCTATGAACTCCTCCCGAATTATTCGTTTTATCATCATCATGATTTCACTTTTGCATGTTACCTCATCCTTCATTTCTTTAACTGTTTTCACCAACCAGTCTATCTTTGTATCCATACTCACTTGCTTGTTACTTCCCGATGTAGTTGCTGTTGATCCTATGGATCCTGTTGACCCCAGTCTTTCCCTCGCGGGTGTCTTTCTCAAATCTGCTTTTTCATTTACAACAGAAATTTCAAGAAACGGACCGTCGCATTTCACTACCTCATTGTCCTTGTTCATAATCCTGTGTTTATTTGCACATCCCGGATGGAAGAAACACTTAATACATTTCTTACACTGTAAAACCACGTTCTTCACATCCTTCTTACATGCAGAGCATCGGTACTCAGCATATTCGGTTCCAATCATGTCGGTATTACCGACCGATACCGGTACTCGCTATATCAGTGATACCAGTAGATAACCGTGCCACTTGCTAATTAGTTACTTCCGCGGCCGCACTCGCTGACTCATCCACGTTGGCACCTTGATGGCTACCTGCCCAGTTTTTGTCGCGGAGCAGTGTATAAAACAAAACTATCGCTTCACACTCACAATGTAACGTATTCCGGCCAGATAACACAACTTGGTATACATTGTCTTTGTCGGAACTTTAGTGACAAATCTGGTACTCACTAGTCTTCTCTAACCACCGTACAAATTAAGTCTTTTACGGAGCGACGCGACACACGTTTTGAGACACTAAGAGAGAGAGAGAGAGCGCGCATTAAAGGAATATATATCAAAGCGTGCCGCTTTGAAAAATCTAGTTAATTATCTGATTTACTGTGATTACTAATACTCTAACAGCACAATCATGGTCAGAGTGGTTAAGTGCTCATTGATAAGAAAATTGATAGAGTTTATATTAGAGCGTAGGCCGTCGATGAGTTCGCGGTTTGGGAGAAGAAATTTACAGATAACCCTATGGCAACTTCCGACACTAGCGGTTGTTCCTAAGATTCGTGGTATGCTGTGCGAGTGTCTTCAGCGCGATTTAGTTGACGCGCATAATATTGGATTCATTAATAACCAAATAATTATTGATTCGGTGGTGCGTGTTATTCGTCGACGCAGGTGGCTAATTGAGCCTGCTTTGCAGCCCATACTCAGTGAAATGCGGAAGTAATATACTGCGTTATTTACCTTCATTTTATTTCCTCCATTTCACAAGATTTTTATATAGTTCGACGGTATGAAGAAGAAGAAATATGATCCGACACCTATGATTTCAACGAGGAGGGTAGAACCGATTCAGATGATCATAGCAGGGATAACGATGGACAGCACCACAGGGAATCGTGGGATAAATTTTACTCAGGCGGTCTGCGGGTATAAACCAACGAACGGTCTTTTCATGGTCGGTCCTGCGAAAGAACCAGATAGAGTCGACGCAGGTCCATCACGACAATACAGTTCAAGCGATGATACCTATAGCAATACAGACGACAAGGAAGAAGAAGAAGAAGAAGAACGGGAGGAGGAGGAGGAAGACCCGGTAGATTCAGGTAAGCTTTTAATAATGCAATTACGCTGACAAAAATTAAAAAATGATGGGGATAATAACAGTAAAAATAAAAAAACAGGGTACGAGTCGGACGCAAACGTTTTTTGCTTTGCACGATTCACTGTGCCGAGACCGCCGACAATCGAGTTGTTTTACGAAATGCGTCGGCGGTTCCCGTGCACACGAGGTATTCGAAGACTAAAAGCAATCATAAGTTCGTAATTCTTACGTCACATAATTTATATACATAGTATATCGCTAGCGAAAATAAAAAAAATTGAATTAAATTAAATAAACAATTCTAATAAATTGTTTAATTATGCTTGCAGGTGGAGAGACTAGCGATGGAAGGACTGCTGCACGGGGAGGTGATATTTTGCCTCCTGGTGAACGCCTCGGTATCGACAATGAGCAGAGTCGATATCTTCCACGCTGTAGGATGCAGGATCGGGAGACAAATTTTTATTTCGTCAGCCACCGGACTGTATTGATCATCTGACTTGGTTCGAAGGCGGTGTACGAGATGTTCTCATACGTCTTACAGAATCGTGCGATCGACATGATTATGTGGGCATGACTCTGAGCATGCCGTCTTTCACGCAAGGACCTGTATAATTATCATTTACATCAGCTCGTGACATCGTTGTCGAGTGTAGCTCAAAGCGCACGCGAATTTCGAATAGACGCTGGTACATGAAGAATGACGACATGTATACGAAGCGTCGAATGTGCCGGTGTGGGCACCAAGCTTACACAGTTTATAGCAAAAAAGTCAATTTTACGCATAAGTAATTGCGATAATTTGTGTCCAAAACGATCCCTTGTCATAGCCCGAGCGCATGCCGAGCGCGGTAAAATTCGTTCGGGCGAGCTATACAGACGATGGTGTCAAATTCGGAACGGGCATCGAGGAGCGCAACATACAGCAGCGATACAGTTCACGCGTAATGCGGGGGTAACGACACCGTTTGGAGGGTGCGGTATACGCGAGATTCAACTCTTTCAGGATTACTTGGCTCACGAGGGTATAGCGATCGTTGTTTGTGAATTTCTTACTTTCGGAAAATGCGTTCCGGCTCTGTACGATGGGCGAAAATCCGTACTCTCTGCAATAGGTGAAATTAATCATACACTCTTAATTCTCTTTTACGAACGTTCTCACCACTACCAGCGAATATTAAATCGCGCTGGTGCGCTAGGTAGTGGGGATTCTGCACACAGTGTAATTCAAAGTATAATCGAGTGCTCGAGCATCGCTGTAGCTATCAATGCGCTCGATTTAAATCCACTTATTGCAACGGCAATAGAGACTCTCAGCCTGAGTATTGCACAGACTGTAATCGTTCGGTCTCTGTTGATTTTTGCCTCGCTCATCACAAGGGTGAGGGCTCCGCGGGTATTATGTCTCATAAATATAGACGGTACAGCTTCTGTAAAGCATTGAAAATCTGTAGAGACAGCTCGCGTATGATTAAAACCACAGATAAAATTATGCAAGTATGTGGTATATCGTTTTGTATTACATGCAGGCAAACTCGACCAACTACGCATGCGTGTTTTATAGCACCTCTTAAGAAACCAGAGGCGCGAAAGGAAAAGATAAAGACAAGCCTTCGACGCCATTTTTAAAATAAATATCGTTGAATAATTGAACCGTTTTCGTTTTATTGACAAATTCCGAGTACGTTTTGATCGTAAGGTACATGATTCAAAGCGTATGCTAGTATCTTTTTCAAGTGAAAACAATTATTTTTAGGTTTTCATCGCCACTTATATATATAAAATAATATAAATGCATTTCATATATATAATATACGAGGGTCGATAAATAAATAGTCGGCTTGGTGAAGAAAATTGCGTTTTTTTGGACAAAAATCTTTTTATTTCTCAACATAATCTCCTTTCAGCTCGATACACTCATTCCAACGATTTTCCAATTTTTTGATGCCCTTCGAATAATACGATTTCGGAAGGTCCTCAAAATAGGTCTCTGTTTCGCCGATGAGGTCATCTCTGGAACCAAATCTCTTTCCGCCAAGCATTTTTATCAGGTTTGGAAACAGAAAGTAGTCGGAGGGGGCCAAATCTGGAGAATACGGTGGATGCGAAAGCAATTCGTACTTAAATTCATGAATTTTGGCCATGGCAACTCGGCACGTGTGAACGCGTGCATTGTCTTGATGGAAGAGCACTTTTTACTCGCTAAATGTGGACGTTTTTTCTTTAATTCGTCGTTGAATCGGGTCAGTACAGCTGCATAGTATTTGCCATTAATCGTTTTTTTCGGCGGAAGGTAATCGATGTAGATTATGCCGCGTACATCCTAAAAAACTGTGGCCATGACCTTACCAGCCGATGGCACCGTCTTCGCCTTCTTCGGAGCACGTTCGGTCGGTGAAGTCCATTGTTTCGATTGTTCCTTTGTCTCTGGTATATAGTGGTGGATCCATGTTTCGTCCACGGTTACGTAACGACGCAAAAACTCAACAGAATCAGGCTTATAGATCGCCAAACACGCCTTTGAATCAGCTACACGTTCTATTTTATGGTCGACAGTGAGCAAACGCGGCACGCATCTTGCGGATAACTTTTTAATACCCATCTGATCACTCAGGATTGAAATCACTGAGCCATATGATATGCCTGTGGCCTCAGCAATCTCACGCACTTTTAGTCTCCGATCATTTAACACCATATCGTAGACTTTTTTACTTGTTTCTGGTATGACGACCTCATTTGGACGACCTAGACGTTCATCGTCAACAATGCTCGTACGACCGCGTTTAAATTCAGCTGTCCAATATTTAATGGTTGATAACGAAAGTGCAAGGTCCATATAAACTTCGTCTAGCTCCGCTTTGATTTTATTGTTCGTTTTTTTTTTTTTCAAAAACAAAAATCGAATCACTGCACGATACTCAATTTTTTCCATCTTTGTAAAAACACAAAAGTTGTTTGTCTTTCGATGGCTGTCAAACGCAAACTAAACATCGCAGCGAGCTGAAACTTTGACAACAGTCATGTGAAGGATAGCACTACTAAACGTTGCTATTGATTTCTTTCCTCGACCAACAGATGGCGCAAGGCCGACTATTTATTGATTGACCCTCGTATTTAATATAGATACATTCCATATATATAATATATATAATATAAATCATACATTCTATATAACATATATATTGTGTATCGTAGCAAAATATTGTTACCAATCCCGCCGGGGTCTTGCCTCGAGCCCGCCGCTCACCATAGGGATGTGCGAAACGTTATTTTTAAGCATTATATTATTATTTTTACCATTAAGAAAACTCCTCACCACCTTCCTTCCCTTTATCGTGCGAGGCTCGAGAACGAACAGTAACACCCTTCAATGAACACGACGACCTAACATTGAACGTCTATTATTTCAAGTAAACGGAGCTTTGCAGTTACGTAACCGGCGCTGTAAAAACTTTAAAACCATTTATTATTGTGCACTATATTTTGAGTTTGTATGTAGTGATTATTGCACTTACTCCCCTTCTTTATTTTTGCGTTATGCAGCTAGTGTTGAGTATTATATTTTAGACCATCCCTTTTTTACATTATATGATATTTCGAGTGGTAGTTAGTATTATATTTTTGCCCGCTTCCTTTGCATTACTGTTTGAGCTTTCAGTTTTGCGTTATCATTCAAACACAATTTCTCCTTCAATTTGAGGCTTATTTTTGCGTTTTTATGTGAACTGTATTGTTTTGATCATAATATTACCGAGCTCTCCCCCTTCAATTATTTGAAAAAATTTTAATTGAAGAAATTATAAAGTTTATGTGGTCGAATTCGAGTTTAATAACCACGAAAACCAGCTACTGTATCCCCCCCCCCATCCGTTTATCACTCCCATTTCTGTCACAATATTGCGATTTTGAGAATTACCATCACTCGTGCGACTTTGAGTTTTTCTCGTTTGGTTTTATTTTGATTTTTGCTCTGTTTCATCTGCTTGCTTTGTTTTTCTTTGGAATATTTGCTATTTACACTGCTGTTTGATTTGCACCCACACACTGGCATATGTTAAACATTTACTCCCTTTCTCCGTTATACCAACTCAACCTTAAACCCCCCCCCCCCCCATTATCAAAATTTACGTAAGGTTCTAAACTTTTTACAATATCTATGGGGGGTTGGATTATCGCCACTGGTTAAAGGAAAGCCACAAAAATCGGTAAGTAAGAGTTCGTAAAAAAAGAAAAATTCAAAAGTCCAAAAAGAAGCTACCCACATAGCTTCTTTTTGTTATCGTTCAGATTGTCTAGTATTTTAATCCTGATCGTGTTTACTTGTGAGCCGCACCACGAGGTACAAAGGTAGCACAATGACTGATCACGTGAAGAAGAGCCGTGTATCGAAGTGTCCGAACTGTTTATCAGTCTTGCTGATAAAATCCCGAACAGTGCACTCAAGTAACCCGGGCGTAAATCGAACTATTTCGAAATAATTATATTTTTTCTTTCGTTTTGTTTTTTTTTTATAACATTTGAATACACCAGCATTGTTCTTTGTTGACCCGAATCCCTCGTTTATATAAGTATTTCGGTCAAAACATATAATATATTATTAAGTAGTATATGGACGCCCTCGCTCCATCCCACTCCTATCCCCAATATGCGGTTACCCCCACCACTCCACTTTTCCATCGCTGCGCTACCTACTCTGCTTAAACAGTATCGGTAACGTGGAGATGGCAAAGGGGGGTGGTGTGGATATTCTGGTGCGTACCCACACCACTCCAAGTAAGAGTGAGATAAGAGCAGGATGAAGCAAAACCGGCTTCATACTTGGAATAATATTTTTATTCTACGGCAGCTATCCAATCCAGGGTGACAACTACGATAATTCCTTCTGCACACACGCTCGCTAGCACACACACACACACACACACACGCACGCACGCACGCACGCACGCCTCAAATGTAATGTGCGATGTTTTGCAATTGTTCCTCCTCTTCTTGCTCCCCCTCCTCCCCCTCGATGATGTTGTCCGCCGTAAACCTTAGGCTCGTGTAGTAACTCGGGATTGGCGATAAATTCACGTGGCATCTGTATCGTTCGCAGGAGTTTGGCAATGTGAGATCGGCCGACGGGTTTCTCGTGTTTTCTTCCGCGCATAGCATCATTAACAAGATCAACGATATTAAAATTTGAAGTGATTCTACCGTCTATGGAAACAACACCGTTACGATCCCATGTCATTTTTCTACCAACTGCACTGCGATGCAAATTGCTAAGTATTGATATTGCGTTAGATTAAAATTTGTTTGGTCCGCTATCGATAATAAGTGTATCATTGAGCCGAGATTTTACTCCGTTCATTAAAATGTTATCAATTTTATTCTCGCTGCTATCGAGTACTGCTAAATTTCGTTTTGACGGAATATTTGGTACTGTATTATCGTACTCGACCAAGTGAACATAATGATGTCCATTTCTCTCTCTCTCTCTTGCTCTTGTACGTGTGAGAGTTTAGAATTTCACTCAGCTCAGAGTCGAGGTGCGATAACGGTGTACCGGTGGTCTGTACGGAAGGCGACGGCTCTGTAGTAGTAGTAGTAGTAGCGAGACCCGCGAGACGATGTACCACCTTGATCAAAAAGTTTTAAGACTTTATTTATAAAATCGAAAATACAAATTTATTCATCAAAGTCGACATGGTCCCCTTCAAAGTACTCCCCGTCGACTGCAACGCACTTATGCCAGCGCTTGATCCAATCCTCAAAAAACCGCTGGTACTCAATTTTCGATATGTCCATCAGAACCGTGTCCGATTTTTTCATAACATCCTCTCGGGCGCTGTCCCGCGTTCCGCGAAGCGGTTTTTTAAGTCGGTTGAACAGGTAAAAGTTGCAAGGAGCCAAATCAGGTGAATCCCAAGGCTGCAGGATAGTATTCGTGTTGTCTTTGGTCAAAAACTCACGGATAAGGATCACATTGTGCGACGGTGTGTTATCGTGGTGTAAAATCCAGGAGTTGTTTTCCTACAAATCCGGTCTTATTTGGCGAATTGCTTCACGAAACATCTCATAACGCCCAAATAATATTCTCTGTTGATTGTCTGTTTTTCAGGCAAGAATTCATGATGCACAACGCCGTTGTAGTTTTTCGGTCTCGGCTCATTCGGTGTATGCCATTCACTCGCTTGATGTCTGGCTTGCGTGTCATACTCATAAATCCACGTTTCGTCCCCAGTGATGATCCGTTTGCTAAATCTTGAGTTGGATTCGGTCTTGGAAATCATGTCTTTCGCGATTTCAACTGGGTCCTTTTTTTGCATGAAATTGAGGTCTTTTGAAACCAGTTTTGTAGCGACACGTCTGAGGTCCAAATCACTAATCAAAAAGTCTTGAGCGGATCCATAAGCGATATTGGAATCCTCTGCCAACTTCCTGATAGTCAATTTGCGGTTTTCGCATCGGAATCTCTTACATTATGAGCAATACAGATGGTCTATTAACATTTTTGCGATAATGCATATTTCATGAGCTGTCCAACAGGATCATAGATAACCACGAATTCGCGTTTACCACAGTTAGCACAATCGACCTTTACGTTATACCTGTGATATCAAGACACGTCATGCTTACGCATGGTGAAACACATAAATTCGCCTCGTGAATTTGTGTCGATTTATCATCGTGGAATTATTCGTGTTGCTGCATCTCAAAATCATAAAACAAAAGTCTCGTGGAAGGCTTGCATTTTTTCTTTTCCTTTGGCGCCTCTGGCTTCTTAACAGGTGCGATAAAACACGTATGAGTAGTTGGTCAAGTTTGCCTGCATGTAAAACAAAACGATATACCACATACATGCATCTTTTTATCCGTGGTTTTAATCATACGCGAGCAGCTTCTACAGATTTTTAATGCTTGACAGTGTAACCAATATTTCCAACTCAACCACTTCCAGCTCTCGCGGATGATCCCAAAATCCCGTGCTACCGCGTGATAGGCGCCAGTCCCGAGAAATAAATTATTTCACGAGACAAATTCAATTTGCACGCGGAATACACTAGGCCGGCTCGGCTTGGCTGCAGTCCTGGTCATGGGTAGAGGGGATGGGTTAGTCAGAGGTGTCTCGTGAAGAAAATTTCAACACGGTGGTTAGGGAATCCAAAAGATAAGAAACAATTTATTGCAATTGATAAACAAAAAGGTTAACCGAGTGGCAAGGTGACTCTCGGAAGCACGGTCGGGAAGCGACAAGACGCCGCGTGCTCGATTCCCGTCAATTCTATTCTTCCAAAATGGTTGACAATAAATTTCGGACTGGTGACAACAGTAAACTATTGGCATCGGTCTCCACACACAGAAACACTCGCCTTATCGCGTTCGCGTGAAACCAAAATAAAATAAAAGATAATCAAAAGATCGGTTAGAATAAATAAGTCAGAATAAACAAAACTTATTAAATAACAAAAACTCAATAAATAAATAAATAAATAAATAAATAAAGTTCTAATAAATAACCTAGGTTACAAGTTTTCAACATTCAAATAGTTAACGACTCTCTCAACGGTACGTTCAAAGTCATCGACGTATCGCTCTTACACACAATTTTACTCTTGTTTCGAATCACACTCACATCACATACCTGAACTCTAACGCGCTCAACTTCACAATAATAAAATATTAAAACAGTCAAGAGCTGGAACCTTTTCGGCGATCCTTTAATTCTCGGGAAGCGAGTTAGGCAAACATGAAATGCCGGGTAGTAGCTGTTTGACCGCTATTATCGAAAAGACGTTAGAGTTCCGTCACGACAATATCGCTCGGATTTTCTCACCAAAATTACTGGAGTTAACTCCCACACTCAAACCAGAGACGAACGACGGCTTTACCGAAATGTTGCAGTATCCGGAGCCGTTCGAGAAATAGTCTCGCAGTGGTCCAGAATCGCGGGGGCAGGCGTCGGTTCCCATCGGACAGACACGGCAGCGGACCCGGTATACACACATCCTCGTTGTACAAAACACGGCGCAAAAGTCCTCGATAATACGTTGGCTCTCGTTGTTTGAGCCGATCAACGCCCACCCTCCGAATCGTAGCCACCAATAAAATTTAAGTCTTAGCTCTCAGCTTTTAATTCTGAGCTCTTCTCTGAAGTTTTATAAAAATAATTAGTGGGATTTAAAATCTAGTGAATAATATTTAATTGAATAGAATCTAGCGAATAATATTTAATTGAATAGAATTAAGCGAATAATATTTAAGCGAATATAATTTAAGCGAGTAGCATTTAAGGGTCTACCCTAATTAGAATTTTCAAAAAATAGATTTTTTTTATTGCATTTTTCAAAAGTATACATATTTAAAAGTATCATACTAAAATGTTATAATGACCTGAGCAGTCTAAGTGTACTTTTGAGCGACGTTTACTTAGCTACCTGAGCGCGCCAATACGCACCGCTCGGAACGGTACCGCCTACCTGCCTTTGTATACATGAGCAGCTGCTACCTTGTGTAAATATACTATCCCTACTGAAATCTATTTATTTATGATCGCTTATTCTTCGAAGGAGACCTTTACATTAGAATATTTGAAGCAAGAAGTAACTGAAATCCAAGTTACAACGTTCTCTCTACATTAGTCGTGTTTGAAATGTTCAACCGTCAACATCTGTGCTCGTGATTGCCGAAATGGAAAAAAAGACTGTACATCAAACTACCAACTGGAGACGTCCCGGTTCGAAGCCGTAAAAGCGAAAATTTCATGGAGTGCTTCCACATGCTCATGAAGCAAATACAAGTCATGCTAGCGCATCTGCGGAGAAGTTAAAAAAGTCGAAAGATACGAGTTTTGACGTACACGTACGAGGTCTGTTCAAAAACTATCGCGAATTTTGAATTTCCACGGGCTACGTATATTCGATTTTCGATTTTTTTGTGGCGTTAGGTTGGTACTTATGTCCTTCACTTATGCTGACAAAGACGGCCATTTTGAATGTTTAGTTAATTGTTGACAGCTATTTTGGTTGGACGTGTTTTGGCTTGTCTTCGATTTTTGCCTATTCCAAAAAATGGATCAAAGAATCTGTATCAAATTTTGTGTGAAAAACAAAATGAAGTGCGCGGACGCATTCCGAATGTTGACTGTGGCATATGGTGAAGGTACCTTGAACCAAAGCAACGTTTATCGGTGGTACAAAATGTTCTCAGAGGGCCGAGAAGATGCGAACAACGAAAAGCGTGCCGGACGCTCGAGCACATCAACAACAGACGAAAACATTGATGAAGTGAAGAAAATAATATTGGCCAATCGTCGAATCACCGTTAGAGAAGTTGCTGAGGACCTAAACATATCGATTGGCTCGTGCTATTCGATTTTTACCCATGATTTAGGCATGAGACGGGTCGCCGCGAAATTCGTGCCAAAATTGCTCAACGCCCCTGCTCACGCATTGTTGCTTGTGCGCGAATTTTTGGCCAAAAAAACACTCTAATGATGCCGCAGCCACCGTATTCCCCAGACCTGGCCCCCTGTGACTTTTTCCTGTTCCCAAAAGTGGAAGAGGCCTATGAAAGGAAGACGCTATGCCACGATTGAAGCGATAAAGACGGCATCGAAGGAGGAGCTGAACAAGATCACAAAAAATGATTTTTTTAAGTGCTTCGAGGATTGGGAAAAACGTTGGCATAAATGTATTATATCCGAGGGGAATTACTTTGAAGGGGACAAAATAGATATTAATGAATAAATAAATACTTTTTGAAAAAACACAAAATTCGCGATACTTTTTGAACAGACCTCGTAGATCAAACGTCAGGGTACAGTATTATACAGTTTTTCCTGGTTTTCTCTACGTTACAACAGTTTTTTAAATGTAAAGTGTGTGATAAAGATGTTTCATTTACTAAGTATGGATCGTGAGGACTCGGTTTTAGACTTTGTGTTACGTGTGAGTTTGGAGAAAAATACATCAATTCGTGTCCGGTAATTGCGACTGGATACGAAATCAATCGTCGTCGTCTAGTGTATGTTATGCGTTTGATTGGTATTGGATTGAGTGGTATCAACAGGTTTTGTGGCCTCATGGAACTTGGACCTGGAATGAGCTCCTTTGTTTATTATCATATTATCGATTCGATCTCTATCGCTGTAAAAAGTCTGTTCGATATAGTGACGCTCAAGGCTGTTGGAGAAGAAAAACTCTTGAATGCTCAGCACGGAGAACCCGAAGATATTTTAACCGTTTCAGGAAACGGTTCCTGGCAAAAAAGAGGTTTTTCTCCTCTTATTGGCATCATTTCTTTGATATATCAGGAGTACAAATTGAAAATGCGGGATTTTTTTTCTATTTTTGAACGTTTATTCTGAAAAAATAGTAACAAATGAATTATTCAAAGTATTGTCCATCGCTAGCCACAACTTTTTCCCATCTTTCTGGCAATTTACGGATACCGTCGCGAAAAAATTCGGCCGGCTTGGCTGCTATCCAGTCATCGACCCATTTTTGGGCTTCTTCGTAAGAATGGAAGCGCTGGTCAGCTAGGCCATGTGTCATCGATCGGAAAAGGTGGTAATCGGAAGGAGCAATATCTGGGCTATACGGCGGGTGGGGTAAGACTTCCCATTTCAGCGTTTGTAGGTATGTTTTGACCGGCGCTGCAACATGTGGCCGAGCGTTGTCATGTTGCAAAATTACTTTGTCGTGTCTTTGCTCGTATTGTGGCCGTTTTTCTTTGAGTGCGCGGCTCAAACGCATCAATTGAGTTCGGTATAGTGCTCCTGTGATGGTTTCGTTCGATTTCAATAGCTCATAATACACCACACCCAGCTGGTCCCACCAAATACAGAGCATGAGCTTGGCGCCGTGAATATTTGGTTTGGCCGTCGATGATGATGCATGGCCGGGGTAACCATATGATTTTTTGCGCTTCGGGTTATCGTAATGGATCCACTTTTCATCACCAGTGACAATGCGATGCAAAAAACCCTTCCGTTTTTGCCGTTCGAGCAGCAGTTCGCATGCAAAAAAACGGCGCTCGACGTCTCTCGGCTTCAGCTCATACGGCACCCAATGTCCTTGCTTTTGGATCATTCCGAGGGCTTTTATACGATGGGAAATGGCTTGTTGTGTCACTCCCAATGAATCTGCGAGCTCTTGTTGAGTTTGACACGAGTCTTCATTGAGTATTGCCTCCAATTCAGCATTCTCAAACTTTTTCACTTGGCCCGGCCGCTCTTTGTCCTCAACGTCAAAATCACCACTTCTAAACCGCACAAACCATCTCTCGCACGTTGAAACCGATGGAACATGACTCGGATAAGCCTCGGAGACCAATCGATGTGCTTCAGCAGCACTTTTCTTCAAATTAAAGAAGTAAATTAAAACTTCCCGCAAATGCTGTTTTGTTGGCACGAAACTCGACATATTGAGAGCTCAAAAAAACTATGAATTTGACACTGCGACAAATTGACACATACTGAAAATTAAAGCTATAAGACGTAGCTTTGACATGAACATAGTCACAGTACTGCCTGATGCGTATAGCGTTAGTAACGCCATCTGTTATCAAACCCGCATTTTCAATTTGTACCCCTGATATAAACACAGTAAAAAAGTTGTAAACGTCGCTATCAGATCAAGTTACTGCAAAGGGTGTGAGAAAAAAAAAGGAACAGAGCACACGAATGAATATGCAGCGTGGTACGAAGTGCACAAAAAAAAGTAGTGCTAATCACTCAGGTAGTGCTGGAAAAATGGAAGTTGACAGTATATGTGAAATGTTTTGACAATCTCTCGAAAAATGTTCTGTGCGTTATGATTTTTACATCGGAGATGGTGACTCGAAGACTTTCAAAATGTTGCTCAATACACTACCGTATGGCGAAGAATTTATTGTAAAAAAGTTAGAGTGCGTCTTACACGTCGCAAAAAGAGTTCTCAAGCGTGCTAGCGAAGCTAAAAAACATCTTATATAGGCAAGAAAAGCTGCAAAGAAGGACGAGAAAAAAACTCCAGCGAAAAAAAGCGCAGCAAAAAAAGTTGTTGCGAAAAAGGGAAAAACCGTCGTAAAAAAAGTTCCTGTTGTAAAAACTCAGGATTTAACGACCAAATTAATGAAAGAACTGTCAGCAAACTATGGTTTAGCAATTCAAAGACATCCCGATTCCGTGGAAGAAATTGCGCAAGGAGATCTGGGCAGGATTTTATCATAAGATTTCAACTGACAGCAATCCACAGCATTCATATTGCTCTGAATCCTGGTGTAAATATAAGAAAGCTGTAAAAGTTATAGAATATAAAAAAAGAATAATAACGAATCTTTCAACAACTGCGTCTGGTCAATGACTCCGAATCACACCTTTAGCGGAAAAAAAATGGTTGAAATAGCGTGTCGAACAGCTGCTTGTATTTTTAACGAGGGATTACAGCCAGTATTAAAAATCTTGGAAGTAATGGGCGTCAAAATCGGCCTGACCGCCGTGCTTTTCGTCGCTAACCGTGACAGAACACGCATACGAGTTGCGAACCGCCGCAGCAGCGATGCCTCTAAGGAAGCCAGAACGAAACGAAGGCAAGCTATTTTGGATGAAAATGAGCATTATGAAGAAACTGAAGGCATAATGTACGGTGCGACATCGCTGATTAGACGTAAGTAAAATTTTTTCACAATTTTTCGTTAAAAAAAAACTTTAAACGCGTTTTTCTCAAAAAGACGTTTTTGGACGGCTTGTTGATAAAATCTTCGAAATTATTGAATCGATACTTACCAAAGTTTTACCACATGTTCTTTATGACTATTGCTATAGCGCATATCATACGATTTTTTAAATTTTGAGTTGAACTATTTTTTTTGCAAAAAACGATGAGAAAAAATGGCCGCCATTTGGTCATTTTTGAAAAAATCAAAAATCATATGAAATGCGCTATAGCTATATTACCCTACTGAATCTAAAACCTTTTTTTTTTTTTCAGATCATCCATTCCAGACATTTCATCAACAGCGCACACCCATCTTTTTTTTGGACCTTCCCCCCCCCATTTTTCTCTACAAAAACTGACTAAAATAAATAAAAATTTTTTTTTTTGTGTATTTTAAAAGTGTATTTATTAGGTCTAACACTTTATATATCAATATTTATAATTTAAACCCATCAAAAAAATTCGTGAAAATAGCCTTTTTTTTGTGCGTCTAATTAAGGTAGACCCCTTAAGTGCATAGTATTTAAACAGGTAGAATAAGCAAGTAGTGTGTAAGCGAGTAGGTCTAAAGCGAATAGGAAAAAAGTAGAACGAGTGGTAAATAAAGAGGATTTGAAGTATAATAGAGATATCGTCTTTTCGAGTAAGTTTGACGCGCTTGGTTTGGGTGTGTAGGTTGGGTGACAGCGATTACAGCGCCATCTATCACGAATCGAAAAAAAATGTTTGAGATAAAAGTTACTTATTTTTTTATGGGGAATCCGAATCTGCAATAAAAAATAGGGGTTCCCATTTACGATTTCAAAGTTGCCCCCACCCCCACCCCAGGGGCTAGGGGTGAGGGGTCGACTTTGGTATCATTGGATAACCCCCTTCCAGGCGAACAAATTTTATTCAGAACTTTTTTGATCCGATGCTTATTTTTTACAAATACTTCAATGTCTTCAGATAAATCGGCCACCCTGTATATATATACTGTGTATATATATACTGTGTAGCTCACGTGCGTAAGCGTGGTGCCCCCATGGCCGCCTTTGACGCCTCGTACTGTACATGTCGTCATTCTACAGGTATCATCATCTATTCGAAATTCGCGCACGCTCTGAACTACACTATTGATTAGTCGCCATATATCGTCAGGAACGATGTCACGCGCTGGTCGAATGATAACCATGCAGGTCCTTGCACGAAAGACGGCACGCTCAGAGTCATACTCACATAATCATGTCCCACGCACGATTCTGAAAGACGAGTAAGAACATCTCGTACACCGCCCTCGAACCATGTCAGATGATCGATACCGTCCGGTGGCTGACGAAAATAAAAACCTGTCTCTTGACCCTGCATCCTAAAGCGTGAAAAATATCGGCTCTGCTCATTGTCGATACCAAAGCGTTCACCAGGGGGCAAAGTATCACCTCCCCTTATAGCAGTCCTTCCATCGCCAGTCTGTCCACCTGCAAGCATAATTAAACCCTTTATTAGAATTTTTATTTCATTTTATTTAATTTTTTGTTTGTCGCTAGCTATATACTATATATATAAATCGTGTAACGTAAGAATTACAAACTTATATTTGCTTCTAGTCTTCGAATCCGTCGACTGCACCCGGGAACCATCGACGCATTTCGTAAACCAACTCGATGTTCGGCGGTCTCGGCACAGTGAATCGTGCAAAGCGAAAAACGTTTGGGTCCGGCTCGTACGCTGTTTTTTCGTGTTACTATTATTATCCCCGTAATTTTTTTTATTTTTGTCAGCGTAATTGTATTATTAAAAGCTTACCTGAATCTACCGGGTCCTCCTCCTCCTCCTCCTCCTCCTCCTCCTCCTCCTCTTCTTCTTCTTCTTCTTCTTCTTCTTTTTCTTCTTCTTCTTCCTCGTTGTCTGTATTGCTATTGGTATCATCGTTTGAACTGTATTGTCGCGATGGACCTGCGACGGCGCCATCTGGTTCTCTCGCGGAGCCGGCCATGAAAAGACCGTTTGTTGGTTTATAACCGCAGAATGGCTGGCTAAAATTTATCCAACGATTCCCTGCGGAGCTGTCACCATCGTTGTCCCTGCTATGATCATCTCAATCGGTTCTATCCTCCTCATCGAAATCATAGGTGTCGGATCCCATTTCTTCGTCTTCATACCGTCGAACTATATAAAAATCTTATGAAATAAAGGAAATAAAATAAAAGTAATTAACGCTGTATATTACTTACGTCTTTCGTTGAGTTTGGACTTCAGAGCAGGCTCATTCAGCCAACCGCGTCGACGAATAACACGCACCACCGAATCAATAATTATTTGATTATCAAATAATCCAATATTATGCGCGTCAACTAAATCGCGCTGATGACACTCGCACAGCATACCGCGAATTTTAAGGAAAAACCGCCTGTGTCGGAAGTTTCTATAGGGTGATCTGTAAATTTCTCCTCCCCCACCACGAACGCAACGGCGGTCTACGCTTCAATATAAACTCTATCAATTTTCTTATCCATGACCGCTTTACCACTCTGACCATGATTGTGTTGTTAGAGTAGTAGTAGTAGTAACCACAGTAAATCAGACAATTAACTAGAGACCTTTCAAAGCGGCTCACTTTTATATATATTCCTATAACACGCTCTTTCTCTCTTTCTTTCTCTGCATATACTGCAGCGATGTAATGAATACGACTAATCAAGAAGATGGCTGCACGTGATCACTTTACAAAAGCAAGACCTAGACAAATATTTAGCGATGGTGATGTACTGAGTTATCGACTTTCGCTGATGAATGTCATATTGTTTTCATCTAATTTCAAGGCACTTGGCCATGAGGAAAGTCATCAAATTTCGTCTACGAATATTATTTAGTTTTCATGACACATCTTATCTGTATGTCGAGGTGTGCGTGTGCACATAGGTGTGCGAGAGTATGCAAGAGTTTTGGGATAGATTTGTTGCTGCTGTCACTAGGCTGTTGAGGAGAATGCGACAAACATCAAAGGATATTGGTGAGCAATTTTCAGTCGTATGATTTGCAGTATCAAAAGAAGAGACGATGCAGTTAGATGGTGGGGGAAATCTGTATAAAACGGAGTATTAATACCACCGACGATTTATTCGAAAAGTTACAGTCTACACGAAAGCAATAAAAATGGCAAATAACGGTGCTACATCTCACGCGATATCGCCATATATAGCGAACCCCGTCATGTACTGTTTAAATAAATCATTTGGTAAAATAATCGTCGCCGGGCTCGAGTTGAACTCTACGTGTACTGTTACACCGGTGGTGAAAATATTGTTGAATACTTTTACTGGAATAAACTCATTGCGGACGAGTGGCGAGTGTTTAAAAGTGATTTCTCTCGCGTACAACAATATTTTGAACCTCATGGGGCAGATGCCGAGAAAATGTGTAATACCCGCATAGAGCACACAACGCATTACACACTTTTAACCTCGCGTTATTAGCACAGAGCTGTCTCATTTGGTAAAATAAGCGGTAGCGCTAATGAGGAATACGAGAATCAAGAGGAATCTGGAGAATCGAAACGGAACCGCATCGAAAAATACTCTGCAAACATTGTTCTTCAGCGGCCTACATTTGATATGCTCGTCGAAACAAGTAGAAGAATTGATATTCATATGCAGACTCTAGAGAGCAAAAGTGAAACGATTCAGCGGTGTATGAACGAGGTGGTATCATATGTCCGTGGAAAGATAGTTGTCAGTGAAACGCCTCGTGCAGCAGCGTATGAGATCATCGGTTCCAAGGAATTCTTTGAAGAAGCGCTCGAGCACATCACGATCTTGCTAGCGCCGGAGGATACGGAGCTTATGAAAATTACTTTGCCCGAAATAATTTGCTGTTTCGTGATCATATCGCTGATCATGCATCGGGTGTTGCGTTGCGAACGCAATAATTCTCTGTATGTGCAACTACGAGGTCTGTTCAAAAAGTATCGCGAATTTTGTGTTTTTTCAAAAAGTATTTATTTATTCATTAATATCTATTTTGCCCCCTTTAAAGTAACTCCCCTCGGATATAATACCTTTATGCCAACGTTTTTCCCAATCCTCGAAGCACTTAAAAAAATAATTTTTTGTGATCTTGTTCAGCTCCTCCTTCGATGCCGTCTTTATCGCTTCAATCGTGGTGTAGCGTCGTCCTTTCATGGGCCTCTTCACTTTTGGGAACAGGAAAAGGTCACAGGGGGCCAGGTCTGGGGGATACGGTGGCTGTGGCATCATTAGAGTGTTTTTTTTGGCCAAAAATTCGCCCACAAGCAACGGTGTGTGAGCAGGGGCATTATCATGGTGCAAAAGCCAATTTTTGTTCTTCCACAAATCCGGGCGTTTCTGGCCGATTGCTTCGCGCAAATTGCGCATAACTTGTAGGTAATATTTCTTATTGACTGTACGACCCTGTGGCAAGAACTCATGATGCAGCACGCCCCTGCAATCGAAGAAAACCGTGAGCAAAACCTTCACATTCGACCGAACTTGGCGCGCTTTTTTCGGTCTTGGCTCATGCCGCAGCTTCAATTGCGATGATTGAGCTTTGGTTTCCACGTCATAACCATAAACCCATGATTCACCACCAGTTATGACCCTCTGGAGCAAATTTAGGTCGTCGCGGACCGAGTCCAACCACTCCTTAGCAATGTTAACGCGACACTGTTTTTGTTCGCAATTGATCAATTTTGGCACGAATTTCGCGGCGACCCGTCTCATGCCCAAATCATTAGTAAAAATCGAATAGCACGAGCCAATCGATATGTTTAGGTCCTCAGCAACTTCTCTAACGGTGATTCGACGATTGGCCAATATTATTTTCTTCACTCCATCAATGTTTTCGTCTGTGGTTCATGTGCTCGGGCGTCCGGCACGCTTTCCGTTGTTCGCATCTTCTCGGCCCTCTGAGAACCTTTTGTACCACCGATAAACGTTGCTTTGGTCCAAGGTAGCTTTACCATATGCCACAGTCAACATTCGGAATGCGTCCGCGCACTTAATTTTGTTTTTCACACAAAATTTGATACAGATTCTTTGATCCTTTTTTTGGAATCGGCAAAAATCGAAGACAAGCCAAAACACGTCCAACCAAAATAGCTGTCAACAATTAACTAAACATTCAAAATGGCCGACTTTATCAGCATGAGTGAGGGACATGAGTACCAACCTAATGCTACAAAAAAATCGAAAATCGAATATACGTAGCCCGCGGAAATTCAAAATTCGCGATACTTTTTGAACAGACCTCGTATTTGTGATAAAGACATAGTTGTCAATAATTGTATATAGCGTACATTTCGCTCGAAATATTATAAAGTATACACTGAGGTCAGTCATAGAGAGTGAGTGAGTGAGAGAGAGAGAGAGAGAGAGAGAGAGAGAGAGAGAGAGAGAAAGAGTGATTGATTGATTGATTGATTGATTGATTGATTGTTTTATTATGCCTTGGTAAGACCTTGGCAAATAATAATGACAATATATATTAATATATTAATGACAATAATAAACTTAAAAATTAAAAATTAAAATAAATAATTAAAGAACCTAAAAATTCTAAAAATAAAAGTAATAATAAAAATAAAAATAAAGATAGGACTAAGACTAGGACTAATTTATAGGTAGCAGATTGACTGTGCAGAATTTTCGAATTAGATGGTGTATATATCATCTCTCTCACTATACTACCGTAAACAAAAAATAAACAAATAAATAAATAAAAACTAATTAAAAAACTAATTTACATCAATATGGTTAAAAAGCTGAGTATAGAGATGAGTTTTAAACTGATCCAGACCGGAAGTAGAGGTGATATGGAATGGTAAGGTCTCCCAAAAATAGATGCCAGAGAGAGAAAATGCATTTCTATAGGTGGTTGTGCGATGCATTGGCACAGACAAAGTCGATCGCGGTCTCCTCAGATGACGTTCAGGAGTATCACTCTGGTGATTGAACAGATCCAATAAATATGTTGGTGCTTTTTGATGAATGATGTTATACATTGAAATGCCAAGAAAATATAGATGTCGCGTTTTAACTGTAAGCCAGCCAAGTTGTCGCCTGTACGGAGTGATGTGAGTATCCCATCGAAGATCGAAAACAAAACGTATTTAGTAATTAATGAGACGTTCTAATTTCAAATTCAATTCCCCAGTCAGTTTGTGATAAACGAAGCAGCAGTAGTCTAATAGCGGAAAAATTAAGGAAAATATTAATGAAGATCTTATTTCTTCAGAAAGAGCTATACGATGAAATTTTAACCTATAGACAGCAAAGTGTACTTTTTGAGAGATATGTAAAACATGAGATTTCCAAGATAAATTACAGTGCATGATCACTCCTAGGTTCCTAGCTTCATTAACGAACGGAATATTCACCCCGTTTAAAGAAACCGGTGGTAACATTGAAAAATCGAATTCGCGTGTATACGCATTGCTACCAAATATAAGGACTTTTGATTTGGCGATGTTTAACTTTAGACCGTTTGAAACTGCGAAGTTGGCAATAGCTTGAACGTCTTCGGTAATCAACCTTATAGCTTCATTTATTTGAGACGGGAGGCAACTTAGATATATTTGCGTATCGTCAGTAAATATCATGTGTTGTGAGTATTGAAGTGTAGTGCTAATGTCATTTATATAAAGAGAGAAAAGAAGAGGACCCAGGACGGAACCTTGCGGTACGCCCACTGTAGTAGGTAACCAAGAGAAGGAAGTCCCACCGTCATCAATAACTTTTTGAGTTCTTCCAGTCAAATATGAAAAAATCCAATCAAGAACTGGTTCCGCAAGGCCCACTTTTTTAATTTCGCAAGAAGTTGAAGGTGTGGTACCGTGTCAAATGCCTTACTAAAATCAAATAAGATGAGAATGGTAATACGCCTTTTATCCGTATTGCACCTCACGTCGTCACACACATGTAGTAATGCTGATTGAGTACTGTGGCCCTTACGATAACCTGATTGGCGTGGATCAAAAACTTGGTTCAGTTCAATCCAGTCAGTGATCTGCTTATGAACCAGTCTCTCAAGCACTTTCGAAAGTTCACTAAGCCTGGCTATCGGCCTAGTATCAGACGGAGAAAGCGGTGTTTTAATCTTAGATAACGGTCGAAGAAAAGAATTTTTCCAACATTGAGGGAACTTAGATGATTGCAAAGAATGGTTTAACATAGCTGTTAGCAATGAACACGAAACTTCAATAGACTTGTTTATGAGGAACAAATAAATTCCATCTGGACCAGCTGCATATGACTTTGAACTAGAGTTAGTAGAGATAATGGATCGTACTTGGTTGGACGTGATTTTCCCAAAGTTGAATAATGGGCGAACTGGTTGAATTAATAAACTCATCGTGCGAAACTCATCGTATGAACAAGGTGGTAATTGGCTAGATACAGCAGAATAAAACGAATTAAGCTCATCTGGTTGAAAGAAATTGAATGGAGATGCAAAGACGACTTGGCTAAACCAAAAGTCGTCAGCTCTTTCCACAATTTATTCGGATCTGTCATGGTTGACAATCTCTGAAGATGGTACTCATTTTTCGCATGTCCTAAGTCATTTCTAAGTCCGCCTCTATACTCCCTAAAGATTGCAAGGTCCAGTACGCTTCCAGATCGCCGTGCGCGCGTATACAATAAATTTCGCTGAGCAATGCGTTCAATCAAATTTTGTGTGAGCCAGGGTGCCGGAGGGCGACGAACACAGAAAGTGCGTAATAGCGCAAATTTATTCAGAGACTCTAGAAATGCTCCAGACAATAGATCAACTATCGTGTTTATATCATCAGGTATAGTACCCGAATTTCCACTCGAATTGGAGCTGAATCTCGAGTTAAAATCACTAAGTCCCAAAGAATTCAATTTATTCGATAAAAAATTCAGAAAGCCTCTATCATTGAAATTATTGTAGACTCGCCGTGTAATGTTACGCTCGATTGTAGGTTCCACCTCAAAGACATAATGTAGTTCTAATAGGTCATGTCCAGCTATAAACGGAGCCTCGGATTTAACATAAGATAGTTTTTTTCATCACTATCGATTAGGAATACATCTATCCAGGAATCCAAAGTCGCCGTGTGGTGGGTTGTAGTGGATTCAACAATGTGTAGTGAAAGGGCGAAGGCTAATTGGCGTAGATAAATTGATTCATAACCATTACTAGCTAAATTACAATTAAGATCACCTGTTATTATAATATTTTCATAGTTGTAAGAGAAATTACATAAAGCTTCGACAAAATTCCCTAGCATTGATGCTTTTGGTGGTCTGTATACTGAGGCAAAAGGAAGCTTCTTGGCGTTTGATCCAGTAATTCCGATAATTAGATATTCAGGAGCATTCGAATATTGATTTGGTGATGCCATTAATACTTTCGCTTTTAGGGACTTGTGTATGAAGCAAGCAACTACTCCACCTTCTTTTCTAGTCATCAGATCTAGTTATCAGATACAAACGAATGGAGCCACGTTTCGCTCAACGAGATAATATGAAATTTGCGCTCGAGTATGGTTGATTGAATTAGTTCCATATGCCCTCGTAAGGAATTAACATTCAACTGAGCTATTTCCAAATGCGATATTGAGTGTGAGAGGGGTAAGCAATTTTGACTATTTGGAGACAGTCAGATCAATTTATCTAGATCAGCCTCAGTTGAAACGATGATTGGTGTCTGACTATCGTTCTTGCGCACAAATATGGAACCAGAACGAGACCATACGTATTTATAATTACGTTCAGAAGCACGAGCTTTTACGAGACGTCGTAGATGATAGAGTGCGGGTGGAAGAAACTCATTAACATAGACAAGCCCGTGTTGATCAAGGCCAAACACTTCTCTGAGATTCAAATTTTTCTTAACTCTCTTTATTTTTATAATGTGCTCTCTGACTTGGTGCAATTTGAGAGTGATAACGAAAGATTTTGAAGTGATTTGTCTCGAGTTATCAGTATTGACATTACTTGGCTCATTGTGTGGACGATTTTTCTTTTTGTCGAGACTTCGAATTTCAAGAACATCGCTTAGGAGGTTCGGTATACCAAGGGCCTTGAAAACTTTCTCCACTACTTGCTCCGCAGAATCACTTATTACTAAAGGCACACCAGATACTGTGATTTCAGTAGCGAGTGGAACCGCAGTACTAGCCTTAGTCGAGTGAAGCTCATGTGATAGATCAATATTTTGCTGTAATAATTGCGCGTAATTTGCTTCAAGCTATGCAATTCTTTCATCATGGGCCTTGAGTATACTTGTATGCTTTTCAATACAATTGAGTTTTGCTGTATGATCAGCATTGACTGCAGTTTGTTCAGCAATAAAAGCACTAAGATTTTTATGTAAGGCAAGTGTTCCGTTTTCACGCCTACCAAGCACACACTCAACTCATGCACACGCTACACTCACAATCATCTGACGCCTCGCGTCATATGGTATAGCTCGCAGGTATGCTATATCGATTTATCGACCGCGCACTCATGCATATTGTCCATCTGCTCACATTCTCGATCGAAGCTCACTCAAACGGCCAACGCTGTTAGCGTGGCCCCATCGGCAAGACCACTCACAAGGCTCGCCTTCCATCGCTGACAGCGAATCACAAGCAAGCTGTGACGCACGTCCGTCTTCTTGATACTCTGCCTCGTGGTCGAGGGATGTGGCCATTGTTCTCACTCGAGTCGCTCGCTGTACACGTTCCCGCGTAAAGCTCACGGAGATATTCTCTTGTTCTAATCACTCTAGTGCGGATTCATTTCTGTAGTGTAATACATTCTTGGTCAAATCACCCGTGTTTAAACTCAGTGTTAGTGAAACTCATAGCAGATCATCAGCACCACAGAGCCAATCACATACACGTCAACGGCGTGGTTCGCGCGTTGGCTGCACAGACGCCATTCTGCTCAGCACCGATCATCGGCGTCCGGACTCTCATAGACTGCCGTGTGGCACTATTCGAGCTCTACAATCAGACCTTATCACCAGGATCAACCACACGGAATCACCAAGGCAACTCAGAGGCCTGAGACCCAATCACCAACAGTACATCAACACGCAGGCCAGACCAATCACAGTAATATATTAAACACAATCAACAGGTATTTTTTCATGCAGCCAATGTTACATACTTTCAATAAACGTTGAATTTATTATTGTTAAATTACTGAGTTCATTTAATTAGTTATACTTGTCACCAGGATCCTTAACCTTAATATTCGCATCTGTCACTCGACATGCTACGTGCGAATGCATCAACCCGCTATCCACCAACAGCGTAGTAATACTCAAGTGATACATGTTCACTGTGCAGAGCACTATATTCATTGTTATTTATTATGTTTTACTCAGTCTGACTAGGCGCTGACTTTGCGCACTTGTCAATTTCTGTCATAGTGCGTTGTCGCCTCAGTTAGTGTCTATCGTAGAGGTCTTAATAATTTTGTTGGAGCATTATCAAATATTTATAATATCCTCATATTCGATATTCATACAGCAAGTAATAAATCTCTTTCTGACACATAGGGATTTAGATGCTGGGTTATGGGCGGTTGCGATGTAACAGCAGATTCAGCAGCTAACAAATCAGCTGACGAATCATGATTTAATTGTGTACTCTGGTTTAATTGTGTACTCTGGTTTAATTGTGTACTCTGGTTTAATTGTGTACTCTGGTTTAATTGTGTACTCTGGTTTAATTGTGTACTCTGGTTTAATTGTGTACTCTGGTTTAATTGTGTACTCTGGTTTAATTGTGTACTCTGGTTTAATTGTGTACTCTGGTTTAATTGTGTACTCTGGTTTAATTGTGTACTCTGGTTTAATTGTGTACTCTGGTTTAATTGTATACTCTGGTTTAATTGTGTACTCTGGTTTAATTGTGTACTCTGGTTTAATTGTGTACTCTGGTTTAATTGTGTACTCTGGTTTAATTGTGTACTCTGGTTTAACTGTGTACTCTGGTTTAATTGTGTACTCTGGTTTAATTGTGTACTCTGGTTTAATTGTATACTCTGGTTTAATTGTGTACTCTGGTTTAATTGTGTACTCTGGTTTAATTGTGTACTCTGGTTTAATTGTGTACGCTGGTTTAATTGTGTACTCTGGTTTAATTGTGTACTCTAGTGTGTCAGTTGCTGAGAGATAAGCGTACCGGTAGAGGAAGACATTGAAGATAATACAAGTGGCGACGCCGGCGGCGAACGTGTTAAATTGGGCATTTTAAATAGATTTCAGACGCAACAAGCATTAATTGATCTAAATGAAAGATATGTCCTGCCACAATCTGGGTGAAATGATTTGGAGCAAGTTATGCACGAAACCCTATTATTAGCAATAGCTTTTTTGCATTTATTGCACTTTAAATTTAAATTCGACATGCAGATAAATAAGATCGACAATCGCACATCTAACAATCAGCTGTTATAAAATAAACTAGAGAGAGAGAGAGAGAGAGAGAGAGAGAGAGAGAGAGAGAGAGAGAGAGAGAGATTGCAGTTTATTTAGCCTTAGGCTACTTGTATTCATACATTATTTCTTATCACTATTACAGATCTTCCCTTTTCACATACTGTTTCATCATGTCCTTAAATTGATCTATATTTTCCACTTCTTTTATTTCATTTGGTAACTTATTATACATATCAAACCCTTTGTTTGTTATACATTTTTGTGCAGCTGTTGTCCGGCATTTCTTTAATTTTATGTTCTCTCTTTGCCTTGTATTATAGTTGTGTGTTTGTCCCATTAATGTAACCTCTTCTGTTAAATATCTCGGCATTAATCCTTTTTCCATTTTATACACAAATAAGCACACATTGTATCTCATTTTTATCGTATTGTTAAAAAGTTTAATTTATCTATCATGTATTGGATTTTTGTATCCTTGTCGCAACTTAAAATAGCACGCATTGCCTGATTCTGTATTTTTTGTATGACATCTATCCATTGTTTACTAAAATGTAGCATTAGTGTGTTACAATATTCAAAATGCGGAGCTACAATTGTTTTATAGATAGTCACCAGGGTATTACGTGTCATAATCTTATTTATTCGGTACAAAAAATTTACTTTTTTTGCTGTTTTCTTAACTATATACATTGCTTCTTTATTAAAATTCAAGTTATTATTAATAATTATTCCTTGATATTTTATTTGTTCAACTTCGTGAATTTTTATCTCTCCTATTTCAATATCACATGAGTTCATAATATTTTTGTTCCGCATATCATATAAAGGGTGGTTAAATTGTAAGGGCCGATGTTGAATGTGAACCACACCTAAACGTCAAGTTTTTTTCTGCATTTCATTTGACATTTCTCAATTTCAGACTAACTCAATTTGAACCATGGAAAGATACACAAACGAGCAACGCGTTTAAGTTATTCAGGCTTATTATGAAAATGGGCGTTCAAATCAAAATGCATATCGTGCACTTCGTGATTTTTTCGGTCAATTTAATCGTCCAAATGTGCGTACAATCGGAAAAATCGTGCAAAAATTTGAGCAAACCGGGTCTGTAGGAGATATTAAAACACCAGTGCATGCTCGTACAGCTCGTACTGCAGAAAATATTGCTGCTGTTCGCGATAGTGTGACTGAAGAGCCGTCCACCTCAACTCGTCGTCGTGCCCAACAATTGCACCTCTCACGCTCGTCGTTGATGAACATTATGCATAAAGACTTGCATTTACACGCTTATAAGGTGCAATTGACTCAAGAACTAAAGCCTCTTGACCATTCCAAACGTCGTCAATGGTCAGAATGGTGGCAAGAAATGGCAACAGTGGATGATCAATTTTCGAAGAAAATCATCTTCAGTGATGAGGCACATTTTCACCTCAGTGGATTCGTCAATAAGCAGAATTGCCGCATTTGGGCGAATCATAATCCAAGAGTGATTGTCGAAAAACCAATGCACCCACAAAGAGTGACTGTTTGGTGCGGTTTATGGGCTGGCGGCATCATCGGGCCGTATTTTTTTCAAAATGAGGCCGTTCAGGCAGTTACTGTGAATGGTGTTCGCTATCGTGAGATGATAACGAACTTTTTATGGCCCGAATTGGAAGATATGGATGTGGGCGATATGTGGTTTCAACAGGACGGTGCCACTTGCCACACAGCTAACGAAACAATGGCTCTTTTGCGCGACAAATTCAATGGCCGTGTTATCTCACGTGGTGGCGATGTCAATTGGCCGCCAAGATCATGTGATTTGACACCGTTGGACTTCTTTCTTTGGGGTTATTTCAAAGAAAAGGTGTACGTCGATAAGCCAGCAACAATTCAAGAGCTAAAGGATGAGATAATTCGGCACATTAACGGCATAGAACCTCAATTATGCCTAAGCGTCATCGAAAATTTGGACCATCGGATGGAGGTGTGCCGCTGAGGTCGCGGCGGCCATTTGGCCGATATTTTGTTCCATACATAATTGAACCATACCATATTATCATAATAAAAAGAATTGACAATAATTCCCTAAATAATTTGTGTTTTATTCAAAATCAACATCGGCCCTTCAAATTTAACTACCCTTTATTATCATGAATTTTGTTTTCATTGTATTAAGTCTTAAGCAGTTTTGGTTTATCCATGTAACTAATCTCCCTAGATCGAAATTTATCTTCCTTTCAACTTCTTGTGTACATTTTTCACTTATATATATAACTGTATCATCTGCAAATATTTTAGAATCACAAAATTTCAAATTTTTTTTTTATATCATTTATATACATTATGAAAGGTAGTGGACCTAGGACCGACCCTTGCGGAACGCCGTGCATGATTTTTTCCTTTGTTGATATAAACTCTCCATATTGTACTTTTTGTGTACGGTTCGAGAGATAAGAATCTATCCACCTATGCACAGTTCCTGTTATACCATACATGGCTAACTTCTTTAATAATGTCTGTCTGGTTATAGTTTCGAAAGCTCTTTTGAAACCTAAGAATACTACTCTAATTACATTTCCTTCATCCAGACTTTTTTTTCCATTTTATCATTGTGTTCTGAAGCGCCGTTTCACATGAGTATCCCTTACGGAGACCGGATTGTTCTTTTATTAAAATATTCTCTTGATCAATGTATTGCACTATTTGTTTTTTCACAATCGTTTCTACTATCTTTTCATAAAGTGGTAACATATTAATAGGTCGATACTCTTCTGCTTTTATACTACCTAAAATTTTTTTGGATCGGTATTACGGATGATGTTTTCCAATTTTTTGGGAAAACCCCCTCAATTAAGGATTTATTGATCAATTCTATCATGTATTATCCTATTGTCTGCCATGCATTGTGTATCATTCTCGTACTTATTCCTTCTTCCGTTCCTTTCTTATTTTTCATGCCTCTTACAATCCTTTCTACTTCTTCCCTCCCTACCTCTACAAATTCACTAAATCTTGCTTTTATTTGTGATTCCCCACTTATCTCCTCGATTTGTACTTGTAAGTCTATTTCCAGGATTTTTTCAATACTCTGCACAAAGTATTCATTAAATTTCTTAGCAATAGTCCTTTTATCTGTATCATGTTCTCCATGAAATATTATTTCATTTGCGTTTCCTTCTTTTTTTGTTGTTACCTATTAGTTCTTTTATCGTTCTCCACATTTTTTTCGGGTCTGTTTTCACCGCATCAATATTTTCTTTATAGTATTTTCTTTTGCTGCTTCTAATTACTTGTACTACTTTGTTTTGCATCCTCTTATATTCCTCCCATTCTTTTACTGTGTTTACATTATTTTGTTTTGTAGTTTTTATATACGCTTCATCCCTTTTTGCACAGACTCTTCTAACTTCCTCAGTTATCTACGGTTTTTCTTTCCACTTCATAGGTATTTGTTTCTTTCTTATCGGTGCTATTCTATTTATATTTTCTACCATACATCTAACTATATTATTTGCCATTTCGTGGACACTTCCTAGTGGATCATATTTTTCTTCCATGTCCTTCCTCAATGATTCATTAAATATATTTATATTGAAATTCTTTAAGTCACGCATATAAAATTCTGTCATCGTATTTGTATGTTCGTCAATTTCTTTTAGCTCAACTTTTATTATAAAATGGTCCGTGATTTTCGGCGTTTGTAATACTTCTGCTCTTATATGAAAGTTCGAAAAAACTAAGTCTATCATTGTCCTTGACGTTTCTGTTATCTTCGTATACTCTTTTACATATTGCTTAAGTCCTATATTTCCTAGATTTTGGGTCAGTCGGTTGGTGAATTGATTTTCTTTCTTTAGATTAATATTAAAGTCTCCCAGTACAATAAGATGTCCTATATCAATTATATTTTCACATTCATTTATAATTTCGTCACTAAATGCCCCATCACTTTTGTTTGGAGAATGGTACACATTACATATCACAAATCTTTAAATTTTCCCATTAGCTGTATTGTATTTATCCATGCATTTTGGTTTATGTTCTTTGTTGTCAAAACTTTATATATTATTTCATTTCTCACATATGTCAATACATCTCCAGTTCTACTGTTTTCGGTATTACTTCGTATCATTTTGTAATTATCAATACCCAATTCCGTATCATTTATTTCTTCTGTAATATGCGTTTCTGTTAGACATAGGACCTTTGATTTGTTTTTCACTATTAGAAGTTCTATTTCATCTTTATTGTGTATGTATCCTTGTGAATTAAGCAGTAACATGAATGCATTATTGAGGCGTCTATCTTCATCTACTAATTGCTATTCATCTTCGAACAATATATTTCTCCTATTTCTGTCTACCATTTGTCTATACACTTTACATTTTAAATCAGTGGCTTCATGATTGTTATCAATATCTTCTAATTTAAATTTTTCAATTGTCGTGCACTTTTATTGTTTATGCGCTTTTTTATGGCCGATGAACATTCTCTACTATTGTGCTTGTCTCCACTTTTTCTGCAACATGTTTCATTTCGGCATTCGTTTGCAAAATGATTATATCCCCAGCAATTAAAACATCGGGTCACACTTACGTAGTCGTGCACTGGGCACAATTTCCAACCTATTTTCATTTTCCCTCCTTGAACTAGCTTTTTGTGTGTTTTTTTACCAACTTCTAATATTATAGTTGATTCATTTTCTCTGCCTTTGATTTTCTTAATTACTTTCATTTTATTTGAAGTTTTGTCACTCTCTATACCGTTTTGTACGCTCACTTTTTTATGAATTTAAACTCGTCTTCCTTTACAATCTCTTCTTCTATCCCTACGACTTATTTTCGGTAGTTTCTTGTTTGGAGAGAGAGAGACAGAGAGAGAGAGAGAGAGGGGGGGATAGGGATAGGGATAGAGAGAGAGAGAGAGAGAGAGAGTGGGAGGGTGGGATGGAGGGAGAGGGAGAGGGAGAATGTGCAGCAAAGGTCTGCGATAGAAAGAAGACGGAGCACACGTCTTTGTTTCATTAACACAGCAGATCATGGAATACGTACCAATGTCGATTAGCGAGGAGGATACATACACTGTACAGACAAATCTAGCTTCGGAAAAGAAAAGTGTCACACGCGATTCTCATCCGCAGTTGATGTCGGTGGTAGCAGATCATCAACACTGCCAACTTTTTATAATGAGTCGTGGCATATCAGGTAAGATAGTATCGATTATTCTGTACACGTTGCCTCTATTCACCAGTGCGTTCAATTAAATACAGGGTGCGCCATCTCAATCTGGTCGATGGAAGTATTGAATAACTCTGACAGATTTTAACCGACCAGCGTCGTACAACACGTTTCGTATAGGTTATTTCAGTACAATTTCAACCATGTATCGCTATACGCCGAAAGAACACGCCGAAATAGTTTCGCTTTACATTGAAAATAATCGTTCAGTTGTGTCAACGCACGCGTATCGTAAAAAATATCGCGGACGTTCTGCGCCCAAAGGCGACACTATCCGTCATTTAGCTTCAAATTTCATGGAGCACGGGTCTGTAGCGAATCTCCAACATCAAGCTCGACCGCGTCCAGGTCGTTCAAATGAAAATATCGAAGCTGTTCGACAGAGTGTTGCAGAAGATCCAAATGTCTCATACCGCCGCCGGTCTCAGCAATTAAACATCAGTGGAACCACTTTAAGAAGGATTTTAAAGCAAGATCTTCACATGTTTCCGTACAAAGTGCAGTTGACTCAAAGATTATTGGAAACTGACAAGCCGCGACGCTTGGCTTACGCTAATAACGTTAGTCGAATGAAGGAAGCTGAGCCGGATTTTTGGGAGCGAATTCTGATGACCGACGAGGCTCATTTCGCCCTCTCTGGCGCTGTCAACAAACAAAACTGTCGCATGTGGGGCACCGATAATCCTCATATTATTCACGAAACTCCATTGCACGATGAGAAAGTGACAGTTTGGGCCGGTGTTTGCTCAAAAACCACCATTGGACCATTTTTCTTCAGAGCTGGTGAAACTGTCAATGGGGATCGATATCGGTGGATGTTGGCACACTTTGTTTTACCACAAATGCGTGAAAAAGGTCTTAAGGAATTTTGGTTCCAACAAGATGGTGCGACATGTCACACTGCGCGCTCAACAATGGACTATTTGCGTCGGAAGTTCCCAGGACGTGTGATATCAAAGAAAGGTGATATTGACTGGCCACCAAGATCGCCGGATTTGACTGCACCGGACTTCTTCTTGTGGGGATTTTTGAAAAGTAAAGTCTATGCCAACAAGCCGAAGACCATAGAGGAGCTAAAAAACAACATTCGAGCCGAAATCGCAGCGATATCGCCCGAGACGCTGGCAAATACAATGGAAAATGCCGAAAAAAGAGCTCATTTTTGTCTCAGTAATAAAGGCGGACATTTTATCGATGTGGTTTTTGGAAACTAATCAAAATAAATTGTAATGAATCAAATTTAATAAAAAAATACGACTTTGTGAAATCTGTTGAAAATTCTCTAAGTTATTCAATACTTCCATCGACCAGATTGAGATGGCGCACCCTGTACTTGTTTCATTCCTTTTTCAGAAGTACACTGTGATGATAACACCCACAGCGAAAAATAATTTAAAAGCAATATTACGAGTGATAATACAGATTAATTCCGTATAGCGATAAAAATAAAACTAACGGTGGAGCAATCTTCGAGCGTGGATTACCGTTTTTGCAGGGCTGTTGCATACGACGGTAAATGTGTAAAGTGCTGTCCATAAAATATTGATTAATTTAAAAAAAATACCTGATCTTACTGTGTCTCTTATTTTTATAGCATAATAATTAGAGAATTATAATTGAAGTCTCTCTCTCTCTCTCTCTCTCTCTCTCTCTCTCTCTCTCTCTCTGTGAGGGATCATATTCTATATCTTTTACTGCAGAGCAAGCGCTTTGCGAGAAAACCGCTTTCGTTGCATTCAAAGTGATGGATACCTAGTTATGATTCATAGGAGGTTGTTATCTTTATCTCCGTGATACTCTCTAGCAGCATCTCGAGCATTTAGTCTGTCTTTGGTATCCTACTTGCAAACAATAAAAAGCAATATGTATTCGCGATACGGCAAGGAGATTTAAAGCGACGCGTTTTGGTGCCGAGTAATGTTTGTCGACAGTGTGATGAGCGTGTTCACAGGAAATGTGCGATGCATACGACGAGCTGGAAGAGCTCCTGCGTAGCGTGTATTTAGTGGAACGTCGAGGAAGACTCGTTGAACTTGACGAACTGTACATCGGAATGTCCTATATTGTGCCTCGTTTCAATAGAGTTGTCCGTGGCGAAGTGATTTACTCGGACTTTAATGGGTACTGCGAGGTGTTGTTAGTCGATTTCTGCGAGACCACTTACATCGACTGGTCTCACCTATTTCATCTGAAGCCTCTAGCAAGTATGCTGCCGGCTCTTGTCATGGAGTGTTCAATATACGGACTAGAACGCGTGGATGTTGCAGGTATTGAGCATCTCGTCGAAGAAGCGTGCGTTAGCGATGCTTTGATTGCTGTCATGATGCGACCTCTTGCCGGCGATAACGTACCGCGGGTTCGATTAACGAACAGGGAACGCGCGGTCGTGGCAGCGGTTATTATGGAGGCCCTCGTTGATGAATTAGATATCGGCTACGATATCGATGCCGTGGACGAGGGCTTTGACGAGGACATAGTAATAAATTATGGACACGGCGCTACGTGTGTGTATGTGTGTTTGTGTGTGCGTGTGTGAGAGAGTACATTCGACAGACAGGAGCTTAAAATCGCTTTGGCAGGAGGATAGATGCCTACAACAGCTGTTGTGGTGAGTACATAATTTTATTCATTTTTCCAAGTATGTGTACTGTAACGTGACAGAATATTCGGGCTACGTCCTCCTCGCTCGACGGCTATTAGCACGATCGCTCAGGGCTGTAGGGGATAATTTTCGTATTTTATTTAACCCCTTGCACTACCGTGAAATTCGGAACAAGCCGTGCCTAACTTCAGACGTTCTTGTTTAGCCCGAGATTAAGACCACGAGTACGGCTCGTGATATTCATGTTTGGACTGAAATATCAATTACGAGCCATACTCGTGATATTCACATTTGACATGCAATTAAACAACGAGCCTGACTCGTGATATTCAAGTTTGGCCTAAAATTTTCATCACGAGTCAGACTCGTGAAAGTAGTGCAAGGGGTTAATTATTTATTTATATATTTTTTTCTCTTGGATTATTATTTTATATATATATATATATATATATTACGAGTTGTACGACCGCACGGAGGAGAACACCGCATTTGCTGATAGCTGGCTTCTGGATTTAGTCTTTGCAACGACCAGCTCTTTCCATCTTTATCTACTGGGAAATATCATGGTCCCGCGGGATGTGTATCGATTAGCAATACGCCGCTATCTATGGTCGGCTGGCATGTTATAGGAACGATCCATCAGTCGTTTGGGGTTCACCGGCCGGACAGAGCTACACGTCCCGAGGATCGGTTGGTAATTTTATGCGTCGTCCAGCTGAGGCACTAGTCGCGGTCAACGTGCGACACAGTTTCCCCCCAATTAACCGAGTTTGACGGGTTAAGTGGGGATCATAGTTCACGGGCACGCGTGCCGGCAGGACCTCAGGGCTTTTCCCGGTGGCTGTCAAGCGAGTAAGACGTAGCGTGCGTTGTTCTTTTGTCCCGCTGTACCGTCGCTATTGTTCGAGGAATTTGTCGAGGCGAAGGAGAGTAACGCTACCGGAGATAACTGTTGAGGAGTCAGCCTGCATAATATCGATACCTGCTGTTATACGATTTAGACAGGAGAACTGAGACTTTGAGGATATTCGGGTTTTGTTTCCCGGATTTCAAGGAACATCGCAGCACCATCGTCCCGGTGAACTCTCTTCTCTTCCACGGTTTTTCGCCATTCTTCTATTATTTTGTCATTCAATTTGTGGACTATTAATTTATTTGAACTTGTTCATGCCTGCGACTCCTGTACACCTCGTGCAGAGTATGAATTTGCTGACGGTTAAATTATGGGTTTTAGATTTACATGATTTTGTTTGAGTTTTCTTTCGTTTCGATGTAGAAGATCGTGCGCGCGTTAGTACGTCGTCCCGTTGTGAATTTGATGTGAAAGGGACTAGTACGTTATGGACCGCGTCGCGTATTATCCAAATTAATTGGCGTTTCTCGATAACTAAGTGATCTATTTATTCATTTATTATTGTTGGTCTTAATCTTATCTCAGCAGCGCAGAGAGCGTAATCGGCCGTCGTCCCGTATTTGATGCTTGGATTCGAGGGATTTGAATGGTCCGAGGCGTATCTTGCGTCGTTAAATGCGCCGGTGTATTTTAAATATTCCATTTTATAATTAGTATCAATATTCTTCTTTCCTTGATTTACTTTATTCGTTGGGTCATGGGCGTTGTGTATTGAGTTATTGACCGATCAGGGATTTATCGTTAGACAGAGTTCCCCTGTTTTAAAAAAAAGTTATATTCATTAGACTACTGCTTTTATTGTAACGATCGAGCGGTTGAACGTTTCGTGTACGTGACCTCCCGACGTCCCGTTGTTATTAGTTTTGGATGTACGTGGGATTAGCACGGGATAGGCCGTATCGCGGACTGTGCTTGGAGTCATCCTGTTATTTGACTTTGTCTGCGAGCATTGTGCGAAATTCGCAACGAGCGTGATATGCTGTATAATATCTGCAGGGTATGAGAGTGAGAGAGAGAGAACGGGATAACTAGTACCGCTGACTTAAAGAGTAAGACTGAGACATCGAACTAGGTTTAGAATATTGTTACAAAAAAAACGATTAATTTTACGGGACATTTTGTTTGAATTCATTATCAAGGTTTATTGGAAATTCGTAATTGTTCGTTAAGAAATAAATAAATTGCCCAAGCGGCATTTGTAAGTCCCGTACCTGCTATTGTTGTTGGAGTTATTTATTGGTATTATTTTATTAGTTGGCCCTTGTTTATTATTTGTGTTTGGTATATTTATTGACGATATTTTATTGACTAATTTTATTCATGGATTATTGATGACATATTTTAATTAATTGATTTTATTCGTATTTTACTTGGACTAATCTGTGACTTGACAGCCCGAACCACCCACTCTGCCTTGAACAGCTGCAGCTAGCCTGGGTTGAGTCTGGCCGAACATCTCGTTATTTTTCCTTCCGGCGCGTAAGCGCCTGGCGCCCATCTCGTGAGAGAAAATAAAAAGGAAGGAAAAATAGCTTGGGCCAGCTATAGGTAACGTGGTGCGTTGAGGCACAAATTTACGTTACAGTACACCTTTGCTCTATCCTGCTCTTGTCTCTACTCTTCCTTGTTCACCAGAGTACCCACACCACCTCACTTTACCATCTCCATGTTACCGACACTGGTTAGGCAGAGTGGGTAGCGCGGCGGCGGAAAAGTGAGGTGGTGGGGGTAGCCGCGTGGTGGGGGAAGGAGTGGGATGAATTTGATGGGTACTGCGAGCTGATGTTAGTCGATTTCGGCGAGACTGTTTACATCGAGTGGTCTCACCTATTTCATCCGGAGGCTCAAGCAAGTATGCTGCCGGCTCTTGTCGTGGAGTACTCTGTGCCTTGATCGCCGTCATGATGCCACCACTTTCAGGTCATAACACTCTGTGTGTTGGCTTAACGAACGGGATGCGTGCGGATGGAGGACGTAAATTGGAGGACCGTCGACAGCACCAGCTGGAGCCTACGTTCCTCTAACGTAGCAGCAGCATGCCGCAACATGGACTTGGCTGCGTGGAAAAGATCGAATGCTGCGGAGGATGGCTTGAACCTCTATATAACTAATAATACCCTGTCACAATATATATAAGTTATATGTCATATATTGATATTATTTACTTATGTATTGGGTCTGGGAAAAAGTTCATGACGTTTTTTTTAGTAAAATTCAACTGGTTTTCTTATAGTGTGAAAATGAATTTATTTAAACCAAGTATGCTCCATTATTATCGACAACGTTTCGCCATTTTTCGGGTATAGCCATGATACCATCGGTGAAGAACTTCTGTGGTTTCTGGTTGAAAAACTGAATCAAGTGGTTTTCACAGACTTCTTTTGAAAGCAGCTTCATGTTTTTCACGCTCAACTCATGAGGAACCCATACATCGAGCTTCTTTTTGTAGCCAGCTTTGTGTAAATCGTTCAAAACAGTATTGTGGTCAATGCCTAGCTCCATACCAATATCGACACTGCTGATATGCTTATCTTGCTAGACTTTTTCAAGAATTTCATCAGCTTTTTCAGTGATTGGACGACCAGAGCATAACTCATCTTTCACATCAAAATTACCAGAACGAAAGCGAGCGAACCATATCTGCGCAGCAGATTTTGATAAAGTTCCTTCACCATACACAGCACAAATTTTTTCACAAGCCTGCGCAGCGTTTTTCCCTTTGTCGTAATAATATTGCCAAATATAGCGCAATTTTTCATTACTTTTATCCATTTTCAAACGCAAATAACTTTCCAACCACTGCACCAATTTCGATGTTTATGCACTCAAAGTAACGCTCGAAGTGTCACCTTTCCAACGAGCGTTTAGTGGTGTCGCTGTGATCTGTCTTTCCTGACCTATTTGTAATTGATACCATCTATCGGGAAAAACGCTACGAACTTTTTCCCAGACCCAATATATATATATATATATATATTTATATTGTGACCAATCCTCTTAATTAAAGGAGGGGTTCGGGTCGACACAAAAAATTTAAACAGTGGCATAGGAACTTTGTAACATGGACAATGCTGGTGTATTCAAATGTTAAATAAAAGGAAAGAGTAAATATAATTATTTCGTTCATACAATGCCAAAGAACAACAAAAAGATAGCTGAACTCGAAAACGGAAACAAGTGGGGAATGGCAAAGTAATACTAACAATTAAATGGGCGGGGGGTGGGAAGAATGTAACAATGCGATAATAGTAATTCAGAAATTAAACCTCAAATATGTGGCATGTAAGCGCGCGTGGTGAGTGTTGAATAGTTTAGTACTATAGTTAATATAAGTGAGAATTTTCCCCCTTAATTCATTTCCCCCTTATTTGACTGCCATTTAGTTTCCATTTTGAGTAATAAAAACCGGAGGTAATATTATAAGACGCCGTCGATCAAGACTCGCACCCTTCCCCCTGAGCTTCTCTTCCCCCCTCTCTATCTAGTCGGCTGTTACTAAATCACGCGATCCTATATTGCTTTCTTTTGTACGATCTAGAGTGTCTCGTTGCGTCTCGCGAGAGAACTTAGACGGTGCTATACCGAAAAGTAGCTGGCACCCAATTTTAAACGTTCGAGTTTCAGTTACTTCTATTTTCATTTTATTGTTAGAGATTTCTGCGTTCGTTCTGTAATGCCGGATGTAGTAGACTGTAAAATGGTTTGTAAAATAAATCAGTCGTGATAGACAGATGGTAAATAAGGCGTTGTACGCAGCAATAGAACACAAGGTTGCACTATGAAAATATTAAGTGGAACTTATAACGTTAAATGTTAATGTACACAAAAAATAACGGGTTTCAAAATTGAGTACGAGGTAAGCTCGAATCTGTTGATGCACCGATGTGTAGCACAATGTTTTATTCACAGCTTGATCACAGTTCAAATTGTTGTCACAGGAAATAATGTTTTATTTCTTAAAAACTTGTTTCGCAAATTAACGTGGTTGATTCGGTATCATGAGATGTGAAAGCGGGGGTATCCTCGCCTATCCCAAGTGAGCTATATTGTATATTGACGATGGTAAATATACCGGATTGGGTGTACGTGTGTTTAGTAAAGAGGAAGTTAGATTTTCCTTACTGATTTTGGTTGTCCGTGATGTACATTACTGCAGCTGATGTAGTTCATTCATCATAGCGGGCGTTCATTTAGTCGATCGTGATGATGGGCGTGCCAACATAGAATTCATTTAGAATGAGCAGGTCTCCACAATCTGGGGTGTCCGCATATTTGACTGATCTAAGCGAATTACGGGGATTCCAATAGAAAGCCACCGGGTTCTGAGTGCTGATTTCTTCGAATGTACCATTGAAGGTTTCGTCGGAAATAATTCAAGGTATAGAAGGCACGTTGGTGATTTTAATATTCTCGGCATAATGTCCATCTATTTTTTTTCCACTAAAGCGAAAGCTTTCTTATTTAATCGAATACCGAACCCACAGGAAACTTTATCCGCGTCGTTGACAAAAAGAGTCCTTCACCGCAGAATAGTTTTGGCTATCATATATTTGTTTGAATATAGCAAATGCACGACGTATAGCCCATCTACATCCTCCTCTGCGTCTACTCGTAGATAGAAGAAGGACGAAATGAAGGTTGAGGTAGGTGTACCAGGTTTATAAATATGAAACCGGAATTTTTGTATAGAAAATACACGTTTATTGTATGAAAATGATAAAAAATATTTTATTCGAAGTATTGCCCATCGCTAGCTACACATTTTTCCCACATGTCTGACAATTTGTGGATGCCACGCCAAAAAAACTGTTGCTCTTTTGAGGCAAACTAGTCAAGCGCTGCTCAGCAAGTGCGTGTCCCATCGATGCAAATAAGTAGTAATCGGACGGAGCCAAGTCTGGTGAGTAAGCCGCATGCGAAAGTATTTCCCAACTAAACGCCTCAATCGTTTCCTTGACCAGTTTTGCTGTGTCAGATGGTGCATTATCATGAAGCAAAATCACTTTGTGTTGCCTTTTTTGATATTCTGGTCATTTTTCACGCAAAGCTTGATTCAAATCGATCATTTGTTGTCGGTAGCGTTCAGTATTAACGGTTTCACCAGGTTTTAGCAGCTCATAATAGATCACACCCTTCTGATCCCACCAAATACAGAGCATTGTCTTCCGTCCATAGCGATTTGGCCTTGCAGTCGATGTCGATGGTTCGCCTGGAGTTCCCATGATCTTTTACGCTTAGGATTCTCAAAATATATTCACTTTTTATCGCCAGTCACAATTTGATGGAGAAATGACTCTTTTGTACCTGGCGAGCAGAATTTCGCAAGTGGTTTTTCGGTTTTCCTGCTGTCTTTCATTCAGTTCATGTGGAACCTATTTTCCCATCTTCTGGATCTTTCCTATGGCTTTCAAACGTATGGAGACGGCTTCTTGTGTCACAATTTAATTGATCCGCGAGTTGTTGTTGCGTTTGAGCGTCATCGTCATCCAACAATGGTTGCAATTCGCTGTCTTCAAACTTTTTCGGTGGTATTCCACGTTCTTCGTTACTCACGTCAAAATCGCCACTTTTGATTTTTTTAAACCACTCAAAGCACTGTGATTTACCAAGAGCATGCTCACCGTAAGCTTCGACAAGCATTCGATGCGATTCTGCAGCAGTTTTCTTCAATTGGTAACAGAAAATCAATGCTGTCCGCAAATCGTAGTTTCCAGGCACAAAATTCGACATGTTCGACGCTATTTCAAACTATGCTGTTGTATGAAACTTGTATTGTTGTGAGTTGAAAATCTTTGTCAGAGATGTCAACAAGGAAATGGCGCCAATGACGCGGTTTGACGGTAACTACATTGACAGCTAGGGCCATCTATGGGCAAATTCCGGTTTCATATTTATAGACCTGATATATACGGAGGCGTGCTGGTGAAAGCTCGACTACGAGTTTCTTATTGGCCTAGCTTATAATTGTGCATGGTGTGAGTGTCGCGTGCTGGTTGGGGCCCAACGATATAGTAGCAGTAGTAATTGAGTCTTGGGCAACCCTAGTGGTTGCGTAGGGGGTTCTTTTGAGGCAGTAGAGGCAAGTGCATAGTTGACGAATGAATTTTTTCTCCTTATAGAATTAGAAGTAGATGCAATGATAGGTTGCAAAATGACTTACACTTGGGTGTTAAATTTTCAGAGTAATTATTAAACCACACTTTGGATATTTTTACACAATTGACATTTTTTTACAAATTAGATTAATAATTGTTCACAGAAATTGTATTTAAAACTGAGTCGTATTCCTTTCAGCTTGTTCTTTGGTAGTCGCCTCCTTTGCATTTTATTTTCGTGTATATAAATTTGAAGGCCCGATACAATTTATTTAGCTTGTAGCGCTCACCAGGTCATATATATGATAGTGCTCACTGTATCTGAATGGGGGTACGGCTCATTCGAGAGCATTTTTTCGTACGGAGTAGCTCACGCATGATACCACTGTCTTATAAACAAAGTTTGATAAATATTTTCTCGGTATTTATTCACAGCTACTGCGTCTCGGACAAAATTGTTACTTAGTCCACCTAGCAATATTATTTCACTTATTATTACTTAATAGTAGTGGTATAATTGTTTAAACAACTTTATATATCTTATATGGTGTGTTACGTCCCGGGTTTGAAAGAAGGGACGCAACGAAAGAATAATTTATATTTATCTCCATTTTAGGCCAGAATGTGCTGGCCAGGGATTGGAGCACGGTCTGGTGAGGGGCGGGTTTTATAAATAAATACATAGACAGAATTAACCAAAATTTGCACTATGTATTAAAACAGTAAAGTTATTGTTATTATATATATGTTAAAACAGTTAATAAACGGCGCGCGGCACAACACTAAATAAATGGCGTGCGGCACAAGACTATATGTATATATTAAAACAGTCAGTAAATATTGTAAATGAGTATATTATATTTAAATGTCCGAATTATTAAACAACGAAAAATGGTAAAACTCGCGAGAGATTCGTGCACGTAGCACTACAAATAAAATAATTAAATGCAGGCCCGTGTTTATTATATGCTGTTACGAGGGCCGACCGGTATGGTCGACCCCCGGAGATGAACTGACAAAATAGCGCAGTGCTGAACGCACCCGCAAGAACATGCAAAAATGATTAGCGGGGCGCAGCGCGTCTCGTCGATGCGCAGCGTCCCGTTGGTCAGCGTGGGACCGCTGACCTAAGCAAAAGGTAACGGGTGATTAGCGGGGCGCAGCGCGTCTCGCCGATGCTCCGTGTCCCGGCGGTCAGCGTGGGACCGCTGACCTAAGCAAAAGGTGTATACAAGATAAACGTAGGAGTAGATACGTTGAAAATGCATGAAACGAAAAAAATATTCACAAATTAAAATCCTCCGGACGTAACGAGGTAATAATATCTGAAAAAGAGACCGTCAGTATTTCCTATTGATTTTTAGGTATTCTTCTTTTCATATTTTATTAGTATCCCAATATATGTGATACAACTGTTTAATTCCATTTTTTAATGAACCGTGGGCGTTGGCCCCTCCACGATGACAAAGACCGGTTTGTTTTAAATCCTCTTTTCCGATTTTGAAGGCAGCCAATCACTGGGCCAATCAAATTTGTAGGTACAGTGGGTTGGCGCCTCCTGGAAATGGGTAGTCCGTATCCCGCCAATGAGGGTAATGCCAACTTCGCCTCTCTATGATGAAGGGTTTCCGAGATATTGAATTTTTAAAAGTTTTTATGAGAGAGAGAGAGAGAGAGAGAGAGAGAGAGAGAGAGAGAGAGAACGCGTCCCCATTTTACCCGTTCTTTCCTAAACACTGAGTTCTCATATTCTCATAGCTCCTTCTTATTACGCCTATACAGATTCATACCTTCATATATTCTTCCATTTCTCACATGCACTCCTTCATTTTGCTATTACTTTTCGTCATCATACTCATACGCTTTCGTTCCTTCTCTCTTATCTATATGTTTCTTTCGTTTAATATACGCAATGGCTATATACCTCATTTTTTTATTCTCTTGCTTTGGCATGATTTCGTATCTAGCTCTGTCACTCTCTCATTATGATATGGGCTCTTTCCCAGGTGAACATTTAGTATGATAAAGTAAAAATAGCAGATAACGAAGTTATGATACCTTTATAATGTTTGATTTTATTTATAAAAAGGGTTAACACTGGTTAAACAACAACAACAACAACAACAACAACAACAACAACAACAACAACAACAACAACAACAACAACAATAATAATAATAATAATAATAATAATAATAATAATAATAATAATAATAATAATAATAATAATAATAATAATAATAATAATAATAATAATAATAATAATAATAATAATAATAAAGTAAGTTTTGAGCTGGCCTTTGCCCATATGCTACATGAACTCACGTGAGGTGCTGCCACTCAGCATCTCACGACACATCACCGACGTTTGCTTACCGTAACCAGTCCGGACATATGCAACAGTATAAATGTTGATTCTCAAACAGCGTTATCATTTTTAAAGTATTCTTGCATTCTTACTCTGTGAACCCCTTGACATTGATTTAGGTTGATTATTTAAAGATTATTTTGAATAGAATTCTGCGGTAATCTTTTGAGATTACGTTAGCTTTATTATTTAAAGATTGTTACTGAATTATCTCTTTTGTGGTTTGTTTCCAACTGCGAATTATCTTTTGTTTATTTTCTCTTGTCAATTTCTACTGCACCAACAAAAATTATCTTGTTATTTTCATCCCTCCCTTATCCTATCCCTTTGTTTTTTTACCCCATTTTTATAATTATTGTTATTTTGTTATTTCTATTATATCAATGATTTTCAAGAATATCTGTTACGTCAATTATGCTTTGGCGTATGGCAGCACCATGTCACATAGATTATAATTCCAATATATTTATTCCTCATGGTCACCGCGGAAATCCACGGCATCACGGTGTAGCCTCGCTTTATTTTTATTCCGATTGTATGTTGTAATGTATTGGGCGCACCAAGCACGATATCACGAGATTTTTCTTTGGAATTGCTTTTTTATCTTGTAGTGTGGTGAGTACATAGCAGAAAGAGTACAGAGTATAGTAGAGAGAGTATTACGGATTCAGTAAAACGCCATATGGTATTATGCAATAATTTGGGGTGATGTAACATATTTCGAGTTATGCCGTAGCTCGACAGCTTTCTTGGTATACTTGTGCTGGTTGTAATTATCCCACAATAGGGTGATACCGTGACACGGTATCCATGTCATGCGTGGTATGGTTTTATCATGAGATATCAAACATAACTAAAAAAGTTAGTTTGAAAAAAATTGCGTCTGTGATCGTTAACCACTTATGTGATGACAAATTGATCGAACTGTCGCATATTATTATGTTTCATCCGTGTTTTTAGATATAAAGTTTTTACCCTTCACCAGCTACCAATGTTTACGAGAGTTCAGACTCATAACGCGCATGTACAGCAAATTTGAATAAATTCCTAAAATGCAAAAATTCGATTTGTCTCTATTGGTTTAAATGGGGAACATGTACTGTACGATTTTTAGTATATTCCATATAACAAATATTTGTTATCTGTACCTTTATGTCTTTCAGATGAAACGAGTCCTACCACACCGATACCCGAAGAGAAAAAATGTGCTGTAGTTATCGACCTTATTTCTGACACTGATGAGGAAGAGGAGGCGATTACGTCGCAAGTTTCAAGCAACAAGTCAGGTCTATCTTCACCAAAAAAGTCGCAATCGAGTAATCACGGTGATATAAGTAGTACAAGCGATTCACCAGAACTCATGATTATTGACCTGGAGTAACACAACCTGCACATATGGTCCATTCATTGGTGTTTTATTATGTGGAGCATGGCTGTTCGTGCATAGTACCACTTCGAATCGATAATAATGGTTATCTTCATACTATGAATTGTAATGTTTTTGATGTATTCTTTATCACCATCTGTAATAATTACTGCGTCGAACTATACGCATTATTTATGTTAGAATTTATTTTTGGCTAATCGTTAGCACTTTTTCGACGTAATACTTCTGATGATAGACCACCCTTTCTACACCTAACATGCAAGTGATAAATAAGAACGTTTGCTTCTGCTAAATCATCGATTCTAGTATTGACTTGCCTTTATGAAAACATGGCTCTAAGGTTTCTCATTCAATTATATTATAATGCTTATTGAAATTAATATATTTTCTGCTGGCTTCGGTGACACTTAAAGAATTATTAAGTACTCATCAGATTAATATTGATCATAACACTCTTGTAATGTTAGTTTGAACTGTTTATGATTAAAATAAGCCAATCCTTTAAGTCACAGCTTCAAAGGGCGGTCTGTAGAACCAAACCATGTTAAGATACTATAATGATATCAACTAGTTTATGTTGATATCAACGATTTATCGTTGGTTTACGAGAATTATATAAGTTAGTCGAGAAAAATGTATGTTGTACCTCATTAACTAACAATGGTAAGGAATAGTTATTATAATTAAACTCTCAATGTTAAACTACATAATTGTTGTCGGTGAATCGTATTCGAGTTAGAGTCAGATAAGGGACATTTATTTTGTTACATTTTCTATTATGGCCCTCCAATCTATGAACTATTGTACGAACTAATAATTGTTGTAATAAACGAGACGCTGTGTTTGTGGGTGATGGTCAGAAGCACTTTTCCACACTATCATTGTATCGATTCTTTATTCGTAAGTATTTTAATGATATAATACCGTGAATGACCGTTGTCAATCTCAGAAAACGTGAAAAATAAGTAACTCTTCGTAATTATTCTCAAAACAGTCACATTCATTCAGTAGTACAGAGATATGGCCACAGCTGCGTCGAGTTTTGAATTCTGAAAATTACGCACGTTCCCAATCAATTTATTTATTTTTCTTCCTAATCATCCGTACCACTTTGTATAAAAAAAATGTTAAGCCCTCTATGATTTGGTATGTAGGTAGTATATCCGATTCTATTTTCATTTATTCAGTGACAAACACATTCATCAAGTACAGAAATAATTATGTATAAAATATAATGGAAATTACCCAACAATTCGTATTTCATGAGAATATATGGATTACATTTCGACATACCGAAGTTCCTGCATTTAATTCATGTGTATAAAATGCATGCAGTATAGATTTTCACATAAGTAGTTATGTGTTGTTGAAATATAGTTTATGGCTATGTCATGTGTCTAGATGAAAATTAAATGATATATTTCCATTTGATTGCATTCCAATAAATTAATAACTACTACTACTACTACTACTACTACTACTACTACTACCACCACCACCACCAAACCAAAAGTGAGAAGAAAGGGTGCGGCCGCTTCGTCACGCGACAACGTTGACGCTAACCGATCCCTTTTGACCAACAACGCCCCGGCGGCGACCAACCGAACCCCTGGTCCAGTATTGAGGGTAAGGCCGCGCTGAATCACAGATCCATAAATGGCAATCGATAACTGGGTCTACGCAGTAGATATAGATACAAGATGCTTTGAAAATTTGCCGCTTGACCGGTGGCACTGATAATTCCATCTTTACAATATTAATTTTCCTGGGAGACAGTAGGTACCGCTGTGCATCCACTTTGCTCCTCTCTTTGTGTGTAAAAATACCAGCAACTCCGATGCAACGGGGTTGCCGTTTTCACTCTCTCTCCATCGTTAATATCACTTTCTTTTCCTCTTGTAAAAATTGAAATAAAAGAAAAATGTTAAAAGTTATTTTTACTAAAGCAAAACTAAAGTAAAAGAACTTTAACGTAAATGAAATTTAGATTAAAATGCGTCAGGGCGTAACATCTTCTATACTCATCAACAACCGCGTACCCAAAAATATTAGGCTTTTTTAAGATTCAACTCGGGCAGGTTTTTGATGAGTCGAAAATCCGCGAATTTCCAAATTTTATCGATTTTAAATAAATCCATTGTGCCAATCGTAATGAAAAGTGAAATTCTGATCTAGCGTGTATTATAGTTTTTAGGAGGATCATTAGAGAGATACTGAGCCGGGAGGGGATAGTGCAGTGTGTTAAGGGGCGAGCGAGTAGGTAAACACTATCATTTTACTGCAAACAACTGCGAGTACTGTGGCTATATTGGATAGTATTCATAAACTAAGTACACAATCGATCTGTATTTGACAAGCTGCTTTACTTACCTGCACTTTGCTGTAATTTTTTAAATTATTGTCTATGATTTTTATTGTGTTATGACCGGGTAAAATCTATAATTTAGAAATACGTAAGATACTACAATTTTATATGAACATATTGGGTGAAAAGTCTCTTAGAATTCAGGCATATTTCTATAACAGTTGCGAGTCTGTGATACAAAGTTCATATTATTCCCTGCGTTCCTCTCTGGTTAATCTTCTTAATGGCTGCAATGTATTGCAAGATCTCTTCTATTTCTACTTTTAACTCGAGACGCTTTCTTTATATGAGCTTCAACGAACAGCATTGCAGTTTTTTGTTTAAATTCTATTTCTTTTTTACATTTGTCGTGAATGATCTTTGTTACTAATGGTACATATGTCAGGCATTGAGCGGGAAACTCAGTAATAGTGTTCGTCGGCCACGTGTCGATCGATACTTGCGGTGTAATAGAGAGAATAATCGTGGTTATCAAGAAATAACAATGTCAGTGTTTATTGAATATACATAGCAAAGGATAATTATACACGTAGATAACTTTGGATACTTTAACATTGAACGTCGTTACACAAAAATGCCGATATACGTCTTGACTATACGTCGCGTTCCGTTGAGTTAACAATGGCCGTCGTGCCACTGCGTCGCTTCGTTGTAGCGGTTCTCATCAGCCACGTCTCGACGTCTCGAAGACTGCTCACTCTCGCCCTCGGATGCCTCGGTGGTCCTGCTTGCCTCGCGTCGCGCGGGCTCGCGCAAGCGCCCTGCGTTCGAGCCTTCTCGGGGCTTGTCATGACAATTCGATAACTAGTATTACGTGCCCGAATTGTCGTGGTTCACGGCACATTGTACTTCTGTTACGGCTCGAACATGAATGATGTTTGTCTTCTGTAGTGCCTCAATTTGTTTTTGTCATCTCACCATAACGAAATGAAATGTCATCATTCAGATATAATGTGCACTGAAAATTACTTGTACTTACAATGAAAAAATCATGACCACCTTATTATTCCTGCTTACCATCTGGTAATACTCGTTGAAATCAGCTCTTGCGCTGCAATTGCTCAAGACTGTTGACTTTGCGACGTATTGCTTCGTCAGATTTAACCCGTCGTAACTGCAGATACATGGGTCATGGATAAAATTCTTAGACTATCTTCGTATTATAATGAGGATACGCATACAACAGCATACATTTAAACGTAAATGTTTGCTTATTCAACAATCAAAGCATATTTACAATCATCGATATCGGGAAAACCAACTCTGTATGTAATGCAATCAGTTATTACGAAAAGTAATATCATTACTATTTGTATAGCATTCGCCTGCAGCATACCAGTCTCAAACATTTTTCCATATGCTTAGATTTGCTGCGATTATTGGTAGGCAGTGTTCTTTTCTACAGAACCCACCTCTGAACAGCCCTGACTCTACACGCATCTTCTGTAAACAAGTTTTTGCCAAACGTATATTAAAAATGACGCGACTGAACACATTATCGACTCGACGCATGAGCGACTTCGCATACCAATGACTGAACACGCACATCACCGACTGGATACAGCACGAACCCTATATGGCTGAACTGTACACAAACCACACGTAAGGCGATTCAGCGGAAACCGGATTTTGCGTCGACTGTGTTCTGTATAATTGTTCACATACAGATTGCTTTTACAGACTATGATAATTACCAAGTTAAACTATAACAATATCTGAATATACGACGTCTTTAGATGACAGTATAAATGTATTCCAAGCTAAAGAGTGTAATAATTTTCTTTTAATTTTAATTAATTGGAAGACTTCTTTAGGATTAATAAGAACAAAATTCTGTATTTATAACAGTCAATAAATTTTATTCATTAAAAAAGCAATACTAATGATCTTTATACAGGGTGGCCAATTTATCTGAAGACATTGAAATATTTCGAAAACTACGCATCGGAACAAAAAAAGTTCTGAATAAAATTTGTTCGCCTGGAAGGAGGTCATCCAATGATACCAAAGTCGATCCCTCACCCCTACCCCCTGGGGTGGGGGTGGGGGAAACTTTGAAATCGCAAATGGGAACCCTTATTTTTATTCAATATTATTATTCAATTCACCAGTGAAAAGCCTTAACCCCTTGACATACAATGACGTCTTTGAGACGTCATTCATTGCAAGACGTTCCGTTTTATTTGTATGTCAAGGGGTTAATAAGGATGTCAATACACCAATCAAGGTATGCGACGTGAATTCGATGGACACATGAGTTGAAACTGTGGTTCGGACGCAACGGCGTTTCCATAGCGAGACGTATTGATTCAGTCCTCTATATGTTATCTAATAGAACTATCAACCAAACACTTGGGATTCATTAACATATTTGCGCCCATATTATTATCTTTTAAAAACCAACACAAAAACAATTATCCAACATACGCACCTACCAAGCACACACTCAACTCACGCACACGCTACACTCACAATCATCTGACGCCTCGCGTCATATGGTATAGCTCGCAGGTATGCTATATCGATTTATCGACCGCGCACTCAAGCACATTGTCCATCAGCTCACATCCTCGATCGAAGCTCACTCAAGCGGCCAACGCTGCAAGCGTGGCCCCAGCGGCAAGACCACTCACAAGGCTCACTTTCCATCACTGTCGGCAAATCACAATTCAAGCAAGCTGTGACGCACGTCCGCCTTCTTGATACTCTGCCTCGTGGTGGACGGATGTGGCCATTGTTCTCACTCGAGTCGTTCGCGCTACACGTTCCCGCGTAAACTCACGTAGAAATTCATTAGTTCCACTCACGTTTATGTGCACTCAGTATTGTAGCGTATTACATTCTTGGTCAAATCACGCGTGTTTCAACTCAGTGTCAGTGCGAATCACCACAAATCAACAAAACTATTGCAACATTCACATAAACGTCAACGGCGTGGTTCGTCGTAGGCAGCAGAGACGCCAGTCAGCCTCGCATCGCACGTTGGCGATAGCTCACTCACCAGCCTGCCGTGTGGCTTCAATAGAGCTCTATAATCAGACCACATCACCTGGATCATCCATACGGATCAACATGTCAACTCAACGGTCTGAGATCCCAATCACCTTCAGTACATCATCACACAGGCCAGACAAATCAAATTACATACGTTTTGTATTCACCAGGTATTTTTTATGCAACCAATGTTAATTTATTGAATAAACATTGAATTATTAATGTTATAAACTGAGTGCATTCACTTAATTATACTTGTCACCAGGATCCTTAGTCTTAATATTCGCACCTGTCACTCGACATGCTACGTGCGAATTCGATACATGTTCACTGCACAGAGTACTATATTCATTGCCATTTATTGTATGTTACTCAAGCTGACTAGGCGCTCACTCTGCGCACTTGTCAATCTTTCTTATAGTGCTCTACCGCATCAGTTGGTTTTCATTTTAGAGTTCTTAATAATTTTATGTGAATCATTATCATATGTTTCAAACTCACTCTCAATCATTTGCATACATGGCTTGGACTTTCGAGCTAATTCCAACTCACTTTCACTCATTACCATACAACACTGTTGAGAATTCCTGTGGTGTCGTTGGAATGGATCTAAAATATATCGGAAAAGAATGAGTTTTCACTCAAAGCAGGTAGGAAATAACCAGACCCAAACATGTAAGCAGAAAAAATGGTTTTATTCCATCGTCGACTCTCACACTACAAAAAAATATATAAAAAAGAGTACAAATAAATTAAAAGTGAATTTTGATTTTAATATTTGGTAAGAAGCACACAATTATATTAATTGAAGCACACAATTATATTAATTGCGTGCTGCAGTTTTGAGGTGAGACGTGGTGCAGCCTGCACTGCAGAGCACGCCACGCGATGAGACTTTATGAGGATGCATAAATGAGATTTACTCGGCTCATCGTCATTGAATTTAGATAAATTGTTACGATGCCCTCTTACCGTGTTTTGAGTCCTGTTGAGCACGAATACGATGAGTCAATCCGGTGAAGTCGATGAAATTGTCCGAGAAGAGAGCGGCAGGCTTCCCGTCTAAACCCAGCCTCTCCATGGAACGCATGTAAGAAATAGTAGAAGAACTATTCCCGGAACACGGAGCAGTGACATTTCAAGTGACGGTCGCAACAGAAATCAGTGAATTCACTGAGGTCGAGCTTACTGCTGCGTGCAAGAAGCTCAAGTGTAATAAGGCACCTGGACCGGGTAAGATCCTCGCCGAGGTCATCAAGAAGGTTGCAGCCAGCAGACCTAAATACGTATTGGAGGTATACAATCGATTAGCGAAGGATGGAATATTCCCAACCGAATGGAAGCGAGCCACCCTACTATTGCTAAAAAAGGTGACAAACCCATGCATTTGCCGGCGACATACAGACCCCTGTGCCTACTGGACACGGAAAGGAAACTGTATGAACAACTGCTAGCGGCAAGACTTAAGAAAGTGCTGGAACGGACAGGTAACTTATCGAGCAGGCAATATGGATTTAGAGAAGGTATGCAGACGGTCAACGCCATCGAGAAAGTGATAATGAAAGTAAAAGAGGCCGAGTGCTACTCGAACAGAAACAGGCGAATAACTGCCATGATCACCCTCGACGTTAGGAACACATTAAACAGCGCGTCGTGGCAAATAATCCTGTATGAGCTAAGACGAAGGAAAATAGATGAAGGCTTGATAAAGATAATTGCATCATACCTGGCAGGCAGGGAAATCCTACTCGAAGTTCAAGGGCAGGTTGAGGAAAAGGAAATAAGTAGTGGTGTTCCACAGGGTTCGGTCCTTGGACCAGTGCTCTGAAACATCTTATACGATGAAGTATTGGAATTCAACCTACCTGAAGAAGTCACACCTATAGGCTTCGCCGATGACATAAGGCTAGTCGTCGTTGCAAAAACGGAAGAGATCCTAATGAGCAATGCTAACACAGCACTTAAGAGACTGGCCCAGTGGATGACAACGAGATGGCTGAAACTACCGCCGGAAAAAACCGAGGCGGTACTGCGAACTTTAAAGCGAAAGATCGAACAAATATGCTTCGAGGTCCAAGGAACGATTGTACTGTAACGGTATTTCACGTTATCATTCCCCTTGAAGGGTTTTAGTTCGGACTCTAGCAGGGAGGAAATTAATTCAGATTTCAGTATCGGGTAAAAGTAGGGTTTATTTGACAATTATTATTATTTATACAGATGAAATATTGATTATTATTAATATTTTTTTAACTAAAACTCCTTTTCTTCGTTAATCCTGAGAATTATGTATGGTACAAAAACTAGACCCGGGCTCACGCACGCTTATATAATCGTGTCCGCAAAAATAGGAGTTTTTATATAAATTTTATTAAAATATTTCCTTAAATGGTATAGCAGTTTCTATATTTTATACGCAAGGCATGAGAGAGTGTTTAGCCTACCGGGCTTGCCATCTATGTTGGCTCTGCTATTACTCCTTGCCTTTGGAGCGCGCCTATCCTATATCTATTGGATCGTGGTGGAGACGAAGCTCGCGCTTTAGCTCTCCTGGCTATACTACTTATTCGCTGCCCCCGTTGCTGCTACGGTGGAGGTGTCAGTGAGATGCATTTTTGGTGCATCGGTGCATTGAATCGACGGCAGGAGCGTCCCTATCTAAATTTTAAAGGGGAGTCCTATTGATTTAATATATTAAGTACGCAACTAAGTTCCCGCTGTTTTTTTTATACAAATGCAACTTTATTGTGAAAAAATGTTTACAAATGAATCATTCAAAATATTGCCCATCGCTAGCGACAACTTTTTCCCATCTTTCTGGCAGAGCTCGAATACCGTCACGGTAGAAGTGTTCGTCTTTTGAGGCTATCCACGAATCAAGCCATTTTGAGATGTCTTCATATGAGCTGAACTGCTGATTAGCCAGACCATGTGCCATCGAACGGAACAAGTAATAATCGGACGGCGCAATATCTGGGGAATATGGCGGGTGGGGTAGGACTTCCCATTTGAGCGTTTCTAAGTAGGTTTTAACGGGTTTGGCAACGTGAGGCCGAGCGGTATCATGCTGTAGAATCACTTTTTCGTGCCTCTGCTCGTATTGTGGCCGCTGTTCGCGCAGTGCTCGGCTCAATCGCATCAATTGAGTTCGATACCGTTTCCCAGTGATGGTTTCGTTCGGTTTCAACAGCTCATGATAAATAACACCGCCCTGGTCCCACCAAATACACAGCAAAATCTTCGCAGCGTGAATATTCGGCCGAGCCGACGACGTAGAAGCATGACCGGGCAGTCCCCATGATTTCGTTCTCTTTGGGTTGCTGTAATGAATCCATTTTTCATCACCCGTAACGATGCGATGAAGAAAACCCTTCTTTTTTTTGCCGCTGGAGCAGTTGTTCATAGGCGAAAAAACGACGCTCAACGTCTCTTGGCTTCAAATCATAAGGAACCCAAGTTCCTTATTTTTGAATCATTCCCAACGCATGTAATCGCTTGGAAATGGCTTGGCGGGTAACTCCTAATGCTGAAGCAAGCTCTTTTTGCGTTTGGCACGGATCCTCATCGAGCAATGCCTCCAGATCAGCGTCTTCGAAGGTTTTTGGCCTTCCTTCACGCGAACGGTCGTGAACATCAAAATCACCGTCTTTGAAGCGACGGAACCAATCACGGCATGTTGAATTTCTTTTCGTACATATTTCGATACTATAGTAGTTCGAGTGATTGCTGTTGGTTTTCCTGGAATTTCTGTTTTTCGTAGTGTTGGTTGTATGTACTACAGGTCCCTCTGGCTGTATGTATGAGGCGTACTACGGTTTGCTACTCTATGTTTATATTTTATTGTGTGTGATCCTGATGCTTCGCTGTGCGTGTGTCGTGTTCTGGTATTGTGTATATGAGACGTACTTGTCGTCTCATTGTCCCGCGATCCGAGGTGAGCTTGTGAACCAAGGATCTCCGTGATATTATTGTTTCTTATTCTAAATTTTCTATCCTATTCTTATTTCGCTATAAATTCTTACTCTACTTTATTCTATTAATTTTCCATGACTTATTTATTTTACTTATTTTCTATTTCGTAGTAGGTATTAAAATTTTTGACACAGATTTATGGTAACAAAACAAAATTTATATTTATTTATTTCTGTGGTAATATAACTTGAATAATTTTAACTTTAGTTTTGATAATTATTTAAAAAATGTTTAACTGTTGGAGTCGTATCCGGAGTCCTCACTGGTTTCTTCGATCTCCCAGAAATTCGGGTCGAGGATTCTCCCTCCGTCTGTTCCCCAGTTGAATTGGAGCGGGTTTTCTCTCCTCGTTGCGAATCCTTGCTGTACCAGCGTTTCGCTTAAGAGTTTTATGCTTCCGTCTTCATTGGTTCTCCATAGTTCGATCCATTTGGCCTGTGCCCTGGTATTTTCGGGGATGATTGTCATGTTCCACCCGCCTTCTTGTAGCAAATTTAGAGTTGCATTTATTAGCTCGGCTGTCCACGAACCGTCAGGAGGGCTAAGTTGATGGAGTCCCACTGGTATCACTTGGAACGATAGATGGAATGCTCCATGATGTGGGGTGTAGCATTCTGATATTGTTGCTGCTACGTCGATCCCAAGATCTCCTAACCATGTCAGCATATTTTCGTCTTCGTCTTCTTCTGTAGTAATTATTCCTCGGTAAAATTTGTTGTCGGTTCGGTCGAAGACTGGACATCCAATATATATTTCCAGAGGTTCCAGTCTTTGTACTTCTTCTTCATTTGTATTTTCGAAGTAATTTATTACGCGGTCTCTGACACCGTCTGGCTCTTCGTAATAGATATAGATTCGACTAGGATCAGCGAGGCTGTGTACCTGAATATTATGGTAGCTTCCCTGGAGTTGTTCGACCGGGTAATTGCGATACATGATGCGTGTCTATTAGTAGAGGATTGCTTTGTTACTGAAGGTTCCTTTTTAAAAATTTTGGAACGCGGCGTGGCTTCTTTATCCCCTCTTTTGATTTTTCAAAAGCTTTGTTGTTGTTCTCATCTTTTTCTATCTTGCTGCCTGGGTACCACCTGCGAACGTTGTCTTCTGTAATGATGGTGAGTCCTTCTTTATCTATTGGATATTTTATATCCCAGCGCTTTGTTTTAGGTAGAGTTTTCTCAATTCGTTCTTTCCAGCTTTTAATTTCGGGCTGCTCCATGGATATTCTTCTCACATTCCAATTTAAGTCCGAGTTTGACATATTTTTTATTTTTTCTCGGTGTTTTCTGATTTTAGGTATATTATCTTCAAACTTCGGATCGATACTGGTTCTTGATGTTTTATTATTCGTCGTCTTTTTATCCAGGACTGTGTCTAGTCGGTTTTTCTAGTATTAGGGGAATTATCGATCGACTTGTGGATTTCTTAATCGATGAATTTTAATAAAAATTTTATTTTATTGATTTATTTTAGTACCTACTATCTTGAAAACCCTTATAACATTTTTCTATGTTTCTTATCCTAGGCCTATGATTAATTTTTATTTCTTATTTCTATTATTATTATTCTATTTATCTATTAATGTTTCACGATTTATTTTTATTAAAATGATTTTTAATTTTTTACTTTGTATACTCTTATTCTTTATTTTGACTCTTCCTGTCTGTCTTTGATTGTTTCTTCTATGTCTTGAGCTGTTCTGTATTTAGTCATTAGCTAGCATGGAATTTTCCACGGACTTTTGTAGTGAGTGGATCAACGAGTAGGCATGTTGCTAGACCCACACATATTTCTATGCGATTTCTATGAGTGGATCAACGAGTAGGTATGTTGCTAGACCCACACATTTTTCTATGCGATATGGACCTTCTCGTAGAGGCAAGAATTTTGAGGTGATCTGATTGGTAGGATCCGATACATTCAAAGCTTTTACCAATACTAGATTTCCTTCTTCGAAGTTTGTTAGTCTGTGTGTGGCATTGAATCTTTCGGCTCTTTGTGCCCCCTTTTTTGTGATTCTTTCTCGAGCTATCTCGATTTTTGCCTCGTACGTTAAAGGATCGTCCTCCTCACTTGCTGGGATGCCCAATCATTTATTCCATAGTCGGACTGGCTTTTTACCCTTTTGTAATTCTGTGGGTGTAAATTCAGTGGTCTCGTGGTGGGATTCATTAATACAGTCTTGTACTACTTGTACCTATTTATACCACCCAGCGTGGTTTTCTTTTAAAAATGTTCGGAAAAATCGTCCTAACTCGCGATTTACTTTCAACGATATTTCCTTGAGGATGTCGAATCGAGGAAAATACTGCTTTTATGTTTTCTTCTTCCAGCTTTTTTAGCCAGTTTTTCGCAGTAAACTGTGTTCCATGGTCGAACCGGATTCGTGCTGGTTTTCCAAGCTGCGGAATGTAATCGTTGAAAATCTTTTTAATTATTGTTGTTGTATTTGCCTTTCGCATTGGGAACAATACCACATATTTGCTGAATGCATTTATGGTCACGAGGATGTATTTTACTCCCCCAATTGATGTCGGAAGTGTTCCATAGAAATCAATTGAGATTAAGTCCCTCGGTTTCTCGGGAATAATCGTTTGCATTTCAGCGTAATTTGTTTGTATTGTTACTTTGCTGCGTTGACAGATATCGCAACATGCCAGTAGGGATCGTATGAGTTTTCCTAAGTGTGGATGCGAAAAATCTTCGTCGAGGATTCGGAAACATTTTCGTGCTCCTATGTGCCTATAGAGTTCGTGACATTCTATAATTAGTTGTCGAACCAAGCATTTTGGTAGTACGACTTTCCAGATTTTTGCCTTAGTCTTTTTCTAGAGGATTCCTTCTTGTAATCGAAATTTCTTTTCTTCTTCTGTATTCTCTTCTTTTTCTAAAAATTCCATGATGTCTCCAAGGTCTTTCTGGTCTCTCTGATGTTTCGATATTTTTTTTATATCCTTGATTAAATCCTTTGAAACTTTGCGGGCCAATGTTGCTCCGATCACTACCAATCCCTTCGTAATACTTTCTTTCCCTTCTATTCGGCTGAGAGTATCAGCAGCAGTATTTTTCTTTCCTTCGAGGTGTTCTATATTCAGGTTATAATCCTGAATTGATAGAACCCACCGCATTAATCTCTCTGCCGTGAATCGACAGGTTTTGAGAAATATTAGTGCCTTGTGGTCTGTTTTTATTTGTATCTCAGCACCTCGGAGGTAGGTCCTGAATTTTTCTAAGGCCCATACAATTGCTAATAGCTCTTTCTCGGTTGTCATGTAGCCGTGTTCTGCCCTTTGAGAGTTCGGCTTGCGAATGATATTACTTTGCTTTCTCCTTCTTCGTTTTTCTGCGATAGGATGGCTCCGAGTGCATATCCACTAGCGTCGGTTGTTAAAGTGTATGGTTTTTTTATATCAGGGAAATGAAGGATGACTGTTTCACAGAATAGATCCTTAACTCGATCGAAGGCTTCTTGTTGTGTCGTTTCCCATTTCCATCGTACTCCTTTCCTCAGCAATTCTAAGAGTGGAGCGGTCTCGTGTGCATGTTGATTTGTAAATTTGGGATAAATCTAAGCGACAAATGATTTGACCAAATTTTTTGATGGAAAATTTCTGGCAGTTCGCAACCCGGTTAGAGTCAGCGCCACCTTAGATCCCTGTGTTATCGATCTCAGAAAGATCTCTAACAATCGAATCATTAATTATTTTTGTCAACTCTGATTGCCTCACTCATTCATTAAGAATTAATGAGGCAACCAGACCTGACGATTTTTTACTTCTTAAAGAAATCGTGAAAAAATATTGCCACAACCCGGGTTCGAACCGGGAACTCCAGAATTCTAGCCTGGTACGTTACCAATTACGCCACCGTGGCTCTAGCAACATCAATTCACGATCTCTATTTTTAATGTCAAATAATACACCTTTGTTGCAGATTAATTAATTAATCCTTTTTTATACGCGGTCATATGTTTCTTAAGAGTGATAAATCTAAGCAACAAATGATTTGACCAAATTTTTTGATGGAAAATTTTCTGGCAGTTCGCAACCCGGTTAGAGTCAGCGCCACCTTAGATCCCTGTGTTATCGATCTCAGAAAGATCTCTAACAATCGAATCATTAATTATTTTTGTCAACTCTAATTGCCTCACTCATTCATTAAGAATTAATGAGGCAACCAGACCTGACGATTTTTTACTTTTTAAAGAAATCGTGAAAAAATATTGCCACAGCCCGGGTTCGAACCGGGAACTCCAGAATTCTAGCCTGGTACGATACCAATTACGCCACCGCGGCTCTAGCAACATCAATTCACGATCTCTATTTTTAATGTCAAATAATACACCTTTGTTGCAGATTAATTAATTAATCCTTTTTTATACGCGGTCATATGTTTCTTAAGAGTGATAAATCTAAGCGACAAATGATTTGACCAAATTTTTTGATGGAAAATTTTCTGGCAGTTCGCAACCCGGTTAGAGTCAGCGCCACCTTAGATCCCTGTATTATCGATCTCAGAAATATCTCTAACAATCGAATCATTAATTATTTTTGTCAACTCTGATTGCCTCACTCATTCATTAAGAATTAATGAGGCAACCAGACCTGATGATTTTTTACTTTTTAAAGAAATCGTGAAAAAATATTGCTACAGCCCGGGTTCGAACCGGGAACTCCAGAATTCTAGCCTGGTACGTTACCAATTACGCCACCGCGGCTCTAGCAACATCAATTCACGATCTCTATTTTTAATGTCAAATAATACACCTTTGTTGCAGATTAATTAATTAATCCTTTTTTATACGCGGTCATATGTTTCTTAAGAATGATAAATCTAAGCGACAAATGATTTGACCAAATTTTTTGATGGAAAATTTCTGGCAGTTCGCAACCCGGTTAGAGTCAGCGCTACCTTAGATCCCTGTGTTATCGATCTCAGAAAGATCTCTAACAATCGAATCATTAATTATTTTTGTCAACTCTGATTGCCTCACTCATTCATTAAGAATTAATGAGGCAACCAGACCTGACGATTTTTTACTTTTTAAAGAAATCGTGAAAAAATATTGCCACAGCCCGGGTTCGAACCGGGAACTCCAGAATTCTAGCCTGGTACGTTACCAATTACGCCACCGCGGCTCTAGCAACATCAATTCACGATCTCTATTTTTAATGTCAAATAATACACCTTTGTTGCAGATTAATTAATTAATCCTTTTTTATACGCGGTCATATGTTTCTTAAGAGTGATAAATCTAAGCGACAAATGATTTGACCAAATTTTTTGATGGAAAATTTCTGGCAGTTCCCAACCCGGTTAGAGTCAGCGTCACCTTAGATCCCTGTGTTATCGATCTCAGAAAGATCTCTAACAATCGAATCATTAATTATTTTTGTCAACTCTGATTGCCTCACTCATTCATTAAGAATTAATGAGGCAACCAGACCTGACGATTTTTTACTTTTTAAAGAAATCGTGAAATAATATTGCCACAGCCCGGGTTCGAACCGGGAACTCCAGAATTATAGCCTGGTACGTTACCAATTATACCGCGGTGGCGTAATTATACCACGGTGGCGTACCAGGCTAGAATTCTGGATTTCCCGGTTCGAACCCGGGCTGTGGCAATATTATTTCACGATTTCTTTAAAAAGTAAAAAATCGTCAGGTCTGGTTGCCTCATTAATTCTTAATGAATGAGTGAGGCAATCAGAGTTGACAAAAATAATTAATGATTCGATTGTTAGAGATCTTTCTGAGATCGATAACACAGGGATCTAAGGTGGCGCTGACTCTAACCGGGTTGCGAACTGCCAGAAATTTTCCATCAAAAAATTTGGTCAAATCATTTGTCGCTTAGATTTATCACTCTTAAGAAACATATGACTGCGTATAAAAAAGGATTAATTAATTAATCTGCAACAAAGTTGTAAATTTGGTATAGAAATTAATCAATCCTAGAAAGGCTCTTAATTGTTTCAGGTTCTTTGGAGCAGGATATTCCTTAATAGCCCGTATTTACTCTGGATCAGGTTTGAGTCCTTCAGTAGTGAGAATATGGCCCAGGAAAGACACTTCTTTTCGGAAAAAGTGTGATTTTTTAAATTTTATTGTCATTCCGTGCTCCTTAAAACATTGAAAGAGGATCTCGAGGTGGGTAAGATGCTCATCATGGTTTCTTGATAATACTAGTAGATCGTCTACAAAATTAATGACGAAATCTAATTCGTTTAATACTACGTCAAATGCTCGTATTAAGCTCGCCGTACTTGTTTTTAGTCCAAATGGTGTTACAGTGAACTCGTAGCACTTTCCATTGTGTTGAAAGGCCGTGTACTTTCTAGAGTCTGGATGTAGTGGAATTCGCCAAAAACTGCTCGTAAGATCCAAAGTTGAAATAACCGATTTTCCTCCTGTTGGAAAATCAGCTGGCGCACGGCGATCGATAATCGTCGTGCGCCTACCTGTTGCGCTGCTCTACCACGCGTTGTTCGGTTGAGTCGAAGATAGCCGAGGCATGGGCTTCGCGAAGCCGAGGATGTGCCTCGTTGGCACGCCGCGTCGAACGAGAGGATGTCTCTCTCGCTTGACTTCGGTTTCGCTCACCGGCTATCTCGCTCAACTGACTCCAGCGCCCAACGAAACTTTCATACTCGCAGCCATCTTGAGAATTTGGCACTTTTGCGACACACATCCACTGGACAGCACGCGCATCCATAGGACTCTCAGGCTTTTTCCACGGACATTATTCATCGGACTCGCTCAACCTCTCGCTCTTCAGGACTCATTGCTCAAGGTAAGAGTGCTCTGGCATAATTATGTAATTAATTCACTGTCAGAGAGGAGAAAATGGTACATCAGCACTGGGTCTCACTTGTGGCGTGCGTTGCAGCACATGCTGTACCACGTTCTCCTCATGTTATTTTGCCGGCTTAATTAATATAATTAAGCATGTGCCTCATATTCACTGTATTTTCCCCCAGTAAATCTGCTGGAAAAGTACAGTGAATATTTCTTGCTCAACCGTACAGCCTCATTCTATGTTTGTATTGTGCTACGCAGTGTTGACTGCGTAGCTGGTCGCACACAAAATTACTGCACTCAAGCAAAGGTTAGTGCAAATGCTCTCATTAATTCACTGCAGCCACTTTGCAATACACTGCTGAGTGGTTGCAGTGAATTACACACAAACATTTTCGCACTCAATGGTATCAGCGTGTCGTGCTGCGTAGCTTTCGCTACGTTGCACGCACCGCTGTCTCAAGTTTAAATTCAGCACACAATTAATATAATTGTGTGCTGCTCACATTATCATTCTAAAATTCTATTTGATTGTTCAATTTTATAATTTTGTATTTTAACTAAATTTACATTTTTGAACAATTTTCTAAATTAAAGCCTTTTGGTATGAATTTTCAATTAATTTATTAAACTGGTGTTGTTTGAAATTGTATTTTGAATACTGCGAAGGAAGGCAGAAATAAACCGCTTCCTCAGCATAACATCTATGTGTCTGGTTATTTTCCTCTTGCCTTGAGTGAGTTCTTATCCCGTTTCAATACATTCACAGATCGGTCAAGTGTCATCCGGACGGATTCTCAACACCTCCGCATCTCTGGAAAATTTCTTGAATGAGAGGTGGGTTATTGTGGTCATTTACCAAATAGTTATTTAGTTCTCTGGCATCTAAACATAGTCGCACACTCTCATCGTCCTTGGTCACTGGCATTAACGGATTTATATAGATACTTTCTGATTTTTGTATCACTCCGTAGTCGAGCATTTTTTTTATCTCTTGTTGTACTCTTTCTCGTTGTGCCAGTGCCACTGGATATGATCGATGGAAATATGGCTTTGGATCCTTGAGTGTTAAATGGTGTACGTATTTAGATATCCTTCCTGGTCTTGGGTCGAATATCTCTTGATTTCTCTCCACGATTTGCTTGAAATTGGTTTTAATGTTAGTTTTGAGATCGTGACATTCTTCCATCTGCTCCTCGAATTCCACCTCCGATAATTGAAATTCCGGGGGGTTTGTTAGTGGTTCTTCTTGTATGGCACACGTCTCTCGACTTTCTTCTTTCTGTTCCGTACTTGTTTCTACTAATTGCCAGAATCCTTCTATTAAATTTGCGACCACCTTGTCTTTGACGGCTCCACATTTGCTGTGAGCATGGATGGAAATCTGTAGATTTATCATACCGTCTATCCCAATCAGGATAGGTCGTAGTAGTTTTGGAACTACTAGTAATTGTAGGGTCCCCTCTGATCCATAGGTTCTTGCTTCCACCATCAATTGTGTTTTTACTTTCTCCGCCTCTCCTCCAAATGCACCTACATCTTTTGTTGAAGTGACTGGCAGTGTGGGGCATTTCTCGAATTTTTCATAGTACTGCTTAAAAAATTCTTCTGAAATGCAGCTCACTTCACTGCCGCTGTCAATCAGACTTTTTACAGATACTCCCTCTATTCCTACTGGAATTTCTGGACACCGGGGATGTATATCGTCATACCATTTTCCTTCTTTCCTCGGCTCTTCTCTTAGAAATTCCCGTGGGTCTTCTGTAACTGTAAATACTGTGTACTTCTTCACATATTGGTCATTGCCGCTCCGTTGTTTTACCTCTTCCTTTGATGTCTCTTGCCGATCACCAGCGTTACTGGGGGTCGCGATTCCCTGTTCCCGTCCAGATGATTTCGGCATCCCGATATCCTTTGGAATGGCTTTACTAGTGGATGGCTCACTAGCGATTTTCCCTTCGTCTGTCTTTAATTTTTCTTCTTCTATTTCGCTTTTTATCACTCTCCGCTCTTTCCTCTTCTCATTTCTTTTTCCTACTGTTGCTTCCTACTTTTGTCCTTTGTTTTCCTTTTTATTTTCCGTTGCACCTCGTTTTACCACCTCTTTCTTGTATTTATTCACGGGCGTAACGTTTAAGCATTTCCCGGATTGGCATTTTTTAGTTGTGCCCGCACCGCCGGTGTAATTGTGTTTTCTATGAATGGTCCAGGAGGATATCCTTGGATCGCATTCGTTTGTCGAAAGTGCTCCTCTCTACCTGGTGGTGATGGAGGAGGTGCCTGTGGCCATGTTGTTGGTCCTGAGTTGTAGGCTCCTTGAGGTGTAGATGGAGGTGTGAAGTATGGTTGTGGTGGTTTTTGCGGTGCCTGTTGCCATGTTGCTTGTCCTCCATTTCCATAATGAGGGTGGATCTGCCAACGTGGTCGGTTGTCAGGGACTCGCGGTGTTTGCCACTCGTTTCTTGGTGGTCGTCGCCAGCCCTGGTCCCTTGGTCCTCTGCGTCCTTGGAAGTCATGCCTCTGGTTCCCTCGTTTGCTATTTAGAGGCCCTGCCATATCAATACTTTCTAGTAGTTCTAGAAATTCTGGTATTTTGGTGATCTGACGGATCCTGACAGCGCATCTCACCTCTTCATCGAAGTGTCTGGCTAGGCGACGAATAATGGCCTCGTTCGACATCTTTTCTTCGAGGTCTCGTGCGTTGCCAAAAATAAGGGTGGCATATTCAGCCCTGGTGTGATTTTGTCCTTCGGTCTCGTATGTGCCGAATTCGAGGTTGCTACGAACTGTATCTTGCATTTCTCTTGTCCAGTAACATGCATTAAATGCTGTTGCAAATTCCGAAAAAATTTGCACGCTACCTTCCACGAGATGCCACCAGTTCTTTGCTTGGCCTTCTAATGCGTCCTGTATGACGATGCGTACGTCCGATCCCTCGATTCCTCCCGCCTCACAATATTCTTGTAGATCCTTAAGGAATTTTGTGGGGCGTTGTTTTCCGGCTGCAGCATATTTTGGAGTTTTTTGAGCAGTCGCCTGGAGACGAGTGAGGTTGCCTACCTGGAAGTGCCTTGATCCTATTTGCATGTTTTTCTGTAGTAGTTTGGTTTTTCTTTATTCTCCATGGCTTCTTTTATTTCTTTCTCTAGTCTTGCTCGGATCATTTGTTCGTTGATAATCATATCCCTTTGATAATTATTTACAACCGCTTGTTCTTCAATGATTTATGGACGGACTTTTTCAATTTTTGTATCAGTCCGTTCGTCACTCTCGAGTATGCTGGTTTTGACGTGCCCCTTCAGACTTTCCCGGAGTATAGCTGTTTGTCCTCGAGACACAGGAATCGGTGGCGTCGTTTAATTTGGTTTGCAGTTGTTCGTATTTTTCATCATGGCCCTCTTTCATGGTTTGTAGAAAAGCCATGATCTGACTCATGTCCACCGGATCTGGGACGACAGTCAGAGTATCCCCCAGCCTCGGTGTAGATCGCCCATCCTGGCGCTCACTTAATGCATCGGATTCCATCGTTTCGTTTAGAATTTCTGATAGCCTCGCTATTTCTTCTCGGTCTTGTCTACGTTGTTGTCTTAATAACCCGTCCGCTGTTGTGGATTCCCACTCTAAAGAACGTCCTAATAGCGATGTATTTAGTTTCACGCTAGCGTCGAGTGCTGCTCGTTGCACCAGTCTTTGAGCGAATATCGATTCAAAGCTCATAATTATTATACTCGTTACCCAATATCAGCCTTTCTTTCCTATACTCGAGTCCCTGTTCGGGCGCCAATTAATAATTTTAAAATAAAAATATTAATTGAAACTTCTTTTTTTCTTTAATCCTGACAATTATGTACGGTACAAAAACTAGACCTGGGCTCACGCACGCTTATATAATCGTGTCCGCAAAAATAGGAGTTTTTGTATGAATTTTATTAAAATATTTCTCTAAATGGTATAGCAGTTTCTATATTTTATACGCAAGGCATGAGAGAGTGTTTAGCCTACCGGGATTGCCATCTATGTTGGCTCTGCTATTACTCCTTATCTTTGGAGCGCGCCTATCCTATATCTATTGGATCGTGGTGGAGACGAAGCTCGCGCTTCAGCTCTCCTGGCTATACTACTTATTCGCTGCCCCCGTTGCTGCTACGGTGGAGGCGTCGGTGAGATGCATTTTTGATGCATCGGTGCATTGAAACGACGGCAGGAGCGTCCCTATCTAAATTTTAAAGGGGTGTCCTATTGATGTAATATATATTTTTATGATACCATTGTTTTCTTTAATATTTGTGGGCTCTTGGTGACTCGGATGTCGGACGGCTTGAAGATGTGTTTCTATTTATTATTTAATTTAAAAAAAAAAAAAAAATTTCTTGTTTTATTCATATATATTACGATTTGTACGACCGGACGGAGGAGAGCACCGCGTCTGCTGATGGCTGGCCTCGGGTTCGACTTTTGGCACCGACAGGCTCATTACATCTTTATCTATTGGGAAATATCATTGTCCTGCTGGATGGTTATCGATTAGCGATACGCCGCTATCTGTTGTCGGCTAGCACATACTAGCAGCGATCCATCAGTCGTTTGGGGTTCACCGGCTGGATAGAGCTACATATCCCGATGATCGGTTGTTAATTTTATGCGTCGTCCAGTTGAGGCGCTGCGGCGACACCGATTCCCCCAATTGACCGAGTTCAGACCGAAAGGTGGGGATCAGAGTTCACGGGCACGCGTGCCGAACGGCCCTCGAGGTTTTTTCCCGGTGATCATCGAGCAAAGAGGACGTAGCGTCGAAAGTATCATTGTCCCGCTCTTCTGTACACATAATTATCGCCGGATCAAATACGGCTTAGCGCGTCTGCATTTGTATTACGCTTTCCTGCCGTATTTTCGACGTTAAACTCATGTTCCGCCAATTTTTATTTCCCAACGCATTAGTCTCGAACCTGGGCCCTTACCTCCGAACAGCCAGGTGAGCGGTTGGTGGTCTGTCACGACCGTGAAACGAGTACCATAAATATATGGCCGGAATTGAGCGAGAGCCCAAACTATCGCGAGTAGCTCTTGCTCTGTGTGTTACTATGTCGTCGAGGTACACATAGAATTTGACGCCCTGTAGTCCTGCTAACGCGGAGTTCATTAGCTGCTGGAAAGTCGGTGGTGCGTTCTTCAATCTGAATGGGCTCAAAATGACCCTGGGGAGGGGAAAATGCCGTTTTTTCTTTGTCTTGCTGCGCCATCCGAATTTGTTGAAATCCAGAGACGAGATCCAAAGTCGTATAATATCGGGCCCGTCCCAACTGGTCCAATATTTCGGTGATATTGGGCAGTGGGTACGAGTCTCCGATGGTGGCTTCGTTCAACTTCCGAAAGTCCACCATTACGCGCATTTTCTTCACTCCGGCGGCATCGGATTTCTTAGCCACGACCATGAGCGGCGCATTCCATTGACTCCTGCTGGACTGGACTATTCCTTCCGCTAACATTTTGTCTGTGGGCAAGTCCACTTCTCTTTCTCGTGGGCGAGTTTAGCCTCTCGCTTCGACGAGTTACTACTGTGTTCAAAAAGTAAGGTGAATTTTTAATTTAAACTTCCCGCGTTAACCGAATCGGACAAATGAATTTTTTTTTCAAGTTGGTAGGACTGTTAGTGACATCTGTGACAAATTACATGTCAATATCATCATTAGTTTTTAGTTTACGCTTGGTTTTGTGAACAAAGAAAAGTGAATTTGGCGATTTTTACGATGTCGAATTTTGTTGAGCAAAGAAGTGCTATTAAATTTTGCTTGCGGAATGAAATTTCCGCCGCTGAAACGTATTGAATGTTACAAAAGGCCTTCGGTGATGAGACTATGTCACAGAAAAATATTTACAACTGGTACAAAGACTTCAAAGAAGGCAGAAAACGTGTTGATGATTTGGAACGCTCTGGACGACCATCGACGTCAATTGTTGAGCAACACATCAAGAAAATCAAGGAATTGGTGCTCGAAAATCGTCGATTAACAATTCGAGACCTTGCCGACATGCTTGCAATATCAATTGGATCAGTGTGTTACGTCCAAGTAACATGAGAAATTGCCCTGTTTTAGACCTTAGCTACGGCTAATTAGTCTGGGATACGGGCTCGGTGATTTGATCGTTAAAGATGTGAATTTACGAAGGGGTTTGAGAATGATAAAGAAAATGTAAATGGTGAGTTCCTGTTTGACAACCGGGAGTTCGAATGAAAGGAAAAGAGGTGTTCGCGGTGGTCCGCGCAACACCCTTATTTAATGGGGGAGGATAGGAATTCGCGGTGGTCCGCGCAATTCCCTGGTTAAATTGAGAGGAAATAGAGTTCGCGGTGGTCCGCGCAACACTATCGTAAGGGAGGAAAAATAGCGTTCGCGGTGGTCCGCGCAACACTATGGTGAAGAAGGAAAAATAGCGTTCGCGGTGGTCCGCGCAACACTATTGTAAAGGAAGAATTTAGAATTCGCGGTGGTCCGCGCAATTCTATTGGAGAGACGGAAGTTAGAGTCCGCGGTGGTCCGCGCGACACTATAATGAATGGGAGAGAAGGTGGTTAGAGTTCGCGGCGGTCCGCGCAACTCTAGATAATTTCGAAGACTGAATTTAAACTTACTCTTTACTATAGATTTGAAAAATAACGGAGAGCTGTACAATGTTTCAGCTTGTTCCGGTGTCGTTGAATATTTTACAAGAACTCATTTTTAGAGCACAATTTCGCTCTTTTTATACTAGTGTTTATGCTATCCTTGTCTAAAATTAGGGGTTGGAGAGGGCAAGTTCTTTGGCATCTCATTGGTTTGAACTTACCGTCTTCCCTTTCCTAATTTTCCAGATAGTTGGGGAGAATAGCTCTTATCTCTATACGTTCAAGGTCCATGTCATCCGCCTTCCGTTAGCTCTAGCGCCAGGGCCACCACTCAGGGTTTGCTCTGGTGCCCGAAGGGTAGTCGGATGCTAGGGGCAGTGTGGTGGAGTTACGGGGACGTAACACCTCCCTTCTGAGATCAAATGTCGGGTTATAAGTGTATTCGACATTTGAAATTTGAAAGAATGGAATGAAGCTCTTAAATGTAGCTTAAATTAAGTGATAAATGCGATAAGATTCTATATAATTATAGTCGTGATCAAAATAGTAATCCCGATCGTGCTAACATGATGCTTGTTGTTGAGGTTGATGTCAGCCCTTCAAGGAGAATGGACCGGCAGAAGAGTGTCCTGGAGTTGTTATGGCTGCCGTCTGTTGTTGGCCCCGCTCCGCTTCAACTTGAGGGGTGGATACATGTATTGCCAAGAGTTCGTGGTCTTCGTTTGGTCCCGTTGCTGGTTCCGGTGGTTCATTTAAATTCCTTTTTAAATGGAGTAGAAGGTGCGTTACGGAATCCCAGATTGCTCCGATAAGGAATAGCGACCATCCGTATACGGTATGAAGTGCATAACCGTGGATGATCGTGTCTACGATGAGTTTTATTATTCGAATTAGAAGTATGATCCCGATGAGGCCAGCGCTTGCGGTACCAAAGAACATGAATCGACTCCACATGTTGTCCCAAACAGAGTCGACGAGATTCTTTAGCCCATCTGTTCCCAGCATTTTTGAAAATGCGAGGTCTTGGTTGCCAATGGGTTGGCCAGTGATGCCTCGCGCAATTGTGTTAAGCACTGCTGGTTTCTCCACTGGGAACATAATGTGATCTCTGAGCTTCTCGAGATCTTCTTGATTATAGATGCCGCTGGTTGCCAAGGATGCTGGACTAGTATATGTCCATGTTGGTTTGGTCATCGGCTTGATGATAGTTGGTGGTAGACTTTGGACTGGTCCTGGTAGGAGTTTGTACCAGGCGTCTCCCAAAAGATATTCAGATGGTAACAAAACGTCACACGTAATTTCTATGCCTGTTTGCATGATGATGTGAGTACGTGGTGACAGAAATAGGTTCTGGTTACCTCTGGAGATCGGGAGTTCGTGGTAGCAATTTTCGGTTCTCCGTACCTTCACGTCTACTGGAATGCACTTGATGATGTGGGCGACTTCTCCGGCAATTACTGCCATGTATCCAGGTCCCTTCATGAGATGATAGGCGAATTCATCCGGGGATTGTGTTGCGATGATGAGGGCGTTCTTCAACACTTGCTGCTCCAGATTGCATCGTTGTGTCAGCACGTCGAGGTACAACTGATTTATTTGATTTCGAATGTGTTTTTCGACGAATACAAATTTAGAGTTTACATAGGCGAATATGTCTAAATTTTCTACAGCTATTGGTTTTGGTTTAGCGAAAGTTTCTCCCCTTCTGGTTTCAAATATTAGTAATTTCGGATGTTCTGTGCGTATTAACGTGTAACCGCATAGTGGTTGTTCAGATTTCTTAGTTAATGCGAATGTTATGTCTTGAGTTGAAAGTGTGTAGACTGTTTGAGTGTAGCTATGTCCGACATCTTTAATTTTCTTTGCCATTCCTTCATACAGTACATCGTACCGATTGAATTTGCAATTATCTGAGGGAAGTGAATTCCAAAAAGTTTGTCCACCCTCAAGGTCTACACAATCTTGATTTGTTAATAGGCACGTCATTCCTGATTTTAGATTTATGTGATTAGTATTTAGATTTACTGCTGCATAATATTCTACGAGAGTGATTCTTACAGATGCTTGTACTACTACATCGTCCCAGCTTCCATAAGGGTCTGAGTATTGCGCACCATAACAAGTCCCGTCATTCTTAATCGAGCCTGCTAAGGATATGCTTCGTGTTGCGGTTTGATTTTTACGTAGTTCAGTTATCAGAGAGATTCCAATTTTTAAAATGCCTGTTAAATGCATCTGCTCACATGCGTCTCGATTTACATCTGCTAGATATTCTAATTGTCCGTGTGTTAATCGGGTGATCGTCAATTGTGGTAATGGCATGTTCCATCTTGGTAGTCGCACCCAATTTATCTCCCGGGATGTGATATTGGTCCGAATTTTCTTCGAGTAACTTGTTTATACTTCCGCGTTCTTCTGAATTTAGGTGATCGAGACGGAGTAGTTCCTTTATTTTTTCTATTTGATTCTTTTTCTCTTCTTTTAATGACGCAATTGTCATGCAACTAACGTCGGGTTTGGTGGATGTTGTTGATTTATTAGATTTAGAGGGTTCGACAACATCGATGGTTGCCTTACTTTCTTGAGTATATTTTTTATTTGACGCGGATGTCGTGCAATTCGCGTCGGATTTAGAAGATTTTGTGGAATTAGAAGGTTCGACAATTTCACTGATTGTCTTACTTCCTTGATTTGATTTTTTATTTGACGCGGTTGTCGTGCAATTCGCGTCGGATTTAGAAGATTTTGTGGAATTAGAAGGTTCGACAATTTCACTGATTGTCTTACTTCCTTGATTTGATTTTTTATTTGACGCGGTTGTCGTGCAATTCGCGTCGGATTTAGAAGATTTTGTGGAATTAGAAGGTTCGACAATTTCACTGATTGTCTTACTTCCTTGATTTGATTTTTTATTTGACGCGGTTGTCGTGCAATTCGCGTCGGATTTAGAAGATTTTGTGGAATTAGAAGGTTCGACAATTTCACTGATTGTCTTACTTCCTTGATTTGATTTTTTATTTGACGCGGTTGTCGTGCAATTCGCGTCGGATTTAGAAGATTTTGTGGAATTAGAAGGTTCGACAATTTCACTGACTGTCTCACTTCCTTGATAAATTTTTTTATTTGACGCGGTTGTCGGGCAATTCGCGTCGGATTTAGAAGATTTTGTGGAATTAGAAGGTTCGACAATTTCACTGATTGTCTTACTTCCTTGATTTGATTTTTTATTTGACGCGGTTGTCGGGCAATTCGCGTCGGATTTAGAAGATTTTGTGGAATTAGAAGGTTCGACAATTTCACTGATTGTCTTACTTCCTTGATTTGATTTTTTATTTGACGCGGTTGTCGTGCAATTCGCGTCGGATTTAGAAGATTTTGTGGAATTAGAAGGTTCGACAATTTCACTGATTGTCTTACTTCCTTGATTTGATTTTTTATTTGACGCGGTTGTCGTGCAATTCGCGTCGGATTTAGAAGATTTTGTGGAATTAGAAGGTTCGACAATTTCACTGATTGTCTTACTTCCTTGATTTGATTTTTTATTTGACGCGGTTGTCGTGCAATTCGCGTCAGATGTAGAAGATTTTGTGGAATTAGAAGTTGTGTTTTTAGATTTTTCTTCGAATTCTTGTAATGTCAGAGTTGGCACTATTATTTCGATTTCCTCTTCCCTGGTATTGTATACTTGGGTATACGCGATACCTTGCTGGTTCGTAACTAGAGCTTTACCGAAATAAATGCCATCTCCGATTTTAATGCGAGGGAGGTAACCTTCAGAGATTTCTTCGTTTTTTATTCTGACATAAAAGGTTGAAGCTGATCGCGCTGGAATTATTACCGTTTCCGGGCTAGTGAAGTTGATACGCCTGTCCCTCCAATATAAACAGTGTCCCTTATAATCGATCGTTGCCTTAAATCTCTGGTAGAACTCGTTTCCCAGTATTCCAGCCTGTTCGATGGGGAAATCCTCTTTAACTATGTGGAATACGACTGAACATCCTAAGATGTTTACAGAGAGTGACCCTAAGGTATCTACTGGATTCGTCGTTATTCCGTGTAGCTCGAGAATATCCGTTGCATCTACTATGGCACCTGGTTTGACCGATTTTTCTTTTATGAGGTTTGGCTCGGATCCCGTGTCAACTAATAAAGTTGTTGGTGGGTGTAAAGTTGAGGACTCTATCATAATTGTCGGAGGACGACAGCGCCGTTTTAAATTAACATTAGCTAGTCGGACTCGTCCCCTGGCTGCGTTTCGCTTATCACCAGAGCCTTGCGAAGGGCTGCTTTTGTTTGTGTCTCCGGATGAGCCCCGGTTATCGGGAGACTGTTGGAGTTTCCCTGCGCCTTCTGTTTGTTTATATATTCCCGTCTTCTACATTCGTCGATAGTGTGCCCGTCGCGTTTACAATACCGGCACGATTTTTGGGTCTGTTTATTATCTTCAGTCCGTCTGTCTCGCGGGTTGTATACAGCTTGAGCGGGTGGCCGACCCTTATCTTGAGAGGGCCCAGCCGCTTGGTTCCTAAACCAACACGTGTCCGCCGCGTGGCCCGTTCGGTTACAAATTTGGCAGATTACTATGTTTTTCTGTATTGCTGCTACAGTTTCTTTACGTGGCGCTGGTTTATCTACGCGTTTGGAATTTCTTAACTCGTTTATGGCCTTCTGTTTTCTATCTACTTTAATAGCGTCCGTCCCGGCGGCGGTCAATGTTGCATAAGTGGGCTTCATTCTTATTTGTATTTCGGGTTTAAGCCCGTCAAGAAAACTTTCTATGCATTCGCTCTCCGTGGCGGTCCTATCTGCGTCGCTTATTTCTTCGTTGTTATTGCTTTTATGTGCTTCGATTATATGATTTCCGATTTCGCGTACCCGATTTATATATTTAATTATATCTTCGTTTTCTAACTGTACTAACGTCCCGAGTTCTCGTCGTACCTGATTTACTGATTTTGCGGGAGAATATAATTCTTTTAAATATTTGGTTAATTCATTTAAAGTATTAAATTTAACTCCTTGTATCGATCTTTTTGCTTCTCCTATAATTTTCGTTCTAATTAACCTGACTAAGTTTTGTTCTACATTTGAGGGAAGCATAACTAGAGCTTCCTCACAGCTTTCAATAAATTGGTATATGGGAATATTTGTCCCGTCGAATTTAACAACAACTTCGACTGCATCCTTAAGGGATACCGTTTGTGAAGTTCCTATAGGCATGTCTACTTCTTGTGTTGTGCCTTCGTTGGATGTTGTGGATAGATTGTCGTCGCTGTTATTTTCTTGTGTAGGTAAAGGTGGAGGATTTAGATTAGAGGCACTCGACGGGTTGTCAACAGTTTGAATTACAGGATTGGTTTCACCCTTTTGCGGTGAATGCTCAATTGGCATGATTTGACCAAATTACCGTTAGTATCCCACCGCTGTCACCAAAAAGGTATGTTACGTCCAAGTAACATGAGAAATTGCCCTGTTTTAGACCTTAGCTACGGCTAATTAGTCTGGGATACGGGCTCGGTGATTTGATCGTTAAAGATGTGAATTTACGAAGGGGTTTGAGAATGATAAAGAAAATGTAAATGGTGAGTTCCTGTTTGACAACCGGGAGTTCGAATGAAAGGAAAAGAGGTGTTCGCGGTGGTCCGCGCAACACCCTTATTTAATGGGGGAGGATAGGAATTCGCGGTGGTCCGCGCAATTCCCTGGTTAAATTGAGAGGAAATAGAGTTCGCGGTGGTCCGCGCAACACTATCGTAAGGGAGGAAAAATAGCGTTCGCGGTGGTCCGCGCAACACTATGGTGAAGAAGGAAAAATAGCGTTCGCGGTGGTCCGCGCAACACTATTGTAAAGGAAGAATTTAGAATTCGCGGTGGTCCGCGCAATTCTATTGGAGAGACGGAAGTTAGAGTCCGCGGTGGTCCGCGCGACACTATAATGAATGGGAGAGAAGGTGGTTAGAGTTCGCGGCGGTCCGCGCAACTCTAGATAATTTCGAAGACTGAATTTAAACTTACTCTTTACTATAGATTTGAAAAATAACGGAGAGCTGTACAATGTTTCAGCTTGTTCCGGTGTCGTTGAATATTTTACAAGAACTCATTTTTAGAGCACAATTTCGCTCTTTTTATACTAGTGTTTATGCTATCCTTGTCTAAAATTAGGGGTTGGAGAGGGCAAGTTCTTTGGCATCTCATTGGTTTGAACTTACCGTCTTCCCTTTCCTAATTTTCCAGATAGTTGGGGAGAATAGCTCTTATCTCTATACGTTCAAGGTCCATGTCATCCGCCTTCCGTTAGCTCTAGCGCCAGGGCCACCACTCAGGGTTTGCTCTGGTGCCCGAAGGGTAGTCGGATGCTAGGGGCAGTGTGGTGGAGTTACGGGGACGTAACAAGTGCAAGCAATTTTGAAGGATCATTTGTGGCTCAGAAGAGTCAAATCGCGTTTGGTGCCAAAATTTCTCAATTTTTTCGAAAAAGAGCGTCGCGTTCAAGCATGTGAATCAATAATTTCTGACTCTCAGGACGTCTACAAACAAATTATTACGGGCGATGAGACTTGGATTTATGCCTATGATCCGGAAACAACCGATCAATCGAGCGAATATCGTGCCAAAGGTGAACCGAGACCGAAAAATCCATGCCAAAGTCGCTCAAAAATCAAGGTCATGTTGACAGTTTTCTTCGATTATCGTGGTGTGGTGCATTACGAATTCCTTCCCACTGGCCAAACTGTCAACAAGGAATATTATTTAAGTGTTATGCGTCGTTTGCGTGAAGCTATTTGCAAGAAAAGGCCAGAATTACGGAAAGACAACACTTGGATTTTGCACCACGATAATGCACCGTCACACACAGCACTGGTTCTTCGTGAGTTTTTTGCCAAAAACTCCACTCATGTCGCTCCACAACCACCGTATTCGCCTGATTTAGCACTGTTGGATAATCAGCTGGCGCACGACGATCGATATTCGCCGTGCGTCGACCTGTTGCTGTGCTCGAGCACGCAGCGTTCGGTTGGGCGGAGATAGCCGAGGCAGGGCTTCGCGGAGCCGAGGTAGTGCCTCGTAGGCATGCCGCGTCGAGCGAGAGGATGTCTCTCTCTCGCTTGACTTCGGCTTCGCTCACCGGCTATCTCTCTCAATTGACTTCAGCGCCCAACGACGCTTTTATATTCCGCAGCCACATTGGATATTTCGACACTTACGTGAAAACCCGCACGGAACAGCGCACGCATTTGGAAGGCTCGGACAATTTTCACATCTCTCAACCGGATTATCTCAACCTTCGTTTGCTCACCAGGACTCAAAATTAGGTACGAGTGCATTGTTATAATTTACCATAAATTGAATGGCAATGAGGAGTTGGATTCTCATCGGTACATCAACATTTTTTGGTCTCACTTTATGGCGGGCATCGCAGCACATGTCGCACCACGTTTCCTCTCAGCTTAATTTGCCGGTATAATTAATATAATTATGCAGGTGTTCTATATTCACTGTACTTTCCCCCAGGACATCTGCTGGGAGAGTACAGCGACTATACACTACTCATTTTGTGCATCCTCATTATATGTTGTATCGTGTTATGCAGTACTGCCTGCATAGCTTGTCTCATGCATGTAGAGCACTCAAGCAACTTCAATTGCAAGTGCTCTCATTTGTTCACTGCAACCTCTCTTTATTAAGCTGCTGAGAGCTTGCTGTGAATTGTTATAACGCCTTACGCACTCATTCTCTCTAGCGTGGCGTGCTACGCAGCACTGAATACTGCACGCACACCGCTCTCTGTCTCAAACTCAAAGTGTAAATTCAATTTGTTATCTTATTATAATTTGTTATTCTTTCTAAATTTAACCTATTTTTGCATTTATTCTTAATTTTTATATTTCTCCAAATTATATTATTTTGTATACTAAGTGGCGGAAGGTATAATAAACCACTTTCTCTGAATGCCATCTATGCGTCTGGTTTATTTTCACCCTGTCTTGAGTGAAACTTCATTAGTTTCAATATATTCACAGGTCTGTCAAACAACATCCTCTGGACTTCTCAAACAAGCACCGTGTGACTTCTGGCTGTTCCCAAAGCTCAAGAGACCACTCCGGGGAAATCGTTTTGAGTCGATTGAAGAGATCAAACGTGAATCGCTACGCGCATTAAAGACTATACCTAAGGACGACTTTTTAGCATGCTTCAAAGATTGGAAAAAACGTTGGCATAAGTGTATTGTAGCTAGGGGGGATTATTTTGAGGGGGACGAAATCGATTTGGTAGAATAAATAAAAAAAATTTATTTTAAAACAAAATTCACCTTACTTTTTGAACACAGTAGTATAGTGGTTGCCTTGGGTATCTTTGACTCTCCGCTTTGTCCGGCTGTTCGTATACCCGATTGCGCTATCTTTCTCCTTCTTATGGGACTTTTCCGACTTTCTGCATTTTACCGGACCCATGCCCCGATTTTACGTTCTCCCCAGGCAAGGGTTGCGATCCAAGGTCCTTCGATCCGACCTTAAAGGGTGCGCGATGCTGCACCTCGTGCGTGCGCTGTCGCTTGTTTCCTCGTAGATGGAATACACCCTTGCATTCGCACATTATTCCTGCGTGAGCTGCTTGCTTTTCACTGCTGAGGGGGGGGGGGGGGGGCACCAAGTCGGGCTTTCGTTGGCGCTGCGCAAACCGTTTGGCCTTCTTCCCCGTGCTCTCTGAGCTTACGCGCAGTGCCTTGACCTGTCGGCTACGTACGGTCTTCGCTATCTCCAACGGCTCGCATGTCACCGTCGGCTGTTGCACTTCCCCGTCGCATTTAGAAACTTCTAAACTCACTCTTTTGGTTCTTGACGGTGTGACACGGGGTCTCGCTATGATGCCTCGGCCGATCCCGCTCCTTGTAGGTAGTCCGACGAATTTATTCTCCTTGGCGGCATCCATATTAGACCCGTTTCCGGAAGGAAGGTTTATCTTTGTAAGCAGGCCTATGTACTTGCATGTGGCGGCAGTTCTACTGCGTGGTGACGAATATATCCTCGTCGTGCCGTCCCGTAGCGGCATGCAGTGCCCATACAACTTGAGCATCTCGCCATGCAGGATATCCGCTTTATGCTGCTTGATAAAGTCCATGCCCAGTAGTCCGTTGACCTTTAACGGCACATTGTTCGGAACGATGTAGAACCAATGCTCTACATTTAAAGCCGGTGTCTCGAGTACAATTTTAGCTATCCCGAGGGGGGTGAATTTTTCGCCCGCCACCCCCTGCAGCTCTACGGTGCAGTCGCTCACCATGGTCTCCAGTTTGGTTATGCTTCCTTGCGTTCCTTGATTATGCTGCACTGCGCTCCGGTGTTCGCCTTGAGGGTGAGTACCCCGGTCGTGGCCAACGGTTCATCGATATCGAAGTCGCTGGTGGTGGCACTCGACGCCGGCAGCGTTACTTGTAGGAGCTGCAGCGTTGTTACCGTATTTCGTGCATCTTTGTAGCCTGCATTTCTTGGCTGTCGGGGCGGCTGCGTCGGCTCGCTTTTATTCTGCGACAGTCTCTTCCGGCAGTTCTTCCACATGTGGCCTTACTTCTTCCAGTAATTGCAGGTTATTTCCATATTGTGTATTGACTTGTTTTCACTGGGTACTGGTAGGCTTACTCGTCCCGTATCCTTGGTGCAGTCTCGAGCGAATTTTCTCCATGCCGGGGTGGTACGCCTTGGGATCTTCTGGGGTGGCTTAATGCTCCACCTGCCCCTCCCTTTGGCTGCACCATATTCGTGATCTCGATTGCTCCCGTAACGGACTCGTGGAGGGTGGCGTAATTGCGTGATCTCACCAGGATCTGGACCTGCCCATGCAGTCCATTCTCGAAGTTGGCCTGTGCGCTTTTCCGTGTTATCTTTTCGACGATGCGCATCTCCAACATCGTGGTGGCTTCCTCGCAAAGCTTTTCTATTATATCGACGGTGATACGCTCGATCCTGGCGGTGTATACCGCGATGTCCTCTCCCTGGCCCTGCCGGAGGGAGTTGAATTCTACTCCAGCTCGGTTTTAAGCTGTGCTACCAAGTGGATGACTTTATGCTTCATTTCTCTGGACGCCCTACCCTCGAGCTTGCTGCTGAGTACTAGTTCTAACAGGATGTCTTGATCCCTGGGCGATACTCGCATGAAAACAGTCGCATGATCGTAGGAAGGCGTCTACTTCGTCAGCGTTGCTTCCGTCGAAATGCTTGATGTTTTTTAGCGCTAGTCCAAGGTCGAGCGTCCTACTCGGTGTTTCCGGCACCCTCTGTTGTTCCCTTTGGAACACGGGATCCGCAGGGGGATAATCTGGTTCCTCAAATCGGGTTTGCCAACCCTGTATCTTCTAGCCTCCGCGATAGTTCGGCGTTTTGTTCCCATAGGGACCGGATGAGTTCGAACTCGCCCGCACCTACCTCGCTGAGCGTGTCCGCGAGGTTTCGCCGTGTCGACGGCGAGTCGCGACCTTGGAGCCTGAGCTCCAGCTCGAGCTCTCGCTGAGCCCGCTCGTACTCACGGTGACTTCTTTCGACCTCTTCGCATCGTAGCTTGACTCGTTCCGGCAGTGGTGCCCGAGTCGTCGTATCGGTAGCTGCCTGGAAACCTACCCGATCTAACGTTCGCAAATTTTCGATTTCCCGCTCGATCCTATCGTTGGAGAAGTTTTCTGGAGTTATTTCTCCAGTTGCTCTATTAAACACATCGTCGCTACCGACGCTACTATTATCCCGAAACGACGCACCCCTTAGTGGGTTTACGCTGAACCCGGTTGTCAGGTGGCCCGCGAAGGCCGCTTGCCTGTCGGCGGGGCTTCGACCTGGCTGCGGGAGCTCTGATAGCGCCCTGAGCGCTTCGTATATGATGTCCCCCACCGCTGCAACTGGACCAATGCAGGGTCCGTCTCCTCTCCGGGCATCGTAGTTTCTAATGAATTGCCCCTACGTTTAGGTCTTGTTTCCCTAAATCCCGGCATGTTGCTAATCTCGCCGTATATTTATTTTGAAAATTTCCAAATATTTTTTTTAACTGGCTTTAGTTTATCTTGGTGTCTTGACTTGAATTTAGGACTTGGTGTCCTGCAGCTCCTTTCTGTTGATGATCTTTGACGTCGTTCCTGATGCTATTGACCCGTATCTTCGTTGGTTCCTTGGCACGTCGCCAATGGTTGCACGACGGCTTCTTCTCGAGTAGCTGCTGCGCGTACTCGGTTGCACACTTTGTGCGGTTCTCCGCGACTTGACGTGACACCGTCAATCGGGACTTTAAATGTTTGACCGATACGTCACACCGCACCGACGTTTACTTCGCGTCTTCGCGATAGATTAGTCGGGTTTTACGAACTACACTGGCGTCCTTTGCACGAGTCGTAGTCGTCACTTCAGAGTATTCTTAACTTTGTCCAAAACACTTTTTGTCCGAATAAATTACGTATCACTTAACTTCGGCAGATCCCACCGCTGCCACCAAATGTTATGCCGGTACCGCGTAATTGGATTATTCGGTATTCGGTATAATATTAAAAGTTATTATTTTTTGGGATCGTTTGCCGATAAGGAGATGAATCTCCAGTAATAGATGAAAACGCGAATTTATATAAAAGGAAGTATTTATTATAGGCAACGGTAACTTTCCGTTGTCTATTTAAATGTCAATGTAAGTACTAGTATGTACAATAATACGTTGTTTCGAGTATTGGACGAGGAACCAACCGTTCTCTGTTGAGTCTAATTTAATACTGATTTCAGTAAAGCAGTTAGCAACTGCGTTTGCTAAAATCCCTTAGTTGGCAGCTTTAGCTTTAACCAATCGTGGATTGCCTAGCGGATCGCCTCATGCTGCGTCGGCGTCTAACTCGCATCCTGTCTTGAACGAATTCTATATTTTAGAATTCTGTATTTAACTGTGTCGGCGTCTACCTTGTTTCCTGTCTTGACTTGAATATTCCGCGACACAACAATATGATTGTTTACACTACTTTATTGAATACGAATTCTTTTCATACTTTCTTCACCATGTTCCCGTGCATGCTGTTATCTACTGTAACGTAAATTTAGCCTCCAACCTTGCACACTTTACCTAAAGCTGGTCTCAGTTATTTTTCCTCCCTTTGTATTTTTTCTCTTGAACTGAGCGCCAGGCACTTACGGGCCGGGAGGAAAATAACGATGGTTGCAAAAAGACTCAGCCCAGGCTAGTTACAGCTATTCAAGGTAGAGTAGGTGGTTCGGACTTTCGAGGTAGCAATACATAACTAAAATATACACAATAGATACGGGACTGACAAATGTACCAAGATGGCAAATTATTTATTCAATTAAATCAATTACTGGCTTGGCAAAATATCACAATAACAAAAAACAAAACAAAACAAAATATAAGAAAATATTAAAGAAAACGTTCCGTAAATTAACGCTGGGTTTTTAACAATTCATAAGCTTAATTATTACGGCAGTAAGAATCGCGGTACTCGATTATTCTCTCACACTCGCATACGTGATCTACGTTTGATCCGATTCTCTATCGTCCACACTAACAAAATTCAAATGAAATTCCAAATATTCATCAAAACAAAACAACATAAAATCAAATAAGGTCGAATAAGAATGCTCGAGGATAAATGGCTGGCGATACGACCTATGCCGGGTCAATCGCACATACACACAAAACAACTCGACAACCACGGGACGCTGGAAGGTCGGTACGCGAAGCTTCTAACGGCTCGATCGTTTCAATATAAGACATTATATAACAAATAAAAGATAAACCCGAGAATCTCCGTCCGACAATAAATTATAAATGAAATAATAAATAATGAATAACAAATAAATATAAAACGATAATAATAAAATAACTAAAGTAGAAATTATAATAACAATCAATAAATAATCTACCGATAATGGACCGCCAATAAACAACAATAAAATAAAATATGATAAAACGTAACGGATAATTTAAAAATACGGGACGACAACTGATCACGCACTACACGAGCTTTCGAAAAAAATAATAATGTCCAATAAAATAAAAGGGGATCAAATTACTCAATTAAATAAATAAATAATTGTTAATTAATCAGAACAATACGCGACGCGCTCTATATCGTGACAATCCCTTTCACACCAGAAATACAACGGGATGACGAACTAACGCGCGCGCGACTTTATAATAAACGAACAAAAGGAAATAAAAAACACGGAGTGACTTATTCCCGGCCTTAGACGCCAAGAAACCTCGATGTTACACTCTATTAATCATAATTAATCCCGAAACGAACTATGATCCCCACCTAACGATCCGAAATCGTGCTATTTGGGGGAATCGGTGTAGCAAGATGACCGCGGCTAGTATCCCGGCTTGATGACGCATAAATAAAAATAGATGATAGCGATGCGTAGTCCAGTCCGGCAGGTAAACCACCCTTGGTAAATACAGCAGATAGTTATGGAGCGGGACTGCTCTAGGTCCCGACGGTAGAAAACGGAAGATAGTCGTACCCTCTCACGAGACATTTAGCGATGCGAGGCCTCGAAGCTGACCAAATCGGTGAATGCGATGCGTTCCTTTCTGTTCTCTCTCTCTCTCTCTCTCTCTCTCACACACACACACACACACACACTCTCTCTCACACTCTTGGTCCATCAGATCATAAGAATAAAATAAAAGTACAAAAAAAATCATTAAATATGGCTCTACGCGATTATAACAGGGCCCTGGGAGATCGTGCTTGGAGCTGTCGAGTGAAGAGGACGTAGCATTCTATGGCCGTATATTTTACCACGTTACATTACATTTCCTTCGTATATTTCAATGGGGAAAAATGGTAACCTCAAACACTTATTAAAGTAATAAAGTATAGACAAATAAATAAAAATAATACTAGCAATCAATTGTTCAGTCGCACAACGGATCGTTATGTACATTTTCCGTCATTATTTGGTCGCTCAACTTTATAACATTGAATAACTCATATTTTATTCTATACTGTAACATAGTTACAATCGAGCGGTCTCTTTTAATATCTTCAAACGACTATAAGAGCCGAGAGTATATGCGAAAACACCTGCCAAATTAGACTCGGTACAAAAGTACCGAGGTTTGCGGGCATGAGGCCATCGTACCTAGCTTAAAAACTAGAGCAAGCTACAAAATTAAGAAGATGCGATAGATTTTAAAATTACGATGGAAAAATAGGCAGAGGGGAATAAGGCAAGGGGAAGCCTATAAAAGGTCGGTGCGAGGAGAGAGCAGCTCTCTATGCGCTGATAGCCCAAGTGTCTTAGTACAAGTCTTCTCCGAACTGATACATTTTTTTTACAAGTCTCTGCAGTTAACAACGAAGTAATTATCCTTGAAAGTGAAAAGTTCGGAAATCAAGTAAAATTACATTTCATTAAAATCCGTGGTTCCGGAATTAAGAAAAGAAATTGAGTCAGTGTTAACAAGGACTGGAGAAGGAGGACAGGCGAGTCATGTAAATAAACTAAAGAAGAATAATTAGTGGATAGGTTTAAAGTGAGATCGATTTAGGAGTAGATAGGTTTAAGACGAATAGGATAAGTGGATAGAACAATGTGTAGGAAATTGATAAAAAAGTATTAAGCAAGTAGTGTTTAAGAAAATTGAAATTAGGTCGTGTGGCTTTTAAACTGGCATATAGACAAGAATTGTACAGGCGTGCGAGTGAAAAAGAGACAGCGAGGAGGTGTAATGGGTGTGAGAGAAAGAGTGCTATAAGAATAAGTAAGATATCGTTCCGAGGAACGAGTTCGATGCGTTAAGCTGTATGTGAGTGTTAGAGTCACTGGGTCAATACCAACAAAGAAAATCACAACAAATATTCAAGCCTGGGATACTAGGAATCCGTGTAAACGTGAAATAAAATAAGAATTGTAAAATAATCATCGAAATTACCGAAGTTAAATGCATTGGACGGGATATCAGTGGCCAGAAACCAAATATCGACACCTGTATGAACTTATTTCTTTTGTTAATAAACCCTACTCTCACTCACTTCGAAGTCTAACATTAATTAGTCCTGTGTTCGAGCCCGAATTCCCCACGAAAAATAAAAATAATTGTTCACGATAAAAATTACCGTTACAATACAGATGTCAAGTTTACATTATAGAGATACTTAAAGTTTGTTCTTAATTCGATTTATTCAAAAGATTTTTATAAGTTTCTTTAACAAGTAGTTGAAATGCTGAATTTTTTGTGATACTTTCAAAAAGAAGTTAAATCTCCATAAAAATATGTAGGAAAAAATAATAAATGTACGCCAAGTTATTAAAAAAGTATCCTATCATAAGAAAAAGGAAATCGCTTGATATTTTAAGCCAAGTACAATGTACTTATGATAAAAGTACTTTACTAGACCTGCTTTACAAAGACTTGGCATGCGTGGTTAAGAGAAATAAGCTTGGCGAAGCACCCCATCGCGCTCCTACGCCTTCCCTCAAAGCCTTTAAAGCGCCCATGCTCACGTTTCCTGTCCTCTACTTTGTAAATATCGTAGGGGTTATTAGCAAAAATCTCATGTAGAATGTTTGGGGGCAATATAAGATTTATTGAATCAGCGCAGTTTTGTAATAAAAAGTACTTGATTATTCTTCAAATTATCATTATTTTATCAAGCAATGCAACAGCATGCCGATGTGAAATTATAAAAATTAAAAAATGTTCAGAACTTCTACTTTTTACAACTAATACATCGGCTTATTGGAAGTATAGCCCTAATTTTACCGATAATATTAGGACCCAGCGTTACTGGCATAAGTGGACGCGCGGTTGGTGTGTGGCTTCGGCGGTCACGCAGTTCAGATTTCTGAGCGGTAGGCTGTTTATCTGAATTTCTGGTTTGCGTAATACACCTGAAACTCAGTAAAAAATATTATCAACTTTATCAGCCACATTTTCTGCAATTTTCCTGTGCCCTCGTGCAAATGCGATACAGTAGTGCATTAGGAAAGAGTCGCTGCGGATAACACTCCGTTTCGGACTCTCGAGGTAACAGAATAATAATATTAGAAAAATAGTCGTAAGTAAATAAGTCAAATAGAAAATAAAAACAATAAATAACACCAAGCAAACAATAAAGTTAAGTTAATAAATAAAAATTGATAACATAAAGTCAAGAGGTAAAATAAATAAATAACACCGACAACAACGCGGGTACAGGATTTACAAATGCCACTCGGCAGATCGTTTATTTAATAAAAATGACCATTCATTCTTCAACAGAAAGAACAAAGAAAAATATAAATATAAGATCTCGTAAAATTAGCTCTTTAACAATTTGTCAACTCGATTATTTTGACAGTATATATTATCCCGGCATTCGCCTCGACTCTCACTTTCTCTCATACGCTATCTATATTCAAACGGTTGCAGGAAACGACCAAAACACGGCCAGGCAAGGTAAACTAACAGGTCGCCTCGAAATTCCGCTGGCGATACGGCCTACACTGAACTAGTCCCACATACATCCAACAACTATAACAACGGGACGTCGGAAGGTCACGTACGCGCCGCTGTTACTTGTTCGAATCTTCTAACCTGCAAACCGCATGAAGTCAAAGCCGAGAATAAATCCCGGACGCAATAATCGATAACGAGTACTGATTATATAAAATAGAAAGGAAAGAAACCATAATTAAATAACCGACGTCAAAATAATAATAACAATAAAATAATTAACGTCAATGTTTGAGAATGCTTGAACGTTCTGCTAAGCGTACCGAGACTGCGCACTGCAGGCTAGCATGGTCAACTGCTTGCTGTTGCCACTCAGGGGCAGTACCACGCAGGAGCTGTAAATCCTACACTAGGTCAGCGTGCCAAGCAACAGGTCGCTGCGCGCAAGCGCACTATGACTGCTTGGCGAGAAAACGGCTGCTTCGTATAACGCGCGCGCGGTCTTACAGCAAACGACTACAGAACGGTAACAAAAAAAACGAAGTGACTTCTTCCCGGGTCTAACCGCCAAACGATCTCGATATTACACTCTACAAATGCAGCCTGTCCCGATACAAATGTATATTCTGCGCGCGATGTACAGGAATCACAGGTATGACCAGGCTCGAAGGGACTTGTCCGTCCTCAAACAATAAAATAAAATCGAAAGACCGGGGAAAGAAAGAGAGCTCACCGGGACGATGCTGCAGCGATGTTCTTCCAACAGTCCTCGACAATTTCCGGGAAAAAGGAAATCGTCTCCGTCCGCCTCTCCCTGATTTTCCACAGCCTGGAGGTACAACAACCACCAAAGGTAGAGCCGATATTCTCGATAGACGATAACAATGGAGCAAAACAAACGAAGTGTGCACGCTACGATCTGCTCGCTCGACGTTCACCGGGAAAAAGCTCTGAGGTCTTGCTGGCACGCGTGCCTGTGAACTATGATCCCCTCCAAACGAGCCGAACTCGGTTAATTGGGGGAACTAGTGACGCTGGTGACCGCGTCTAGCGCCTCAGCTGGACGTTACATAAATTAGCGACAGATCACAACGGTGCGTAGCTCAGTCCAGCAGATGAACCCCACGAGATAGATAGATTGCCGCAGGTAGATAATAGCTGGAGATAGAAAGCAGCGTGTCGTTTGAAAAGGCACGTCGAGCGGGACAGCGGTATATCCTGACAGAGAAAGATGTGAAATATTTGTCCATGTAAAATGCCGGATCCCGAAACCTCCTCGTACTCTCTCTCCGTCCACCCAGTTGTACAAATCGAAATATGAAATTTAAAAACAAGATAATAACAACAACAACAACAACAACAACAACAACAACGACGACGACGACGTACTAAGACGACAAATTCGTCTTATAATTAAATATACCGCCAGAATGACTAGCCTAAACTAGACCCACACACACAAACACAGAGATCCATACCACACAGCACGCACACCTATAAAGACCAACTACCGTTACTCAAGCTATAGTTATACTGTCAAGCAGTAATAATATAGTCTCAAGAAACGTATAAAGAACAATCTAAAAGGAACACGCTAAATCACTATAACCAAGAAGAGGAAATTAATGGGACAAATGGGCTACAGGAGATGGGCTACAGGACGACTAGAAGATATAGTAATACCCTGCTATACCGGTAGAACGGGAAGAAGAGCGGGGAAGTCGGTATAAAAGGACACGACATACCACAGTCGGACAGCAATCTGTTCACAGACTTTCGCCAACATCCGGAATCTACCAAAGGAGGACCAGCTCACCAACCAAAGGAAGACCAGCTAATCGACCAAAGGAGGACCAGCTGACCAACCAAAGAGAGGACCAGCCATCCAGCTAAAGAAGGACCACCTAGTCAACCCCAGGAGAAGCATCTTCAACCGCACCACTCCAAGGACCAGGCCTGATACCTCTGGCCCAGGGAAAACGAACATCTTCCAAGGTCAACTACTGAGACACCAGACATCCAAATAGCAGAGTACTCAAGCCAACGAGATATCACCTCAGAAAGACACCAGTGTGGTATGGAGAAAATTACACTAAATCCGTAAGGGACTTAAAAAAACCCCTAAAAATTAGCTAGGGACGCTCGTGTAGCATTTCCGATGCGCCGATGCACCGAGGATGCACCGCGCTGACACCTCCACCGGAACAGCGGCGGGACCAGCGAGTAGATCGCGTAGCCAGGAGAGCTCGAGCGAGAGCTCGAGCGAGAGTTCTGTCCCCACTACAGTCCACGCAATATAGGTATAGAATAGGCTACCTCCGAAGGCGAGGAATAATAACAGAACCGATATAGATATATTAACGATGGCAAACCCAGCAGGCTCTTTCTATGTGTAGAAACTATACTACCATATAACTACAGAAAATACTTCAGTAATTCAATATAAAATCTCCTACTTCTTGCGGACGCGATTATATAGGCATGCGTAAGCCCGGGACAAGTTCTTTTTGTAAGGTGCATAATCACCAAAATTGAGGAAAAAGGATTACAATGAATTCTCACACAAATTATTTAACTTTTACCTGTATAATTTATTTAATGTGTTTAATAAACCATACTTCTACCCAATACTGAAGCCTATATTAATTTCCTCCCTGCTCGAGTCCAAACTAAAACCCTTTAAGGGTGATGATAACGTAAAATACCGTTACAGTACATATAGCATTCCTGTATGTGAAGCTGGAAGAGAGGATATTCATGGAAGTATCGGAAGGCCTAGATATCGTCGAATCAAGTGTAAGTGCAAAATATAATGTCGTGTACCACTTGGAGAAGTCATTATATAGACAAAAACAAGCACCAAGATGTTGGAACAAAAAGTTCCAACATCTTGGAAAGTTAGTATGTTCCTGCGTGAGTTCCAGTTCAAAGAGACGGAAGCCGATAGGTGCATTTTCGTTGGTAATGTCGGGAATTCTATTGTTTATCTGACATTGCTTGTGGACGATGGGCTGATAGCAGCCAAATCGAAGGAAATTCTTGAGTGTGTTGTTAAGCACCTGAGCAATTGTTTCAAGATCACTGTAGATGATTTGATTGTGTAAGTTGGTATGCAGATCGAGTGTAATCGGGAAAAGAAAATAATATTTTTGCATCAGAGTGCATACGCGAAACGAGTAATAGAGAAGTTCGGTATGAGTAATGCGAAACCGGTAAGCGTACCGTCGGATCCACACGTGGTACTATATCTTGTAATCGGAGGAGAAATAAAATCTGACAGCGTGCCGTACAGAGAAGAGATCGGGCCGCGTATGTTTTTAGCAATCTTGTTGCGTCCGGATTTGGCATACTCGGTAAATTCTGTAAGCAAGTATTTGAACAACCACAACGATCATCACTGGCGAGCAGTAAAACGAATACTCGCATATTTGTCGGTTACAGTAGAGTATAGTAATGAGTTTCGTGGCAATGGAAGCGTGCGAGAATTGATAAAATATTCCGATGCAGAATATGCGAGCGACGTAAGAACCACAAGGTCCACAACCGAATACCTTTTTGAGCTCGAAAATGGTCCAATCACGTGGTCTAGTCAAAGGCAGAAGCTAGTAACGTTAAGAACGACCGAGTCGGAATATGTCGCAGCTTCAACTGCATCGAAAGAAGCAATTTGGTTCAGAAAATCGTTGCTTGATATTAGATATCCATGTGTGGAGGCGACTATGATTTTTGGCGAAAATCAAAGTGCGATCAAATTAGTCAGAAGCCCAGAATTTCACAAACGCACAAAGCATATAGATATCCTATATCACTATATTCGGAAAAAAGTCGACGCTAGAGAGATAAGAGTAAAATATGTTCCTACAGAGCTGCGTAAAGCGGATATGTTTACGAAGGCATTGCCAAAAGAGCGTTTTCGTATGTTGCGTGCAAGTATGGGTATGTCTGAATGTATGACGTGCACAAACGGTGGAAGTGTTATAACTGTTTAAGCACATTTCTCATAGCCAAAGAGCCTCAGGAGAAAATATGAGGGGCAACCTTATCGCGTACGGGAGCTAAGTCGTTAGTGCTATGGCAACTGTTGTGCGAACAAGTCGACGAAATGAGTCTGTACAAGGAAGAAAAGAATATATATCATCATTGTAATTTCCATAAAACAAGAACTGTTTTATTCTCTGAATCACCCTGATTCCTTTCCTCACAATTAATTGCTACAACAGTAAAATTAAGTTGTTTTTTTTTTGTAAATATAGCTTATAGTCCTAGCACATATGCAACTGTTTTTCACTGTGATTGCATGTGTATCCTTAGTGACCAATATTCTGAATCTCATCTGGAGAGATAGCCATCTCGACTGACTTGGTCTCAGCCTTTTATGTGCCTTCAGATCGGCGAACGTCTGGCACTCGGCTAACTCCTCGACTCTCTTACTACTATTCGAGAAGTGATTGTGAATGTCCCGCGCAAAGTCTTCGATCGATATCGGCAACTTATTCGCAGCTGCCGAGGCACATAGATGAAAATAGTGGCATACACATCCAAGGACGAATATATGCGGGATTATTTCCCGCAATCGCATCTGTACATCGCTTCGATTACCCATTATCACTAAAGCATTATCGGCTGCAAAGCAAATCATATTGGTAAGAGAAATCCCCACTTCTTCCAAACATTTAAGGACCGTTTAGGATAGGTTTTCAGCTGTTGCGGCGTCAATCTTTACGAGCCCGAGAAACTTCTTTCTTCGTCAAAGAGCCGAATAATTATTGCGAGCGACTTATTTTTAGCAATATCGGTCGTTTCATCGAATATCAGCGAGTATACATTATCCCTCAGGCGACGACGTATTTCGTCTTTGGCTTCTCGTGCTAGACAATCTTTTGTTATTGCAGTCGCTTTAATCCTGGAACATTTAACGTTCTTCGCGATTTTGGAGTCAGGACAATTGCTACTCACAAGAGTCGGGAGGTGCTCCATCAACGATAACGGCGAAATATGTTCGTGTAAGAACATGACAAATTTCAATTCAGCATCCTTTGTTTGCCTGTCAACTCTGTGGTTCTGCACGATTTTCTGTGTCACAGTTCCCAACTTCGGTTTTCGAATCATTGCATTTGCTTATATGTGACTTCGTCTTTGACTGGCGTTTCATATGTGTAACACCGCCCTCCAAATTTTTGTTACACACAGTGTAATTTGCGTGTCCATCATTTGACGGTTCTAGCCTATTCCCATAGATCTGTTTCCATTCCATTTATAATTTATATTTATAGATAATGGATTTTCTGTGTGAAAAAAGTTCAATGATTTAGGATTGGGTTACGGTGCAGCGCATCGATTTTCAAGACTCTCGATTCCAAGACTGTCGGTGTCTCGCTACGCTTGGCAGTCGTCCGTGCAGCCTTGTGGCAGCACCGCACGGACACTCAACTCATGCGAGAGGCGACAATGTTTCTCTCGGTTGGCAGTAGCGTCGCTCAACGAAGTTTTCAAACGCACTGCTATCTTGCAATTTCTAGAGTTTCTCTGTAAACACCAAGCGTGCAACAGGTGCTTCTAGTCGTCTTGGACATTTTTTCAACTCGACTCGGATCTTCTCAGCCTCGAATCGTACTCAACAGGACATAGTTTCATCCGGTAAAGTCACTTTACCTTTGCATTGATAATTTTAGCGAATTTCCTCAGTGTGTGTATGGTAATTACTCAAATATGTGCATCCTCATGCGTCTCACCTTGTCGCATGCTTCGCAGCTCGGGCTGCTTATACGCTCTCTCTGGACTTTATTAACACGGCACGCAATTAATATTGTAAAGTAATGAAAAAGTGCGCTATATTTTGCAATATTATTATGACAAAAGAAAGAATGCTGCGCAGGCTTGTGAAAAAATTTGTGCTGTGTAGGGTGAAGGTACGTTATCAAAATCTACTGCGCGGAAATGGTTCGCTCGCTTTCGTTCTGGTAATTTTGATGTGAAAGATGGGTTACGCTCTGGTCGTCCAATCACTGAAAATGCTGATGAAATTCTTGAAAAAGTCCAGCAGGATAAGCATATCAGCATTGTCGATATTGGTATGGAGCTAGGCATTGACCACAAAATTGTTTTGAACCATTTACACAAAGCTGGCTACAAAAAGAATCTCGATGTATGGGTTCCTGATGAGTTGAGCGCGAAAAACATGATAGACCGAATTAACATCTGCGATGTGCTGCTGAAACGCAATGAAATCGAGCCATTTCTGATACGTATCATAACCGGTGATGAAAAATGGATCACGTACGACAATCGGAAGCGTCAAAGATCGTGGACAAGGGATGGTGAGCCGTCACAAGCGTTCGTGAAGCCAGGATTGACGGCGAAAACGGTGATGCTGTGTGTGTGGTGGTACTGGAAGGGAATCGTCCACCATGAGCTACTTCCAGTTGGTCAGACGATTGATTCTCAATTCTACTGTAGACAACTAGAGAGATTACGCCAAGCAATTGAAAGAAAATGGCCCGAATTGATTAATAGGAAAGGTGTTGTCTTCCATCACGACAACGCCCGACCACACGCTTCTTTGATGACCCGTCAAAAATTGCGAGAGCTTGGTTGGGAAGTTTTGATGTATCCACCGTATAGTCCAGGCACACTCTGGCTATCACTTATTCCCATCTCTGCAGATCTCTCTCAATGGAATTAAGCTGCATTCAAAATAAGCCTGTGAAAACCACTTGATTCAGTTTTTCAACCAGAAACCACAGAATTTCTTCACTGATGGCATCATGGCTCTACCCGAAAAATGGCGAAACATTGTCGATAATAATGGTTTAAATAAATTTATTTTTGCAATATAAGAAAACCAGTCGAATTTTACTAAAAAAAAACGCCACGAACTTTTTCCCAGACCCAATATAATTGTACGTGCAGTTCACCCAGTACATTCAGTGCTCAGTTTTATTTATATTTTTTTGTTTGTAATTTTTGAGTGAATATAGACCTTTCTTCTTTCGATATCATCTGTCTAGTTATTTTCCACCTGTCACGAGTTAGTACTCATCCCACTTACAAAATATTACAGTCCACAACATGAGAACATCAGGATTCTCAAACAACATCAATGATGTCACTTTTGGAAAGAAAACAAATTACTCGAATTGTTGGTACCTCTGGCGGCAGACCACACTTGGACTCATCAATTCGCAGTATCCAAGCGTGCGGCGCAGTGTTGTAGTTGCAATACTCGATGCTGGATGCAGTATTGAACTGTGGCCGGCGGTGCTCTAATTGGAAACTTACATCCTGGCATACCGACAACCTTTACTTTGTCTGGTTGCTTTAATTGATTTACTTGCCGCAAGCAGCGTTAGTTATGACGTAGTTGGTCACATGTGCTCGATGACTTTTAAACTGTATAGTTTAGAAATAGTTTCATTTGGAATTATTCGCCGAGTTGATTGCTTCTAGTTTTGTCAAGGAGCTATACCAATGTGACACTTTAAAAAAATCGATTTTTTTTGCCTTTTTTGACAGTTTATACTTAAAAGAATAACCTGTAAAAATTTCAAGGCGCTATCTTCAATACTCCTGAATGGCAGCCTTCTAAAGAGCAATCGCTTGTAGGTATAAAATGACTCATCTGCCTGGAGGCGGAGCTCGGAGCTGACTCGTTGTTACCTGATTCTTTGGTCACTGTAGGGGGAGGGGACACTATAGAGGGGACTCTATAGGGTGGTTTGAAAACAGCGTTGCCATTTAAAAGGTATTCTGGAGTCGTTCGACGCAGTTATTCTGGAAGGGTCTGTTTAGTTTACTCGCACCTGCTGTACACTGCACAACAGAGCGAAAATGAGTAAAAGCAGTTCAAGCTCGAATCAAAAAGGCTCTCACGATACTGCTATCCATAGATCCAGAAACAAGAAGAGGAGATTTTCGGGAAATCGATACACGTATGAGCTGTCCACCAAAAATACGAGTACAGCCGCTGAAAAACTGTTATGCACCGGAGATGATCAAATTATAGTTGATCATACCCATGGATACCGTTTCATCCAGTTTTACTCTGTTTTTAGTGCAATAAGCACTTTAGTTGTGTGTAAAAATTGAAAGAAAGACATCAAGTTCAATGAAGCTAGTTCACGGGATTTAGGATTCAAAATTGCTGTGTCATGTGATTGCGGTGTTTCATATGTGAATTCTGGACCGATGATTGGTAATGCTTATGAAATAAATCGTCGTATAGTGTTTGTGATGCGGCTTGTAGGCGTCGGTACCAATGGACTAAATCTATTTTTTGGCTTGATGAATCTTCTTAAAAAATTCCATAACAACACTTTTGCTGGTTGCTTTAAAAATGTAACCAAATCTGCTAAAACCGTTTATGAATGGAGTACACAAAAATCCGTAACTGAGGAGAGAGCTAAAACATCAGAGAATAAAGGTTCAGATATTAATTTGACAGTTTCCGGAGATGGCACATGGAAAAAACGCGGCCACACTTCACGTTTCGGTGTTACAACTCTTGCAGGTAAATTCAGCAAACAAATCAGCGATTCAATCGTAAAATCGAACTTATTGTAAGAGTTGTGAAGTATGGGAAAAGAAAAAAGATACTCATCCTGAAGAATACAAAAAATGGCTTGAAGGACATGACGATTGCGATGTGAATCATATAGGATCAGGCGGAAAAATGGAGGATGATAGTGTGAAGGAAATGTTTAGTCGCTCGATCCATAAATATGGAGTAAAATATACGCGCTAATTGGCGACGGTGACAGAGTCACATACAAAGGTTTATTGAATTTAAATCCATACGATGTGAATGTAGAAAAACTAGAATGCTACTTACATGTGAAAAAAATAATGGGAACACGATGCCGCAATCTCAAAAAACAAACCAAAGGTTTAGGAGGAAGGAGTAAGAATACCGTGAAGCTAATTGATAAAGGTATTAATAAACTCCAGAAATACTATGGATTGGCATTACCAGGCATCAAGATTAGGTTGATGAAATATATTAAGAAATTTGGGCTACCTTGCATCATTTGTCTTCCACAGACGAAAATCCGAACCACGGAAATTACCCTGCAGGTGCGAATAGCTGGTGCTCATATCGCCACGCGAAAGCTCAAGGAATGGACGTATCAAAGTTCAAAAATGATTATCTGCCACTTGACAAGGGTGTTACGAAAGCTTTGGAACCTATTTGTACTGACTTGAGTTCAAGGGAATTACTAGAGCAATGCAAAGGAAGGAACACGTAGAATAACAATGAAAGTTATAACGGCTTGCTCTGGCACTTTGCTCCGAAGCACCTTCATAATGGATTGAAAACGATCGAGCTGGCTAATTTCCTTGCAGTCTCAATATTTAACGATGGTTTTTATGCTATTCTAAAAATGCTACAAGTAATGAACGTCATCATCGGTCCTATTGCAAAAGAATACTATGCCATTGAGAGAGATGAGAGCCGAACCAACCAGGCGGAGTTACGTCATGAAGCATCCTCAAAAGAGGGACGAACAGCTCGGAGCAAAGCTTCAGCCTCTCAGCAGGCATTATTTGAGGAAGAGGAGGGTCCATTGTATGGGCCAGAAATAGCTGATTAGCAGTTTTTATAGTAAATATCATTTTATCTTGCAAAAATCTATAGTTAAATCTTTAAACGCGTTCTTCTCGAAATGAGATTTTTCAAATTTGCTGATATTGTACCTAAAAGAGCAATTATCCGATTGACTTGAAATTCGAACTGGGTACTCTTGAATACATTTACTCTACAATGACGTAGGATATTTTTGATTGGATGAAAATTCACGATTTGACATTGAAAAAAACGATCATTTTATAGGCAAAAAACCAAACTTTTTTTCTTAACTACGCCATTTTGTTAGATTTTGATATTTTTCGAAAATCCTGTGTCATTATACAGGAAATATCTTCCAGTTTAACGACATATTTTCCTTTTTCGGTTTCAGCTACTCAATCCGCCGGAATCGTGTCAGCAGTGGAGAAACTTTTTTTTTGGCGTCTCCGAAGGCAGCGCATAAGTCGCTTGGATCTCAATATTTTCATATGAAAAAATTATGTAATATAGGTCGAATATAGCCAAATATATTCTTCGTTTTCCGAATTATTTAATTGAGTACTTTTCTTCCAAAAAATTTCCAGAAATTACCCAAATTTTCAGCGTTTACACTGGTATAGCCCCTTAAGCATGTAGAACTCGTATAATCTTTTATATTTCGCGCCGTCTGAGACTCTAGTGATAGGTGTCGCGTCATCCGAGGACTCTAGTAATTCGCGGGTAGGAAGAGAGTCCCTGCGTGTTCGTAGGTGAACCCCTGGGATAACGGCCAAGAAGAGCTCAAAAGCAATAGAGGCGACTGGTCGCAAGTGACATCCGAACGAGCGGTGCTCCTCATACTAGCCGGTGTTCCTATTTCGTTTATTTTATATTGGCCAGCTCATATTAAGTATTGTTTCAGCTCATATTTCGATGGTTAAAAGAAGCTGTCTCACCAAGGGGCGACTTATCTTTATGGAGACGATAATATTCTGCGGCACCAATTCGGAAGGCATAAGGAACTCTCTGGACAATAGAATAGTCGGACTGACTTCCCAACGACCCAAAGGGTCAGGAAATAACGAAGAAACATCTATGGAATCAATGTGGTTAGAGATCGTATGTCTCTGAAATATACTATGGTCCATCTCATGGGAAATGATGGTTTGTACAACCGTACAGCATATGAAGAATTTCGTCGGCATCATGTGAGTAATCATTTTATTATTATGGTGATGGATATCGATTGGACATTTGAACTGACCATGTTTCAATTTTGGTGACATAAAGTCAAGATTATTTTTTCTTATACGAATATATATTGTTATGTCCTTATCTTCTTCAAAGACTACAAAAACGAGTGAGTTACGAGAGCTTGGGTTATGCGTGTTTGCAAGAGTGAAACAGAACGACGAAACGTTCTACCTTCAGTATCTCGAGTCGGAATAGGGTAAGAGCGGTATTGCCGTACTCTTGACACCATTTTCTTTAAAAATTCACAAGGGGCCAGACCGCTGTGCCACACCCGGAAATCAGGCCCAGTGGTTGGCAACCTTTTAAATTAAATCTGGAAACCCCGTATACTCGAGATATCGAAATCATGAATGTTAAATTAGGATAAGCAATATTACTGTTAATGCCCTTACGTGAATTTTCGTATGCGTTGTTGTAACAAAGATCTCTTTGTACGTAAGACGATGTGAAGGAATTGAGTTGACAGCCAATCTAATCCTCTTGATGTAGGTGGCATCGATGAGGCGGTCAACAGGGTTCCAGTACAAAGAGAAAATAATTGTTCATCGCGCGAATTTATTTTATCGCGGATGAATGAAATAGATATAATAAATATACTTCGAATAAGAACTAGTATTTAACTTTTGCAAAATAATAATAGTTTAAGTGAACATATATTCCGAAATAATGCATGTACTCTAATCAGAAAGGAAACTGAGTAGCTGCGTGAGTCATCTCGTCTCCTGAAAATAATAGGGCTATGGAATCTACACAAGCACTACCAGGCTTTCAAAATGAATTATAATTACTCAACAAAAATGTAACTTTAACACAAACATATACTGATGCGTGCGCGCGCTGCAAATGTTATTCTCAAAGCAAGGATACAATAGATATATACAAATTAAAATAAGAATTGTAATACTTATGGATTAAAATTTTAACACCTAGAAATTATAGATGCGTAATACCTCGACGTAACCAGACCCGCAAAACTAAACTGCGTACCAGTTCCGGGTAGGATATTTTCGGATCAATGTTTATAAAACAATTAGATCACCGAATAGGACGATACCTTATATGGTATTGTCTTTGTCTGTGAGTGGACATGCATGAGGGAGGGGATATTCACTGAAAGATGACGAAACCCCACCCTGGCGCATCCTACTCAAGAATATAAATATATGTAAGCATTTCGAGCGACACAAGCAGTTAGTTAAAAAACCTCCGATCTTCTAATTGGAACACGCGTATATCCTCCGAATTTATTCATTACGAGGCGATACTTTAATTCAGGGGTCTCCAAACTTTCCAGCCTTAGGGCCATACTGATTACTCCAGTAAGTTCCGAGGGCCAAAACCATATTATCATTGTTGCCGGTGGTAAAAAGTGAAATAGTCCAAAATCTGTCCGCGGGCCGAATGTGGCCCTCGGGCCGTAGTTTGGAGACCCCTGCTTTAATTGATCAAGAAAAATACGTAGCGTTTTTTCATAAAGAATATTGTAAAAGGAAATTTTTTATTATAACTATCTTACGGTACGATTTCATGTATCATTGTATTTGCTTAATAAGTATTTCAACTTAAAAACCACCAAGTGTAAATCAATTTCATTTTCACCACCGACGTACTCCGTCTCTTCTACTCAATAAAACCAAAGATCCTGCTGCATTCTTCGGTGCCTCCATTGGCACGACCATCCAACCTTTAATTTCACCCTCTGCCTCCATCGGCACGCGCCTTTGCTTATTTCTCATCTCTTCGGTGGTTCCATTGGTACGATCTTGACATTTCTTCGTTTCGATGGTGCCTCCATCGGCACAACCACTTTACCAGGTGTACAAGTATGAAATGTAGATTTCAGACAACAGATGACGCACGAATGCAGTTTGTGCTATAAAGATTTGACACTGCGCCATTTTGTTGTGTCATCAACAGGTGTCAGACGCGCGCGAGTGATACATTGGAAAAGTATGTGTTGTGTTGAAAAACCATTCGCGGACAGCATTAATTTTTTGTTTTCATTTGAAGAAAACTCCTGCTGAATCATACCGATTACTTCGAGAAGCTAATGGTGAATATGCTCCATCGCAAGATACGTGTGAATGGTGGTTTCGGCGTTTCAAAAGTGGTGACTTCGATGTTGCAGACAAGGAACGTGGAAAGCCGCCAAAAAAATACGAAATTGTGGAATTGCAAGCATTGTTGGACGAAGATGATTCACAAACACAAAAAAAACTCGCCGAGCAATTGGGAGTTAGTGAACAAGCTGTTTCCAAACGGCTATGATGGGTGCCACATGAGTTAAACCACAGGCAAATAGAAAAACGCATAAACACATGTGACATTTTGCTCGTTCGGTACGAAAGGAAGTCGTTTTTGCATCGTATCGTTACAGGGGATGAAAAGTGGATTTATTTTGGGAATTCCAAGCGTAAAAAATCATGGGTCTACTCAGGCGCACCACCCACATCGACCGCAAGACCGAATCGCTTTGACCGAAAGACGATGCTCTGTGTTTGATGGGACCAGAGGGGCGTGGTCTATTATGAGCTGTTAAAACCTGGGGAAATGGTTAATACCAAACGTTACCAATAACAATTGACCGACTTGAACCGCTCGCTGCTTGAAAAAAGACCGAAATACTGAAAGAGGCAACACAGAGTTATTTTTCTTCATGACAATGCTCCATCACATACGGCCAAACCGGTTCGTGACACGTTGGAAGCACTCAGCTGAGAAGTTCTACCCAATGCGGCTTACTCACCAGACTCGGCTCCTTCCGATTACCACTTGTTTGCATCGATGTGTCACGCACTTGCTGAGTAGCGCTTTGGTTCGTACGAAGATGTGAAAAAATTGCTCGAATGGTTCGCAGCAAAAGGGGAACATTTTTACTGGCGTGGTATTCACAAATTGCCCGAAAGATAGGAAAAATGTATAACAAGCGATGGAGCATACTTTGAATAAAGCATTTTTTATCATTCTTCTGAATTTAACATGTTTTTTTAGAAAAAAAATCCGCATTACATACTTGTACATCTGGTACTCGGTACTTACATCAGCATGGTACCTGCTTTCACGCCTTCCATCCCTTCCACTTATGGGTAGACGACGCGGAGGATTAAAGTGGCGAACTAGCCGAGTTTATGCTTCCATTTATAAAACAATAGATCTCCGGGGATTCGACAAGGTTCCTCGGGATCCTACCGCACTTCTCGAAGGTGAAACTCCTTACGGGTTCATAGCAAGCGGGAGCAAGAGGTTTCTAGAAGAATTGTGCAAAGACTTAGAGAATCACGAGGTTGCTCAAGGTGCCGAGTGCCCTTTCGATTCGATAGTGGTCTGCAAACTGAAAAAATCGTTACCGCGCATCCCGTCCGACGGCACTATTAGTGGCAACTTCAAGAAATTCACCGACAGGGACCTGGTTGAGTTCCATTGGAGGTATTCAGACGAGACTCCTATTCTACCCGAGGAACGGTATGCAGAGTTTGTGCAGCCTACAGAAGAAAGCATCCCGGTTGTCACCTTCGACTAATTACACCCGCTACGCTTTTCCGCCAGCCATCGCTCCAATGTATCAATTGGAAGAGAACAACCGGTAAGTTATCAATGTTCATATACCTGAATATCGTCCAAATATATATAGAGATAAAATAAAAACTCACGAGATATTCAAAATAAATATTGTAGAGAGATCGAAACTCATCCCACTCGGCGCATTCCGGCTAAACCGAGTCCCGACCTTTGGACAGCTGCTATTTTCTTTTTAAAAATGTAAAATTTCAAACTGGATCGTAACAATATTGAACAACTCATAACCTTGATCGACCCAAGAGTCGATGGATACACATTCTTTCTACCGACTTTTGAAGTCTCATCATAATCGGTTATTCAGAAGACTGAATAACAATTTTTTCCTTGGTTGCTGCCAAACATTTGGGTAGCGGCTCATCGTTAGACTAGTGTATACGAATCTCACTCCTCAATAACAACTTCTAAATTCATGGCTCTTAGATTATTATATCTATATATTATATATTTATACCTGTGGAGATAGGGTTTGTGGATTTAAGATATATTTTATGATGACAAATGTATATGAATGATAATGGAAACGGTGTGTTATTCCATTAAAAGTATGGTCCGTTGAGACCGATGGAATTTATATTTATTGATGTGTATAATTAATATCAGAACCGGCTGATCCACGAAGATGGATTATATACTGAATAATGAATAATATTGTTTGTTTTATTTGAGTTTTATATGAATTTTATGGATAATATTTTGATGTATGCGTGCTCCAGGGCCTAACGATATGCGATAGACTCCGAAGCAATCATGATATATGTGGCATTATCGTGATCCCAGCTGGATCATGACATATCGTTATAAATTGTGAGACGTATGGTCCATGTATTAGTGTCGATCAGCCCATCTGGACATCCCACAGACAGTCCATGTGTGACGGAAGTTTATTTTATTTAGTAATGTATTGGTGTGACTAAGATTGATGAAATTGAGATTTACACATTTTTTAAATTATCTTATTAACCACCCAAACTTGAAAGACTGAACGGAGCTAAATGAACCCTTAGTTGCTCCTTTGAATAAAGAATATATTTTTCTTTTCCCTGAGTATATTTGCCGTTTCCTTTCTTACCACCTGGACCTCTACCTACGTATCGTTCTGAAGTGGGAACGTTATTTGAATTGGTAACGCGGGAACAGAAGAAAATTATTACAAGCATATTATTTTTATTTGCTCAGTTTGTATTTCGAACAAGATTTACGAAAAACAAGAACATATTTAGAGTCTATGGCGTATGCTTTGTAGTCGAGAGAAAGAGAGACTGAAGCAATTTCTGTCTCCGCCGCACACAACCCTACATTGCCTGTTACAAACCTAGTGACGTAAATTGGAATGAAAAACTGAACCACGAAGAGGGACTACCCCCACCATCAGCGTTACAAGCCCTTATACACGACCACAACCTTATAACCGTGTTACGCTCAAGCATTAAAGGCGCGTGAGTGTGAGCGAGATATCACCATGACTCCAAGCAGGGGAAGCATGCGAGTGCGAACAAGCGTCATTCCCCACGCGTAGTAGCTCATCAAATAAGATGAGGCGGTGATTCATGAACACCGATACTGGCAGCGCTCGCGGTGGTGTGGTGCTCACTAACTGAAAATCGTGGGCCCTGTTCTTCCATGTAATATACTGTAACTGTATTTATCGTTAACATTACCCTGAAAGGGTTTTGTTCGGACTCGAGCAGGGAGGAAAGTAATTTAGGCTTTTGTAATAGGTAAAAGTAGGATTTATTCAAGAAATGCAGCGTGAATTTTGGTGATACATTAAATAAAGGAAATAAATATGAAATTTGATTTGCGATCTTGATCCCGTTTTTCTGGTATTTTGGCTACCACGCGCCTTACAATAAGTTTTTCCCGGACTCTTCAATGCCTTTATAATCGTGTCCGCTCGAGAATCTGAAGAATGTGTGAGAAATTTATAATTCAAAGATAGTCGTTGGATAAGAATATAATTTATAATAGAAATTGATCGATTTTCTTCTTTGTAATGTGAGGATGAATATTGATCAAGAATATAATTTATAGTCGGAATCTATTGATAATATGTTTCTTATAACGCTTGTCGAGAATATAATTTGTAATGTTAAGAGAAACGTAGGTTGATAATTGAATTTATAAAGTAAAAATAAACGGCGGTCGATAATTCTTTTCTTTCCGTCGAGTTCACTAGGTAAGATACTTTAGCACGCGTACCGTCGGTAAGTGGCCGGCCGCTGCTCGTAGTATCTGAACTAGCCTCGGATTTCTACTGAGTTGGTCGATACTCGCTTCTTTCATCACAGGCCCGTTGGTGGGAGTGGAGCTCCCGCCTGGTCCTCTGTGAAGGCCGACTCGCTCGTCCACCTGACCGCCGCTGCGATCCGGCGTCAGTAGGATGCACTTTGGGTGCATGCGCAGCTATATCAGGGCCGTACGCCTTTTATATTTTCCCTGAGATTTCCTGATTTTATACTTAAATTATTTTCCTATATTATTCCCTACGCTTTCGTGTAATTTTATCCTCTTTAGGATGGTGATATTTATATCTCTGTTATTTAGTATGTGTGGAAATTATTTTCGTCTGAGAGCCTGGCCTGTTGGATCGTGCTATCTTCCGCTACTAGAGAGATAGAGATAGACCGCTTTATTGATGTTTGGATGGCCCGTGGTGCGTTGAACTCGAGCGCAGCTCCGACTCAGCTGCTTCCCGTCTAGTATGTGTCTGGTACCACAGCTGGGCTCTCCGTGTATTAGTGCGGCTGCAGCTAGCGAGGGCTCGTTTGCTCTTCCTTCCTGGTAGCTGGATTTCTGCGTTGGCGGGACCTGCGAACAAAACTGTTCCCCGAATGCCGAAATTCTGGTCTTTTTATACCAGTATCCCCTCTGTCCGTCCCATGCTTCTGGTATTACTATAGCTGGTGGAGGTCCTGTAGCCCATCACCTGTAGCCCACTGGTAGCCTTGGTCTTTTTGAAATTTGTCGTTGGTTTTTAATCCTCCACTGGTGCTTTTTCAAATAAGTAACGGGACTTGATCTTCGACGTATCGGCCTACGTGTTGTGCGTAAGGCGCGGTAGCGATGCCTCGCTGTGTGCACCGCGCATTCGTTAGGCGACCAACACGTTACATTGTCCCCCGATCCGAGGTGAACCGATGAACCGAGGATCTCTGTCATGTTGTTTATCCTTCTCTTGCTGTCCTTTTCTATCGTTCTCTGCTTATACTCTTGTATTCGTCTCTCATATTCGCTTATCTAGCTTCGCTTATTATACTATTGTCTTTTCTATTTCCTAATTCTATTTCTTTTCATTGTTACTATTATTATTATTACTATTATTATTATTATTATATCTTTTATTTTCTTATCTTTGTATCTATATTATATCTATTTAAAAAAAAAAAATGTATAATGACTGATTCTTATCTTGTTGTTTCGATTCTATTTCCTATGACTCGCTTGTCGCAGGTTCTATAACTAGAAATAATCTTAACTCTGTATAAAAGAAAAATTTTCTTTTTATCATTATACTATATACATTTCCTTTTTATGATTTTCATAATTATATTTCCCCATCCGAACCCGCCCAGCTCATGACCTCGGATGTCGATGACTCGTCGGTTCCTTCCTCTTCTGTCTTGGCGGTCTCGTATCCGTAGCCTTCTCCCTCGTTTTCAATCCAAAAATGTGGGTCAAGAAATATTCCCCCGTCCGTCCCCCAGTCAAAATAAGCTGGATTCGGTTGTGGGCCTCCAACTCCATGGTGGATGAGCTCTTCACGGATCCCGCAGATAGCCCCATCCTGCGTGATTCTCCAAATGTCGGCCCACCGGGCCTGGGCACTCGTTTCCTCCGGGAGGATTGTGACATTCCAGGGGACCCTTTCCAAAATTTGGCGAGTTATTTGTATCCCCTTGTCGGTCCATCCTCCGACCGGTGCCCCGATCTGAATGAGGCCGATGGGAATGGCCTGGGATGCTATGTGATGTGTTTCTGGGGGTGGTGTGTAACACTGATAGATGTTTGCAGCTACGTCCACCCCCAGATCTCCCAGCCAGATCAGGACCTGGCCCTCCTCTTCCTCCGTGGTCATGATAACTCGGAGGAATCTGTCCTCCTCCCGGAAAAGAACCTGCCGCCCGATCCGGTCTTCACCTGGAGTCAGCTGTCGGAGGCCCTGCGTCTCCATCGGGAGTCCTCCCACATAATCCAAAAAGTTTTCACGTGTTCCTTCCGAATCCTCTTTAAAAATGTATATTCTCTGTAGATCAGCGATGCTCAGAAGGGTCACATTGTGGTACGTTCCTTCCAAATTCTCGACCGGATAGTTGCGGAAAGATATCTCGTTAACGTTCGTTTGCTTTGACGTTTGACTTGATACTGGCGATCGTTTGCCAAGAAAGCAGAGAGAACTATTTAAAACGTCCTCTATAATTCAGTTTTTCGTCCCGGACACCAGCCTTTAATGTTGTCGTCGGTTAGGATCGTACAGCCGTGTTGGTCGATCGAATAGATAATGTCCCAGCGTTAAGTCCTAGTTATTCTCGTATCGCGATGCTCCAAAATTGATTTCCAACTTTTTACTTCTTTTCTTTTTATACCGATTCTTTTTAGCTTCCAACTCCTTCCGGTGTTTCTAGCCGTTGTGTCCATAATGACAACATTTTTTTCTTAAAAACCCTGGTGTATGACCGACTTCCAGGGCTCTACTAATTTAAATTTCCCGAGGATACTTGTACTTCGCCTGTTTTTTTATATAAATACCCTCTCTTCATTTTTACTCTGGACAGACAATTTGGTAAATTCTGCTAGGTCTTCCTTATTGATCTTGGGTGAGTGATCGATAGTGTGGTCCGAGGGCTCCTTACTTGGATGTTGTTATCATCTGCTCGATTTGAGGACTTTGCCTTTGTTTACCTCTGATAATATTCCGACCGATTTCTGTCTATATCATTCTCTCTTGCTTCATAGAGGTCTCTCCGATAACGGATTCTCGTTCTGGTTGAGTATTCTCTTTGCTATTCCCTATAGCTATCTTCCTATCTCTATCGCCTATAATTACTATTTTTACCACAACTATCTTAAAAATAATCTTAGTATTATTATTCATATTTGCCGATAAATTCTTTTTATTATTATTCCTACATCTTCATTTATATTTATCTATTTCTTTATTTCTTTATTTATTATTATTATTATAATATATATTTTTTTATAGTCCGATTTATTTTCCTTCTCCCCTCTCTGATATCTCCTTGGTTTCCATCTGACCTAGGTACACCTGGTACCTTGTGAGGAGGCTCGCGTGAAATTTTCCACGTATCTTCTTTGTGGTGGGTCCATGAGCTCGTCCTTAGCTAATCCAACGCATTTTTTTTTTGTATATGGGCCCTCTCGGAGTGGTAGAAATTTCGATATTATTTGATTTGCCGGATCTGATACTTTGAGTGCCTTTACTAAACCACATCTCCTTCCTCGAAAGTAGTTAATTTGTGTGTATTATTAAAGCGTTCTGCCCTCCTTGCTCCTTTTTTATAATTATTTCCCGGGCAATCTCTATCTTCGCTTCATATGTGAGTGGATCGTCCTCCTCACTTGCTGGTATTCCTAACCACTTATTCCACATCCGGATTGGTTTTCTTTTTCGCTGCAATTCTGTTGGAGTGAATTCTGTGGTCTCGTGATGGGACTCGTTGATGCAGTCTTGCACCACTTGTACCCATTTGTAGCAATCCGCGTGATTATTCTTTAGGAAGGTCCTGAAAAATCGTCCCAACTCTCGATTCACTCGTTCAACGATGTTTCCTTGAGGATGGCGTATGGAAGAGAATACTGCCTTTATGTCTTCATTCTCTAATTTTTTTAACCAATTCTCTGCAGTAAATTGCGTACCATGGTCAAACTGGATGCGTCGAGGTTTTCCAAATTGTGGAATGTAGTCCTGGAAAATCCTTTTTATTACTGTCGCTGTATTGGCCTTTCGCATGGGAAACAGTACCACGTACTTGCTGAATGCATCGATTGTCACTAGGATGTGCTTTACCCCTCCAATGGATGTTGGAAGAGGTCCATAAAAATCGATTGAGATTAAGTCCCCCGGTCTCTCGGGGATAATCGTCTGCATCTCGGCGTAATTCGTCTGCACTGCCACCTTGCTGCATTGACAAGTATCACAGCATGCGATGAGTGACCTCGTGAGTTTCACCAGGTGTGGATATGAGAAATCTGCATCAAGAATACGGAAACACTTCCGAGCTCCGATGTGCCCATAGAGTTCATGGCATTCCAAAATCATTTGTCGAACCAAAAATTTCGGAAGCACCACTTTCCAGACACGAGTTTTTGTATGTTTTTGGAGAATACTCTCTCGTAATCGGAATTTCTTCTCCTCCTCGGCGTCCTCTTCTTTCTTTAAGATTTCCATAATTCCACCTAAATCCTTCTGGTTCCTTTGATGTTTTGCGATTTTCTTTATCTCTCTTATCAGGTCCTTCGATGCCTTCCGTGCCAGAGTTGCTGCGATTACTACCAATCCCTTCGTTGTGTTCTCGGTTCCTTCCATCCGACTCAGAGCGTCAGCGACAGTGTTCTTTTTCCCTTCGAGGTGCTCTATGTTCAGGTTGTAGTCCTGAATTGACAGAACCCACCGCATTAATCCTTCCGGCGTAAACGGACATGTTTTGAGAAATATTAATGCTTTGTGGTCTGTTTTAATTTGTATCTCAGCACCTCGCAGATACTTTCGGAATTTTTCCAAAGCCCATACAATAGCTGGTAACTCTTTTTCAGTCGTCATATAGCCATGTTCCGCCCCTTTTAGCGTTCGACTCACGAAAAATATTACTTCGCTTTCTCCTTGTTCATTTTTTTGGGATAAAATGGCTCCGAGCGCATACCCACTTGCATCCGTTGTTAGTGTGTATGGCTTCTTTACGTCGGGGAAACGAAGAATTACTGCTTCGCAGAACAAATCCTTGACTCGGCCAAAAGCTTCTTGTTGAGTTATATCCCATTTCCACTTCACCCCTTTCCTCAGCAATTCTAAAAGTGGAGCGGTCTCGTGGGCATGGCGGTTGGTAAATTTTGTATAAAAATTTATCAAACCTAAAAATACCTCTCAATTGTTTCAGATTCTTAGGTGCAGGATATTCTTTAGTTGCCTTTATCTTCTTAGGATCAGGTCGTGAGAATGGGACCGAGAACAGACACTTCTTGTCGGAAGAAGTATGACTTTTTAAATTTCAGAGTCATCCCATGCTCTTTAAATCGCTGGAAGAGAATCTCGAGATGCGTGAGATGTTCCTCATGGTCCTTCGATAAAACCAGCAAACGAAATTTATGACAAAATCCAACTCGTCTAGTACTATGTCCAAGGCTCGAATTAAACTTGCCGTACTTGTCTTCAGTCCGAATGGCGTAAATTCGTAGCATTTTCCATTGTGTTGGAATGCTGTATATTTCCTTGAATCTGGGTGCAACGGAATTTGCCAGAAACTGCTCGTAAGATCTAAAGTTGAGATTACAGATATTCCTCCATATCTCTGGAAAATATCTTCAATAGGAGGTGCATTATTGTGATCGTTTACCAGGTAGTTATTCAACTCCCTGGCATCTAAACACAGTCGCAAACTTTCATCGTCTTTTGTCACTGGCATTAATGGGCTAATGTAGATACTTTCTGATTTTTATATCACCCCGTAATCGAGCATTCTCTCAATTTCTCGTTGGACTCTGTCTCGCTGTGCCAGTGCCACCGGATATGACCGATGAAAATACGGTTTCGGATCCTTGAGCGTTAGATGGTGTACGTATTTTGTCATCCTTCGCGGCCTCTTATTGAAAATCAATTGATTTCTCTCCACGATGGCCTTCAAATTATTTTTTATATTAATTTCGAGATTGTGACATTCCTCCATTTTTTTCTCGAACTCCATCTCCGATAATTGAAATTCTTAAGGCGTTGATGGTGGTACTCCTTGGATGGCACATATCTCTTCACCACCTTCTTTTTGTATCGAGCTCGGATCAGCCAATTGCCATAATCCGTCAATTAATTTTGCTACTACCCGATCCCTGACCGCGACACATTTACTGCGAGCATCGACGGAAAACTGTAGATTCATTATTCCATCAATACCGATCAGGATCGGCCGTAGCAATTTCGGAACAATTAAGAGCTGGATTTTTCCTTTAGATCCATATGTATTCGCACCTACCATGATCTGCTTCTTCACTCTCTCCGCTTCACCGCCAAATGCACCTACCACCTTCGTCGAAGTGACAAGCAGTATGGAGCATTTCTCAAATTTTTCTTTATATTGATTGAAGAAATCTTCCGAAATGCAGCTCACCTCACTGTCACTGTCAGTCCGACTCTTCACAGCCACCCCCTCGATCTCCACGGGAATTTCAGGACACTGAGGATGTACATCGTCGTACCATTTTTCCTCCTTCCTCGGTTCCTCTCGTAAAAATTCTCGTGGATCTTCGGTAACTGTGAAAACCGGGTACTTTCTTGCGTTTTGGTCATTGCCGCTCCATTGTTTTGCCGCTTCCTTGGACGTCTCTTGCCGATCATCGGTGTTACTTGGGGTCGCGATTCCCTGTTCTCGGCCCGACGATTTCGGTCTCCCGATATCCTTTAAAATGACTTGACTTGTAGATAGCTCACGTGCAAATTGCCCCTTATCTGACTTCGATTTTTCTTCTTCTCTTTCCTCTCTTGTTACTCTCCGTTCTTTCCTTTTTTTATTCCTTTTTTCCACTATCTCGCTTCGCACTTCCTTCTTTTGTGTCTGTCTTTCTTTTATTCCCGTTGCGTCTCGTCCGAACATTTTTTTTCTCTTGATTTTTTCTACGGGCGCAACGTCTAAGCGTTTCCCGAATTGGTTGTCTGGGAAACATGCTGTTGCGCTCGCACTGCCGGTGTTACCGTGCTCTCGATGTATGGTCCAGGAGGATGCCCCTGAACCGCATTCATCTGCCTCGGTGGTCCCTGCTCTCTTCTGGGAGTCGGTGGAGGCGCTTGTTGCCTCCTTGTTGCCGCCGGTCGAGAACTCCCTTGATCGCGTGGTGGAGCTGGAGGCGTTTGGTACTGTGATGGCGGTTCTTGTTGTACCTGTTGCCATGCTGGGCGTCTTATGTTTCCATTACATGGATGATTTTGCCAGCGTGGTCGGTTGTCTTCATCCCGTGGTGGCTGCCACTCGTTTCGAGGTGGTCCCCGCCAACCTTGGTCCCTTTGTCCTCCGCGTCCTTGGGGATCCCTTCTCTGACTGCCTCTTTTGTTATTAAGTGGTCCCGCCATGTCGATGCTCTCCAGTAATTCTTGGGATTCTGGTACTCAGCTCATCTGGCGGATCCTAACAGCACACCTGACCTCTTCATCAAAATGCCTGGCAACGCGACGGATGATAGCCTTATTGGACATTTTCTCTTCAAGGTCACGAGCATTTCCGAAAATTAGCGTAGCGTACTCTGCTCTCGTACGATTCTGGCCTTCTGTATCGTACGATTCTGGCCTTCTGTATCGTACGTTCCTAACTCGAGGTTGCTTCGGACTTTATCCTGCATTTCCCGTGTCTAGTACCGTGCGATCAATGCTTCTGAAAATTCAGAAAAACTGCGGATGGTACTCTCTACGAGATGCCACCAATTTTTGGCTTGACCTTCCAGTGCGTTCTTGATGACGAAACGCACGTCCGATCCCTCAGTCCCGGCTGCCTCGCAGTACTCCTGTAATTCTTTTAGGAATTGCATCGGCCGTTGTTTTCCATCTGCTGCGAACTTCGGAGGCTTCTGTGAAACTGCCTGGAAACGGGTGAGGTTCCCTGCCTAGAACATCGAGAATCCACAAGCCGAATTTTCCATGCTGGTGGTAGTCCGTTGTTCTTGATTCTGATTGCATGATTCTCAGTGATGGTTTGGTTATTTTTCATCCGTTCTATCGTCTCTTTCATTTCCCTCTCAAGCCTCTCCCGAATCATTTGTTCATTGACAATGACATCCCGCTGGTAATCGTTGACTACCGCCTGGTCCTTAATGATTTCTTGACGGACTGCCTCGATTTTGGTATCCGTCCTTTCTTCTACCTTGGAAATGCTGGTCTCGACGTGTTCTCGCTTGTTTTCTCGGAGTGTCGCTGTCTTTGAGACATAAGAATCGTTCGCGTCGTTTAATTTCGCCTGGATCTTCTCGAGTTTTTCATCTTGGTCCTCTTTCATGGACTGTAAGTAGGCCATGATCTGACTCATACCAACCGGATCAGGAACAACAGGGAGGGTATTCCCTAATACAGGAGTCGATTGACCCTCCCTTTATACATCTGACTCATTTAATTCCATCGTTTATGTTATGCTATGGATTTCCGACAAGTACTAAGTTCCTGACTCGCATCTAGCAGTGCCCGCTGGACTAATCGATTCGCGAACGTTGACTCGAAGCGCATAATTCCTCTACTTGGCACCCACTACCAGTCTTTTTTTCCTATACTCGAGTCCCTGTTCGGGCGCCAAATGTAACGGTATTTATCGTTAACATTACCCAGAAAGGGTTTTGTTCGGACTCGAGCATGGAGGAAAGTAATTTAGGCTTTTGTAATAGGTAAAAGTAGGGTTTACCCAAGAAATGCAGCGTGAATTTTGGTGATACTTTAAATAAAGGAAATAAATATGAAATTCGATTTGCGATCTTGATCCCGTTTTCCTGGTATTTTGGTTACCACGCGCCTTAAAATAAGTTTTTCCCGAGCTCTTCAATGCCTTTATAATCGTGTCCGCTCGAGAATCTGAAGAATGTGTGAGAAACTTATAATTCAAAGATAGTTGTTGTTTAAGAATATAATTTATAATAGAAATTGATCGATTATCTGCTTTGTAATGTGAGGATGAATATTGATCAAGAATATAATTTATAGTCGGAGTCTATTGATAAAATGTTTCATATAACGCTTGTCGAGAATATAATTTGTAATGTTAAGAGAAACGTGGGTTAATAATTGAATTTATAAAGTAAAAATAAACGGCGGTCGATAATTCTTTTCTTTCCGTCGTGTTCACTAAGTAAGATACTTAGCACGCGTACCGTCGGTAAGTGGCCGGCTGCTGCTCGTAGTATCTGAACTAGCCTCGGATTTCTACTGAGTTGGTCGATACTCGCTTCTTACATCACAGGCCCGTTGGTGGGAGTGGAGCTCCCACCTGGTCCTCTGTGAAGGCCGACTCGCTCGTCCACCTGTCCGCCGCTGCGATCCGATGTCAGTAGGATGCACTTTGGGTGCATGCGCAGCTATATCAGGGCCGCACGCCTTTTATATTTTCCATGAGATTTCCTAATTTTATATTCCTAATTTTATATTTCCTAATTTTATTTATATATTTATAATTTTATATACTTAAATTATTTTCCTATCTTATTCCCTAAGCTATCGTGTAATTTCTATCCTCTTTAGGATGGTGATATTATACCTCCGTTATTTAATATATGTGGAGATTATTTTCGTCTGAGAGCCTGGCCTGTTGGATCGTGCTATCTTCCGCTACTAGAGAGATAGAAATATACCGTTTTGTTGATGTTTGGATGGCCCGTAGTGCGTTGAACTCGAGCGCAGCTCCAACTCAGCTGCTTCCCGTCTAGTATGTGTCTGGTACCACAGCTGGGCTCTCCGTGTATTAGTGCGGCTGCAGCTAGCGAGGGCTCGTTTGCTCTTCCTTCCTGGTAGCTGGACTTCTGCGTTGGCGGGTCCTGCAAACAAAACTGTTCCCCGAATGTCGAAATTCTGGTCTTTTTATACCAGTATCCCCTCTGTCCGTCCCATGCTTCTGGTATTACTATAGCTGGTGGCGGTCCTGTAGCCCACTGGTAGCCTTGGTCTTTTTGAAATTTGTCGTTGGTTTTCAATCCTCCACTGGTGCTTTTTCAAATAAGTAACGGGACTTGGTCTTCGACGTACCGGCCTACAGGATGTGAGTGACACGCGGTAGCGGCGCTTCGTTGTGTGTGTACCGCGCGTCTTGAGTTGTCAGGTATAGGCTGGTCTTACTCGGTGTGCGTAACGCGCGGTAGCGATGCCTCTCTGTGTGCACCGCGCGTTCGTCAGGCGACCAACAGGTTACAATACGATTCTTTTCATTTCTTTGGACCTAGGTCTTCAACCTAAATTCGTTTGGTCGTCGAAGCATTTATCATGGATAGTGGAGACTAGAGGGAAGTAGTGCTAGCTTTGTATTCTGGCGTGTACGTAAAAGCGTCCCGCGGTACTGCAGGCGCCAAGAACCGCATGTGCTGTATATACACTTATGTTTTGCGCATGCGTTGTTATCAGATGTCACATAAACTGACAATTCTTATTTCTTTAACCGTAATCCTTACTTTACTTTAGAAATCAATCTTGTGTAGCTGTAACTGTGCCTTAAGGTGTTTCTACATTCAAGTGATAGTGCAATTACCCAGCTAAATCCGAAAAAACACTTAAAAATGCCATAAAAACTTATATACAACAAAGTAATTTTTGTGCAAAAGTAGGCAGATGGCCGAGATGATAGCATGTCAGCTTTGTATGCGCGAGGTGCCAAGTTCAAGTCATGGTTCGTAAATTTTTTTAAAATTAAAATGATTTATTTTTAACTGCAATTATTTAATGTCTTTTATCTGTAAATTAGTTTGATTATTGATTACATTTATGTTATAATAATCATAATGACCCAAACAAAAATAATAATAATTGCCAAAACCAAATAACGTTGATGTATCTATTGATGGTTGACGGTTTCTGTAAAACTGTTTAAAAATTCATTATAAAACGATGTGTAGATCCTTAATACATTTTGCGTAGGTAAACAAAATTTTAAGAACTTCGTAAAAATGTTCATACCGCAATTATTACATTAAAGTAATTACATTTTTATTTAATGTTATATTAAATATTGTGTGTCTGAAATTTTGTCATGTAATAATTAATTTGTGTTTGATAACATTTCTTAAATGAAAAAAAATTCGTCGTGCGAAAAAATGATTCACGGTGGACCACTTTAAAATCAGAAGGAGAAAATAAAAGAACGATAATCGAAGTATGTATCATATTTTTTTTCTTAAATAGAAATTACTATTTATCTATTTATCATTTAATATTATTTTTTTAGCGCATGGCTTCCGAGAAATCTGTACCTCTAAATTATTACACAGCCTTCAAACATACGAGGGCTATTTAAAAAGTTTGCGGCCTTTCTAAGAAAAACACATATTTCGAAGCAAAACGAAATTTATTTCTCGACGTAGTATCCCTGCAACTCGATACATTTGGTCCAATGTTTCTCCCATCATTATGAATCGACAGAAAAAAATTGAATTACTAAACCTGAAAAATACTGGTTTACAGCGTAATCCACCTCAGCATTTGATTTATTTCTTTTCCCCCGAGATAATTTTCGAATTAGGAAACAGGAAAAAGTAGCTGGAAGCTAGATCTGGCGAATAGGGTGGGTGCGAAAGCAATTCAAACTTCAATTCGTTCAATTTTGACATTGCGACCATGCACATGTGAACCCGAGCGTTGTACTGGTGAAACAGGATTTTTTTCTTGGCCAAATGCGGACATGTTTTCTTATTGTGGCCTTCAATTTATCCAGCAATGCAGCGTAGTACTGTTCGTTGATTGTTTCACCCTTTGCAAGGTAATCAATAAGAATTATTCCACGGCTATCCCAAAAAACTGTTGCCATAATTTTTCTGCACAAAGACCTTTGTCTTCTTCGCAGTTGGTTCCCCCACCGTAATCGATTGCATTGACTGTTGTTTGGTCTCAGGCGTATGGTGGTGTACTCAGGTTTCATCGACGGTTATCATTCGCCGCAAAAATTCCGCTGGATTTTTTTTATACAGACTAAGACACTCGCGCGACATGTCCGTCCGTATGCGCTTTTGGATCGTCAATAAGCGCGGCATCCAGCGCGCGGGTAATTTTCTCGTATCTAAATCTTGATGTAAAATCTTGTGGACCCGTTCAAATGATATCCCACAAGCCTCAGTAATATCCTTAACAGTCAATCGACGATCTTTCATCACAGTTTGATGCACTAAATCGACCATTTCGTCAGTTGTTGCGGTTTTCAGGCGCCCGGAACGATCCTCGTCTAAAATGCTCGTACGACCACGTTTGTACTCAGCCACCCAATATTTAACCGTTGTACATGAAGGGGACGCTTCACCGTATACAGAGTCTAACTCATATTTTATTTCCTGAGTCTTTTTCCCTTTCAAATGAAGGAATTTTATCACTGCGCAATACTCAATTTTCTCCCTTGTTGACAGACAATGTCAGTTGACAGCTTTGGAAGAGTGCCATGAACAAAGTAATGATCAGAATGACTTGGAATTTTTACGGTTTACATATGACAAGGTCAGCTATCGGACGGCAAAAGAACATTTTTTCTACAGTTACTTTATGTTGATGAGGCCGGAAATTTTTCAAATGGCCCTTATATTTAGGATATAATTCGAAGGGGTTGTATTATTTGTCCGCAAGGTTCGAACACCATGGATATAGGAAGAACAGACGCATTGAATGAAAATTCGCGTCACAGACTGGACACTAATACTTTTGGTACGACGCACAGTGGGGCCGATTCCTGAAAAGCTGGTTAAAAGTCGAAAAATGAAGTTTCATTTTATAGGATTTAGAGTACATAGGTGGATAGAGTAATGTTTAAAGAATATAATGGAACATTTTATAAGGGCTAGTGAAGTATACCTGGCAAGTATAAGCCAGTACAAAAGAGACCTTCGCGCAAGTAATAGCTCGATCGTTCGATCTCATATTCAAGCGTCATATTAAAAAATTCGTAGAAAATCGTAAAATTGGTGTTTCTTAATTCTGCAAAATGGAGGTTTCAGGTTGAAGAAAGTAGTTTATTATCATATGCGTCGAAAATTATAAGATACATATAAATGAAGAGCTAAACAATGTCTAAAGTAGAAATAAATGAAAAATTATGTGCAATCATTTTAGAAAAACAGGGAAAAAGTTAAAAGTTCCGCAGTGTTCCGCAACGAAACAAGTTTTAAATTAAGGTTTGTACTGTTATGTAACAAAATTAATCAAAATCAGCTGCAGCTAGCTGCAACTTTGTTTTTAGTGCAGATTTGAATATAAAAAATTACAAATTCACATTAACCACTTGTTGCACGTTTTTTTAAATGAATAGAATTTTGTGAAACTTGTTACTCGGGGGTTTTTGGGGTCGCTGAATACGAATCCGGTGTCAAAAAAACTAAATTCAAAATGGCGGATCCAATATGGCGGACGCAATTTTCGAAATCGATTGGATTCGCTTGAAACTTGTTACTCGGGGGGTTTGGGGTTCGCTGAATACGAATCCGGTGTCAAAAAACCAAAATTCGAAATGGCGGATCCAATATGGCGGGCGCAATTATCGAAATCGGTCGGATTCGCTTGAAACTTGTTACTCGGGGGTTTTTGGGGTCGCTGAATACGAATCCGTTGTCAAAAAAACAAAATTCAAAATGGCGGACGCAATTTTCGAAATCGGTCGGATTCGCTTGAAACTTGTTACTCGGGGGTTTTTGGGATCGCTGAATACGAATCCGGTGTCAAAATAACAAAATTCAAAATGGCGGATCCAATATGGCGAAAATAATTTTTGAAATAAAACCACCATTTTTAATTTTGTTTTTTATTGGCTATGCAACGTGAAGGGTTCCGTAGCGTAGTGGCTTACACGCTGGACTCGTACATTATTGTTCTCGGTTCAAATCTCGTGTATGTGATTTTTTTTAATTTTGCATAATAATTATTTAATAAAATTGTAGTTAAATTACCACTTGTTGCACGTTTTTTTAAATGAATAGAATTTTGTGAAACTTGTTACTCGGGGGTTTTTGGGGTCGCTGAATACGAATCCGGTGTCAAAAAAACTAAATTCAAAATGGCAGATCCAATATGGCGGACGCAATTCTCGAAATCGATTGGATTCGCTTGAAACTTGTTACTCGGGGGGTTTGGGGTTCGCTGAATACGAATCCGGTGTCAAAAAAACAAAATTCAAAATGGCGGACGCAATTTTCGAAATCGGACGGATTCGCTTGAAACTTGTTACTCGGGGGTTTTTGGGGTCGCTGAATACGAATCCGTTGTCAAAAAAACAAAATTCAAAATGGCGGACGCAATTTTCGAAATCGGACGGATTCGCTTGAAACTTGTCACTCGGGGGTTTTTGGGATCGCTGAATACGAATCCGGTGTCAAAATAACAAAAATCAAAATGGCGGATCCAATATGGCGAAAATAATTTTTGAAATAAAACCACCATTTTTTATTTTGTTTTTTATTGGCTATGCAACGTGAAGGGTTCCGTAGCGTAGTGGCTTACACGCTGGACTCGTACATTATTGTTCTCGGTTCAAATCTCGTGCAGGTGATTTTTTTTAATTTTGCATAATAATTATTTAATAAAATTGTAGTTAAATTAATTCAGCAATTTTCATAATTTCAATAATTATTTTAATGTTATAAATAACTTATTTCGTTTTAGAGTATATATTGTTGGATTCTAACATTTATAGAGGATAACGGAACATTTGAAAAGAGTCGACTGTTTTTGGCTTTGTACTGTATTTCTCAAATAAATATGTTAGTATTTAAAAAATCGTGTTCCTTATTACACTTTCTTATATATTTGAATTATACATTTTTCAATATTTTCATAAATGATTAAAAATGTAATTACTTATCTGAAATATGTACAAAATATTTCTTTTAAACGAGAAAATCATTACTCTGTAATCCAAATACATTTATTTTAAAACTGTAAATCAAATTATTATACAGTAATTTTAAAAAATGTTTACTTAAACTAAAATAATTATAAATTAACTGTTTGAACATGTTAATTTTATTTCACAAAATCTATTTTGTTTCAGAAAATGATTTTAAGAAATATGTGCTTCAAAGAAAAAATTACTTGCATGTAACTGAAGTACATTCACTTCAATAAAAAAAGGAAATGTAACTTGTAAATAGTATAAAATAAGTCTTTCAAAAGTGATTTTAATCAATACAATTATAGATGTAAAAGTAGATGTTTTATTACTTTTTATCAAATATATAATTTACTTACAGATTTATAAAAAGTTAATAAATTTTTATAATCGCTATTTTGGATCTGCCATTTTGAATTTTATCTTTTTCACATCGGATTCATGTTCAGCGACCTCAAAAACCCCCGAGTAACAAGTTTCAAGCAAATCCGCTTGATTTCGAAAATTGCGTCCGCCATATTGGATCCACCATTTTGAATTTTGTTTTTTTCACACCGGATTCGTATTCAGCGACCTCGAAAACCCCCAAATAACAAGTTTCAAGCGAATCCGGCCGATTACGAAAATTGCGTCCGCCATATTGGATCCGCCATTTTGAATTTTGTTTTTTTCACACCAGATTCGTATTCAGCGACCTCGAAAACTTACAGAAACCAAGTTTCATACAAATTTGATAAACATTCCGTATTATAACTGAGTATTTTCGGTTTACTATCGACATTTTGAACCCGCCATTTTGTTTTTTTTACAATTTTGACTTCAGATTCGTAATCAGCGACCTCAAAAACCCTTATATACTATATCTCAAACAGAATGAACTACGTTTTCGACTTTTGATCAGCTTTTCGGGAATCGGCCCCACTGTGCGACGGGTGCATGTCTGAGATTTGCTATCGCCGCTTCACTTTATTATAAAGATAGAGCAAGTGATAAAAGAGTAATTTGGGTTGAGGGTGTTCGCGCTTTTGGGTATTCTGGATTGGGGATTGAAAAAATTAAGTTTAGATTTGTTATTAAAAAGTAAATTATTAGATACTTCCTTCGTCTCTCTCAAAGTTGCCGTCGCAAACAAGTAATTTTAAGCGCAAACGAGTACGTAAACAAAGTAAGCGCAAATGATTAAACCACCATGATGGTCAGATTCACCTTGTGCGCTGACTGTGATACTATATTTTCGGTCCCTAACTACAATGCGACGCCTACAGGCCGATTTGTCGTCAGGACACATTTACGGACGTTTTCTGTAGTCTAGCCATACGAAGATAGGACTCCTTCCCTCTAGTCTCCATGGCATTTATGTTCATATTTCAGTTCTTTAGAATGTAAAGTGTATCCGTAGACTACGAAATAGCCTATTTATACCGGCAATAGTCGGTAAAAAGGTTTACTCCAGATCCTCTTAATTACATTATCTAGATTATAATTATACAGGCCCATCGTTTTAATAAAAAAATGATAATGATAATAAAGAAATGAAATTAAGCCATATTTATCAATCTACAATTTACTGTTACTCGTTTCTATATGACATTTGTTCCTTTATTTTTCTCAGATCTACAAAAGCACGGAAAATGCTATGGGAGCGCAGGTGCAGTGGCCAGGTCTCGACAGTGGTTTGTGGATCTAATTGCAACACAAAACATACTAAGTGTTATAAACGGCTTTCCCGAATTCGGTCGGCATCGACCGAGCGAACTTCGCGACACGACGCGAGCAACGCCAAGCGTACGCACGGCGCAGGCGCGAGCCCGCGTACCCTCGGGCAACCGCCTGGCAACGGCAGTACGAGCATGGCTTCAGAGGAGAGCGAACGAAGTCATACGAGCACACTCTACGGGACAAAGGCACAACGGCCTGAAACCCCACGAAACGAGAACCAACGAACCACGCGACGCGGGCCGACGTGGCCGTAGTATACGTTTAATAATTTCCTATTCTGTTCCTTCTGTTTTATATTGATCGTTATTACATTATTAATACCGATAATTCTCAGTTATCCAATTCATATTCATTATTAAATAAACGCAACTATTTCTTGTAACTACGACGTACAATTGAACCCTATCTCTTCTCTCGAGCATATTCTACAAGTACCGGCACCACGAGGCCGACGAGCGGTAAGTTTCTGCCTTCGACCGGAAGACGCCTGACAATCGAACAGCGTGTGGAACACTGGATTCGCGCTGTAGTAATAAATTCTTAACAATCAGAAGTGGGATGCTCGTAAATCCGAGAGAAAGAAAACGTGTAAACGGGCGCGGTAAATTGCGTAAGTAAGACGAAGCATCGACGCAAAACGGGCGCGTGCAACGAGTGAATTAATCTACGAAAACGAGAAACGAAGCATCGACGCATTACGGGCGTGTGCTAACGGACGCGTTAATTCGCGGAAGAAAATGAGAAACGAAGCATCGACGCATTACGGGCGCGTACTAACGAACGCGTTCATTCGCGTAAGAAAAACGAACCACGTGTAAGATTAAAACAATTGTAAAAGTTATCAACGAACGTGTAAAAATTATAAGTGACAATTTTTGCAAACGAACAAAGAGTAAAATTTCAACAACGAGTAATGTAAAAATTTTGCGAACGGACAACGTGTAAAAATTATAACAAGTAAAATTTTGAAAACAAACAACGTGTAAAATTCTGACAAGTGTAACATTTTACAAACGAACAACGTATAAAATTATAGACAAAGTGTATAAAAAACGTGAAAGAGACAGTGAATAATCTTACTAACAAAGACAAAGTGAAACGTTATAAGGACGCGGAAAGAAAGCCAAAGCCCGAACAAAGGCAGAGGTTACGGAGATAAACATTAGCGACCTCGACACGTGCCGGAACGCGCGTGCCTTGCGCGCGCGAGCTAGACCGAAAGTGCGAGTGAGAGGACGAACGACGTTCGCACACAATGGCAAACGCCGAAGCGTTCAACAAGTTTCAGCGTGAGCACCTAGAAGTGTATACGACGCCGCCGACAGGTAGCGCACACGAGGACAGCATGGAAATCGATAACGACGAGACTCTCCGAGAAAACCCGACTGACAAAGAGTCACCAGCAGGGGACAACGGCCGAGAGGGGGAGCGCTACGAAGAAGCCACTCGGTGCGAGATCTCGTAAGTAAAATAAACCAGAAAATCGATACGGTGAAAGGGGGTGGTGGGGCCGCTAGCGGCGAGGCTGCGGTACTCGTGGGAAGGGTGCCGTACGCAAGCAACTCCCGCTAGACGCCACCAAGGTAGGCGGGCCGTGGGAGGTCCCGTCTGCCACCACCCCAACAGACATTATTAACCAACGTGTTGCGCCTGAATACGAAAATCGCGGTGCGCGTGATAGTTGGGGGTAGGCGAATACGGTTACAAGTGTCTCAGTGCGCGACCGTCGGGAGGAGACAATGCCTAACCCCACAGTGACAATTCGAAACACGCGAAGTGACAGGTACAGCCGTACGCGTGGGGAGAACGATGACGATAGGCGCGAGAGACATAAGTACGATAAAGAAACGCGACGAAGTGACAGCGAACGACAGCACGGACCGAGTACGAGCGACACGTCACGTGAAGTGCGGGAGTTATTAAATAAGCTGGAACAATTAGGTTTCTATCGTGACCCCGAACGACCAGACAAACGCGAGCGACGCAACGATCGGCGCGTACGAGACGCAAGCGACAGCGAGGGAAGCGATCGCGACAGACACGAACGGCGCGAGTATCGACGAACGCGACATGCGAAGGAGAGTGCGAACAGTGATCGCGAAAATTACGAGCAGCGCGACAATCGCAGGAAACTGCACGCGAAAAACACTCACGTAAAGAAACGCGAAAATCACGAGCGACGGAAACCGCGTGCTAGAGACATCAGCGAAAGTGACAATGAGTCAAACGAGTGGAGCGACGAGAGCCGCGAACCACACTACACGCGGCAACGACACCACAGCCACACGAGCGATGAGGAACACGACTGGCAGCAGAACGACGGGTCAACGAAGGGGCATACATACCATATGGTGCCGGAATTGGCCAAAAACTTGGAAACATTCACGGGAAAACGGGGAACGATCCCACCCAAGGAGTGGATACATAACCTCGAGCGAATGGCCAAAATACAAAGATGGCCGCCGAACTATCTGTTGGAAGTCGCGAGAATGCAACTAACCGGTGCGGCTAAAGAGTGGCTTCACTATGGTGCGAAAAAAGTCTACGCATGGAGCGAGTTTAAGGAGAAATTTATCGAGAACTTCTCCACATCGGAAACTTACGGAGAAAAATGGAAGAAAATGACTAATCGCGTGCAAACAGCCACGGAGTCTGTTCAAAACTACTTCCACGCAAAAGTTCGACTGTGCGACGGTTTGAAATTGTCGGTGCAAGAGACGAAAAAGAAGGTGATAGCAGGATTAAAATACCACGAAGATGGCATGGGCATCGCCGCAGCCTATCACAAAACGACCGGTGACGTTTGTCGGGCCCTGATGGAAAATGCGAGTTCACGCGAGGTGCACGCGGCGTGCGATGCGAGAGGCAGCGAACAGCCGCAAGGAAGACCACCACGGCCAGCGATGAGCGCGACGAAGGAAGTCACAAACGAGAAAAAAGAAGAACGAACGGACAAGCGCCCTGAACGGAAGAAATTGCCTAACCAAAACGCAGAGGGGAAATATAAGTGCTTCAATTGCAACCGGTACGGGCACTTATCGAGGGACTGTCCCGAGCCAAGTCGATTCGATGCCGGCGGTGCGACAGAACCGGGCACATGGAAAAAGACTGCAGATCCAACGTGACAAAGGATCCAGTAATCATCAACACACTGAACGAAGATGCTCTCGAGGACAACAATATGTACGTGAAGTCGGTGACGGTGAACGGTCGGTCCATAAAAGCTTTGATAGACACGGGCAGTGCGGTCTGTACAATAAAGGCGTCATGCGTCATAGAAGAAAGACAGCCGTACACACCGGCCATCACGAGGCTGCAAGGGTGGGGATCCGCATCAGCCGTGCAGATCTCAAAAGGATTGGTAATCGCGGATGCAGCGGTGGACGGAGTGCTGGTACCTAAATTACCACTGTGTATCGTGCACGACGACGCCCAACGCCACAACGTAATAATAGGCCGCACATATACAGAAAAGCCATGGGTCGGCTACACGAAGAGTGAAAAGTCGCTGACTTTTCACACCAACGAGGAACATGATTTGTTCAGGATCGAGGCTCCCGAGGTAGAGCCAACAACGCGTATAAACTGTGACAAAACAATAGTGCTACCAGCAAGTACCATAAACTGCATTTCAGTAAATATGGACGGACAAAACGTACAAATACCAGTGGCCAACACGGGCAACCACGAACGAAGAATACAAGTCCAGCAATATGCACCAAGAGGGGTGTTGACGAAGCTACCCCAACCACCGACACGTCTGTCCAAGACTCCGATCACAATGGACCAAATCGACATCGAGAAAGGACAATCGGAATCCACCAGCGAGGAATTGTTAGAACTCCTGAACGGGTACCGAAACTGTGTAGCCCTCACACTCGCGGAACTGGGCAAAGTAAAAGGTTTTGCCATGGACGTGGTAGAGAAACCAGGAAGCAAACCAATAAGGTCGAAGCCCTACAGAGCCACACCGTGGGAACGCGAAGAAATGAAGAGGATTATCGAGGAGTGGAGAAAGGCAGGAATCGTCAGAGACACGGAGTCCCCGTACGCTAGTCCGGTTCTTTTGGTGAAGAAAAATAACGGAGAATCCAGATTAGTGGCGGATTTTAGGAAGCTGAATGCGCAAACGGAGCGTATTCACTTATGTGTCTCACGATGAGTCGATACAATTTACGAGGATGATTTTCAGGCTAACGAACGGACCAGCATACTTTTCGAAAATTATGCATAAGTCGCTGGGACCACTGAAAGACGAAGTAGTGCTATACTATCTGGACGACATACTGATACCAGCACGTTCGTGGGAAGAAACCAAGGCGAAACTAATTTTGGTATTGGAAGCCCTTCGTGATGCGGGACTGACGTTAAATATCAAGAAGTGTAAATTCATGTTTCGCGAGGTATCGTATTTAGGCTTCAGGATCGGTGCCAAAGGAGTACGACCTGGGGAAAATAAAACAAAAGCAATCGTGGACTATCCGCAGCCCACTAGTTTGACAGAGGTACGACGATTCCTAGGGATGGCTGGATTTTTCAGACGATTTATCGTACGTTTCGCGCACAAGGCAGCCCCGCTATTCGATCTTCTTTCAAAAGGGAAGAAGTTCGAATGGAACACGACACAAGTACACGCTTTCGAAGAAATCAAGGAAGCCCTCACAAGCCAGCCAGTATTGCAAACTTTCGACCCAAAAAAGGCAACAGAAATCCACACGCACGCGAGCGCGTTAGGACTTGGCGCCATACTACTGCAGAAGAACGAGAAAGGACTGTGGCAATTAGTCCATGCACTAAGTCGACGAACCAGCAGCGTGGAGAAGAATTACCACAGTAGCAAGTTGGAGCTACTCGCAATGATCTGGGCGGTGTCCCGATTGCGACCAATGATTGCCAATATCGAGTTCACCCTGGTAACGGACTGCCAGGCACTGTTGTAAAGGGTGATTTTTTAAGAGCTTGAGAACTTTTTTTTAAAAAAAAACGCATAAAATTTGCAAAATCTCATCGGTTCTTTATTTGAAACGTTAGATTGGTCCATGACATTTACTTTTTGAAGATAATTTCATTTAAATGTTGACCGCGGCTGCGTCTTAGGTGGTCCATTCGGAAAGTCCAATTTTGGGCAACTTTTTCGAGCATTTCGGCCGGAATAGCCCGAATTTCTTCGGAAATGTTGTCTTCCAAAACTGGAATAGTTGCTGGCTTATTTCTGTAGACTTTAGACTTGACGTAGCCCCACAAAAAATAGTCTAAAGGCGTCAAATCGCATGATCTTGGTGGCCAACTTACCGGGCCATTTCTTGAGATGAATTGTTCTCCGAAGTTTTCGCTCAAAATGGCCATAGAATCGCGAGCTGTGTGGCATGTAGCGCCATCTTGTTGAAACCACATGTCAACTAAGTTCAGTTCTTCCATTTTTGGCAACAAAAAGTTTGTTAGCATCGAACGATAGCGATCGCCATTCACCGTAACGTTGCGTCCAACAGCATCTTTGAAAAAATACGGTCCAATGATTCCACCAGCGTACAAACCACACCAAACAGTGCATTTTTCGGGATGCATGGGCAGTTCTTGAACGGCTTCTGGTTGCTCTTCACTCCAAATGCGGCAATTTTGCCTATTTACGTAGCCATTCAACCAGAAATGAGCCTCATCGCTGAACAAAATTTGTCGATAAAAAAGCGGATTTTCTGCCAACTTTTCTAGGGCCCATTCACTGAAAATTCGACGTTGTGGCAGATCGTTCGGCTTCAGTTGTTGCAGGAGCTGTATTTTATACGGTTTTACACCAAGATCTTTGCGTAAAATCTTCCATGTCGTCGAATAACACAAACCCAATTGCTGCGAACGGCGACGAATCGACATTTCACGGTCTTCAGCAACACTCTCAGAAACAGACGCAATATTCTCTTCTGTACGCACTGTACGCATTCGTGTGGTTGGTTTAATGTCCAATAAAGTAAACTGAGTGCGAAACTTGGTCACAATCGCATTAATTGTTTGCTCACTTGGTCGATTATGTAGACCATAAATCGGACGTAAATCGCGAAACACTTTTCGAACCGAACACTGATTTTTGTAATAAAATTCAATTATTTGCAAGCGTTGCTCGTTAGTAAGTCTATTCATTATGAAATGTCAAAGCATACTGAGCATCTTTCTCTTTGACACCTTGTCTGAAATCCCGCGTGATCTGTCAAATACTAATGCATGAAAATCCTAACCTCAAAAAAATCACCCTTTACATTTGCACTCAAAAGACTCTAGGCCCACAATTAATACGCTGGACGAACTTACTGAGTGAATACACGTTTCAAGTAGTGCACCGGGCGGGGGATAAAATGCCTCACGTCGACGCCTTGAGTCGGGCACCGGTAGCCAAAAGCCAAAACGAAGCAACGAGTCTCGAACCGGAATTAGTGTGCAGTATCACCACGTTGGAGGACGAGGTGGCGGCCTTCCAAGCGACTGATGAACTACTATCAAGGAAAAAGATTCTTTTGGAGAAACCAGAGGAAGCGCGCTGCGGCAGTCAGCTGAGCAAAACTAAGGATTACGAACTGCACGAAGGGGTGGTATACAAAAAGATTGACGGTCGGCTGTTATTCGTGGCACCAAGGGCAATGAGAAAATCGCTAGCCGTACGCTTCCACGATGCAAGGACATCCCGGAGCGGAGTGAGCCTACACAAAAATGGCGAAGCAGCTGTATTTCCCTGGCGCACGCAAGTACTTACGTAACCACATCGGCGCGTGCTTCACGTGCCTGATGGCAAAGGCCAAACGGGGAATACCAGACGGAACGTTGCGTCCTATACCCCCCGGCGAACGCCCATTCGAAATAATACACATGGATCACGTAGGACCTTTCGTGACCACGAGCCGAGGACGAAAGCACATTTTGGTGATAGTTGACAACTTGACAAAATATGTGTATCTTCACGCGGTCAAGGACATCGGGACGAGTCCCGTGATCACAGCGGTGCAAAAACTGGTCCAATCGCACGGACCTCCGAGGAAGATTATAACGGACAGAGGCACGTGTTTTACGAGCCACGTTTTCGAATAATGGTGCTCGAAAATGGGGATACACCACACGCTGAATTCACCAAGGCATCCTCAAACTAACGGCCAGGTGGAAAGAGTCAATGGCGAACTGGTCCCCATGCTCAGCAGGGCCCTGGACGATGACGATGGCAGGCACTGGGATCACTACCTAGAGGAAGTACAACGCCACCTAAACGAAAACATAAATACAACAACTGGAGAATCCGCATTCAAGACTCTGTATGGCTACGAACCGGATCGAACCTTGGGACCGGAGAGAATCCTCACCACCGGAGAAACAGTGTTTGAGAAACCAACGGAAGTGCAACGGAAAATAAAATTAAGAATAGCCGAACAACACGAAAAGTGGCGAAACGGATGGCACTCTAGACCCACGAACAGCGAATTACGGGCGGGAGCTATCGTGGTAATGAAAGCAGCACCCACCTAAACGGGAGAAAGCACAAAGCTGCAGCTAAAATGGCGAGGACCTTTAACGATCGTCAAAGAAGTAAGCCCAGGCACGTTCTTAGTCGCGGACTTACGACCTAGCACGAGCCGCCACTACAGCACGACAGCGCATGCCAGCCAGTTGAAGGTTTGGAAACCGCACAAAAAAGACAACGAGACGATAGACCTAGAAAACGAAGAAGAATACAACGAAGCAGCAACCCTGCAACACGAAGAAGAAGACGACGAGGCAGCAACCCTGCAACAAGAAGTCGACGAAACAGCAAACCTGCAAGACGTAAACAACAACGAAGCAGCAACCTGGAAAGACAAGAAAAACAACGTTATCACGAACGAGGACGAAAAAGGAAGTGAGGCGGAGATAACGTTACCGCAGGCGACGGGCGCTAACCCGACACCGGATAACAGACGATATCCGCCTCGAGTACGCAGAATTCCGGTAAAATTCCGGGATTACAATACGAGTTTCCTCGAGGACGAGGAAAATTAGGATGGCCGAGCTGTTATAAACGGCTTTTCCGAATTCGGTCGGCGTCGACCGAGCAAACTTCGCGACACGACGCGAGCAACGCCAAGCGCACGCACGGCGCAGGCGCGAGCCCGCGTACCCTCAGGCAACCGCCTGTCAACGGCAGTATGAGCGTGGCTTTAGAGGAGAGCGAACGAAGTCATACGAGCACACTCTACGGGACAAAGGCACAACGGCCTGAAACCCCACGAAACGAGAACCAACGAACCACGCGACGCGGGCAGACGTGGCCTTAGTATACGTTTAATAATTTCCTATTCTGTTCCTTCTGTTTTATATTGATCGTTATTATATTATTAATACCGATAATTCTCAGTTATCCAATTCATATTCATTATTAAATAAACGCAACTATTTCTTGTAACTACGACGTACAATTGAACCCTATCTCTTCTCTCGAGCATATTCTACAAGTACCGGCACCACGAGGTCGACGAGCGGTAAGTTTCCGCCTCCGACCGGAAGACGCCTGACAACCGAACAGCGTGTGGAACACTGGGTTCGCGCTGTAGTAATAAATTCTTAATATAAGAATGGTCGAAATTCCTTAACGTGCCAAAATGTTGCTAAACTGAGTTGGCCAAGTATCGTCTTGCGTTTCGTCGGCCAGTAAGGTAGGTAAGTAAATGTAGTTTACGCAGGACGCTACCAATCTCTCTTGATTTCTTTTTTCATAACTTTCGAAAAACTGAGGATACTAGAGAAAATCTGGGTCTAGCAAATAATCTGAAAAATTCTTCAAACTATGTCAGCAAATTAAAAAATAAGAAATTCTGATAAAAATTCGTAGAAAATACTTTCAACATGGCTCTATTAGAAATTTTACTTTCGTGGCTGATGCAAAACTTTTAACTCTATAATTAAGGTGAGACTTGGAACCAATATTTCACCTACAAACTTTTAACACATTTTTCTCGAACCCAGATTTTTGCAGGGCTGTCAGAAAAGATCATGTTGCATGATTGTGGCACGAGTGCTCTCCACAAATCCATCATTTATCAGCAAACCTGAAGCCAGGAAAAATATGTTAGAAATGTTTTGCTGTGTTCCTTTCTCACTTGCGGATTCTTGGACCATAAATCACGTGATTTGAGCGTTCGTTCAAAGAAACTATTTTTGTACTAAAATTTGTTACAAAAATCTTTTAAAAAGCGAAATTACAGAAATAACGACACAAATTTTTTTAAGTTCCACATTATAACGTCACTATTACAAACTAAATTATTATTCAATACATTTTGGAATAAACAAAAAATTCCCATTTCAAGGTTACAATGGGTTCCCATCTTCGCATGTTATCACAATTTCTGATGTTCGATTTTGATTTTACAGAAATTTTGGCATCTTTTGTATCCTATTCTTTTTCTTATGTAGAGTGGAAAATTTCGCACTGCAATGTTCGTTACATGACGAAATTCACTTTGCAAAAATTGCAAAAAACAAAAATTAGGCTTAATTTATTAGATTGAGTGAAAAAATATCAATTTCCAACCAACGCTACTTATATTATTTTTTCACCACTTAGTTACATCCACAGTGCTTTGCCCGGCTCTTGCACATGTAAACTGCGCTTACTTCGTAAGAATACACATTTATATACAACTACATACGGTTATACTATAAATGGGTAGGTGGAATAACAGTTTTTTTTCTTCTAGTAACTGATTGAAATATCTATAATCATAATATAGGAATATGATACATAATATGGGCATTTTAATAGACGAAAGAAATAATGTGACGTAATGGACAATACAAGGGAGAAGCGAGTATTTTGCTTTTATCAGATCGCAATTCTAAACCCGACAAAGTCGGTGCATCATTGTTTACATTGTGTACATTTTTTTAATGTGCCAAAGGTCGAATAATCATAGATATGGAATCATTATTTATGTTGTATCACTATGTTTTGCATACCACAGTTGGCATCAAACTTGAGTATGGGTACTCATGATACATTTTTTTTTAAATTCCTCTTTTAATTTACAATTTGTACTGTCCAATGCAACTGATCTCGCTGAGCTTGGCGGTATATGTGAACAGAGTTGCAATCCTTGCATTACTTTCCTCAATATTTATTTGTTCTCCCACAGTATTTAAAAATAATTTTTTTCAGACACGCTATCTCATTGGCAGCAAAATATCGATAAATTGTGTTGAAAATAAAGAAACAAACGGTTTTTAACGAAAATTAATTAAAAATGCCATGAACGAAAAGTAATGGAGATGAAGGACCTGTTATTTTCGCGAGTAATTTAATCTCCATAGTATTTTAGAGTGAATTGACATAGAAAATACTTTCAATAACATTTTTAGATACTCTCCTGCTCATAAGATAGGACATTTGAAAAGATAATTAATATAATATGTACCAAATAAACAAATAAAGTGAGTTGTAAAGTAAGGGTTGTAACTTTGCATGTGAAATGGAGATTGCGATAAGGACAATTATTCTTGAAGGAATTCTTTGACTTGAAAAATGGTAAGTACTTTCAATAACATTTTTAGATACTTTCCTGCTAATACGGTAGGACATTCGAAAAGATAATTAATATAATATGTACCAAATAAACAAATGAAGTGAGTTGTAAGGTAAGGGTTGTAACTCTGCATGTGAAATGGAGATTGCGATAAGAACAATCGATCTTGAAGGAATTCTTTGACTTGAAAAATGGTTGAAGCAAGCGAGACGGTAGAATTGTCTTGAAGCGCACGTTTTAGAGCCATCAAAGTGAAGAGTATTAAAACCTTGCAGCGTTCGATGATGAAAAACATTCAGACCATAAACTAACAGCTAGGCTTATCTTCTAACTCTATACAAATTGTACAACGTTTTGTTCTATATCTATCTTCCTTTTCATAAAATAAACATCCTAATTATTCCGAACTCGCGGCGACTCCATAATCGATTAATGATTGACTTTGATATTTACAACAGTTTTTACCACTGTTATGTCTCTCTCCCGAGTAGGCAGGCGTTATTTAATGGCCCGCATTACTGTATTAGCCCGATTACTTCTATAAGACGAGTCCCATTTTTACCGAAAAAATCAGAAAAAAATACAATCGAAAGGTCCGAATACAAGACGATTCTTGTTTTTTAATGACCTTTCGGGGAAAAAACCTCGTCTTATATTCGGGTCAATGCGGTATTCGTCAGAAAAATTTTTTATCGGTGATTTCATATATTTCTTTTTTGACAAGCAATTTATATGTAAACACAATCAATAATACTTTCGTGAAAAGAATATTTGCGAACAAAAATTATAGTGTTTTTAAGCAATTGTTAATAAAAATGTCTTACTAACTTTTCCATTTTAATAAAAAAAATATGCATAAAGTCTGTCATCAGTCAGGCTTGTATCGACGTTTAAAAGATAAAATTAAAAATTAAAAAAAAGCTAGATCATGTTTGAACTGTAAATGAACGCAATTATAAGTGTACTTATTGATATGTTGTGGAATTTCCGCTCTGTTTTCTCTTTTTCAGTAATTTAAGCAAAGGTGATACAACACATTTTTAAAGCGGTTTAAGTAATATTGATCGGCAATCGGATTGGAGATGTCCTCTTCGTTTTTCGTTAAATGCGACTTTAACGTACAAATCTTTAGTCTTTACTGCTGGTAGCACTCGTACTATCGTTTTCGCTGTCGACGCTCCGCTGCCGTTTACTTCTTCGGTGCTCCTTTTCTCGCCTTTTATGGCAAGACTTGCTGGTACACGATGAGGTTGAGCTCTGGCCTGAGCAGCTGCAAGAGCTGCGGTGGCCGTTGCTGGTGCTATCGCTGTCGCTTTCACTGTCCACGCTCGAAACCGGAGTTCCACATTTTTTCCCCCTTAGAGTCTCATTATCTCGTCTCAATTGCTCGTTCTGCTGCATAAGGTCGTCTATTCTCTGCTGGCAGATTTTTAGCTTTTTGGCCGTCTCATTGTCGCTTGTTGGAGCCACTGTACTGCTTTTGTTAGCTTCCAATTCTCTTTCTTCGGACTGTAAGCTCTTTCCGCGTAATCTTTTCGTCATAATATCCAGCTTCGCTTCGAGCTGCACATATTCTTGAATGAGCTCTGATTTCGTCATCGTACTGAGCCTTTCTGCGTGAAGGTCTTCATAAGCGGTCGAGAATTCTTTGGTGAGGAATTCTTCTTCGTCTTCGGGTGAGGAATAGAAATAGTCTTCATCGGAGTCGATACTGAAGCTGGAATCTCGAGTTCGAGGCGGTGCTAACGGTTTTTGAAAGGACGGCGGAACCTCCGATGTTATGGTGTCCGCTAACTTTTGTTCCAAGTCCGGAAGATCACTGTGATCCTCCATGAGAAATTGCGTCGTGTTGTACAGCGCCGGAGGCTGACCTCCCGGCTTCGGGAGTCTACCGATTCCTTGGCATTGTATCCTCTGCCCGTATGACATTTGCTGCTTGGAGTAAGGCTTCAACTTACGATGCTTTGGCTTCCCCCGCCGCGTCTTTCGTTTTTTCGCTGTTGGATCACATCCATCTTCCGGATGGCCTGTTTTCGGGTCTCCACTACCGCTTCCCAGTTTTCCGAAACGGTCGTTCACAGATCGTTGGCACTGCAATAATAACTAAAATAATTATCATTACATTCGTTAAAAGCATAGAAAAACAAAGTTTCAAATATCAGATTCATTTTAATTAAAAGAAAATTGAATTGTATTCAAATATGAAAAAAATCAAATTTCATTCAAATTTGAAGCAACATATTTTTAAAAACTTTATAGAGGGAGGACATTTGGAATTTTCGAAAAATCCAAATATTCTTAGACTAACAATCTTAGAAGACCGGTTTCAAATTTTCGTTCAATTTTTTAAATGTAGATACTTAAATTTTGAAGTATCCTGAATTTTCACATGCAATAACTGAATTTTTCGAAAATTTCGAATGCCTAAACATAAGAAGTGCAATTTTCGAAATTACAAGTTTTCAAATTAATTTTTTCTTTTTAAACAATCATATTTATTGCCTTTATGAATTTTGACTCCAGTTTAGAAATCAGCGTAATCGAAAGTTAAGTTGTTTCTTTCCTTTAAGCAAAAGAAAAATTTACCCGGGTTCTACTGATATGCCTTGGGTAGCGAGGTTAAGATCGTCACCCATATTTCGCTCGGAAATTTCATCCCTTTCGTAATTTCTTTGATGACATAAATGAAAAATCATTACTCATATATAGGGTATTTGGTATAATCTAAGCCGATTTTAATCCGAGCAATATTTGGATCCTGTTCAATTTTGACACGGGCGAGTCAAACAAAAATAACAAAAAGACTTCCTAAAATGACGTGTTAACGCCACAGGACTGTCGAAACGAAGCGAACTTACAATTAGACGACGAGACTGCGCATGAGCCCTAGGAGTGAGAAAGCACCATTAGACCGAGACGTCGTCGGTTGCCACGTGAAAGACTGTTCGAGTGTCGCGAGCCGCGAATTGCGTTATCAAGTTACCGCTGTACGATTTACCATACCTATCATGAATATAATTACTTTTCCTATCGCTTTAACCAATTAATCTCACAAATACGCGTTTTATTTATTTCTATAAATCCCTATTCGCTATCCGGCAATTTCCACACCCCACACACGAGGCAGCGTAACGGCTAGGTACGGGCTAGAAGCGTGCACATAACAGACATTTTAGGAAATCTTATTTTATTATTTTATTATTGGACCCTCGTAGTACTTATATAAGGCAGGGTCTAACCCAAAGGATCTGCACCGACATTTATCGACACTTTGTAGTTAAGGCATGTACTACTTTCAAGTACTCAGATATTGGAGAATGAATGCTTTGTTCGCGGTATGTGTATAACCAATAAATATTAAGGCTATAATATTCTGAAGTCACAACACTTAGAGCGCATTCCTTAACGGGTTACATGGGTTCCGAAGTAAAAAAAGCATGTTTTCCCGATTTTTTTTCACATTATATATAAATTATTTTATTCAAAATGTTAAGTACATGAAAGAGTAACATTTCAACAGTATATTAAAAAACTGGTTTCCGGAGACCCCTAAAAAAAAGTGACCTCGCGATAGTCACGATAACTCGTGATAGCTTTCTCTGAAATTAAAAAACAAAATATCTTCGTTAGTAGATAAGTATAGTTTGTGATTGGACGCAGAATTAAAAAAAAAATTAAAATTTGAATTTTTGACAGAGTTGTATGCAAAATAATACATTAGTTGGTACAATTTATATTACGTATAGTCTTGTAAAATTAGAACGTCCAAAGACACACGAACTTAAATGCACACGCGAGCATCAAACAAGTTTAATAAAAAAATAAAAAATAGAAAAATAAAAAACAAAACAGAGTGCGAGTTTCACAGAAGGCGCGCCAGAAGTGAATCTTCTTTAGTTTGGTTCAGTTTGCATTTTTGACCTTGCGGATTTTATAATTTGTTGAAAAAAGATTGCGTTCACACGTAAATAAGTATTACAATGTTGAAAAATCTGCTCGCACGACCAGACAATGGTCGCTGCGTAAGCAGCGTATCGGTGCTGTTGCGCTATTGCGCTCAACGGCTACGCGGTTAGCTGGGTGGCAGCAACTCGCGGGCACATCTCTCGCGCGTAGGTACGACGATCACGCTCTCATACAGCGTTAGAATCGCCAACGACGTTGGCTCGAACATTGTGTCCGTTTTTTAAATAAGCACAATCTTGAATTACTTCCATCGTCAACGCCAAGTGAACAACAGGTGCTTCTTGTACAGGATAATTCTTTGTACATCAACCATCGGATCTTCTCAACTCAAAACGTGCTCAACAGGTCTCAACTACCTTTGGTAATGTAATACACTGATAATTTAATTAAATTTCCTCAGCGTGACGGTAATATCTACTCATACGTGCATCCTCATTCTCACCTCGTGGCGTGCTTCGCAGCTCGGGCTGCTGTCACGCTCTCTCTCACTTTGTTGAATACGGCACGCAATTAATATAATTGTACGTGCAGCTCACCCTGTAAAAATAAATAACTTAAATAAAAACGATAATTGCCATTTTATTATTATATATAAAAGTATTTTATTGAAGGTGTTCTACTGCAACCTCATCAGATACAAAAATGATTACGAGGCTATGATAGCTAAAGTATTCAATATATCATCTACATTCAACATTTTTTAGAAATCGACTGAATACTGCATTTATTATCGATAAATAAAAATTATCTCGTAAAAACTTGACAAGCATGATCGAATTGTCTGTAGCGAAATGAACATTAAAGTCTCCGATTAAATCATTAGAGTTGTGAAATATTCCAACCGCTCTTACTTAATAATGCAATTGAATTGAGAGAAGCAGTCCTTCCTCAAGTTTATGCATGCAATCTTCAGCGATTGACCATGGGACTTATTTATCGCCATCGAAAAACAGACCGCGAGGGGGAACTGCAGTCATTTAAACGCGAAGGGATATTCCGACGGTATTAATGGAATCCGGGGTTTAGGAACACAGTGGGTTGCATCACGACTGGATGTAGAGCCGACATATTGCTTGGGGTGACAAACTTACCCGTTTTTTAATTTTCCCAACTCTAGTTGCGTGTCGAGGCTGCGTATGAAATCTGCTATTTTGCCTAACACTGAATATACATTTTCGAGCATTGAGATGGTATCCCCACCACTGTGTTGAACCGAGGTTACTTGGCGAAGCACGTTCGTGGTGTGTGATTATCGAAATCTTATAATTTTGTGTTTGATTTAGATAACTTATGCTACAAAATTTCGCTAAATACAAATAACTGTATTTGTCTTTAGCATTTTTTTCACCGTTTTTCACTTGGAATGGTTACAATTTTGCGATTTTCATGAAACTCATTTCATACCTTCTCCTTCATGCCCATAACTTTTAGGTTATTCCCAATTTTGTCGCACTTCCTTAACAATTTATTTTTTATTTCCTACTTTTATTTGTCTTTTAAATGGTTATTGAAGTTTGTTACGGATTGCCTTGCCTGATGAATTTCTTATCTGTAATATATCGAGGAAGAATGAGATATGAATTTAAAGCAAGTTGAATGAGCCGCATGTGCAATTACCAGGTGTACAAGTATGAAATGCGGATTTCAGACAACAGATGGCGCACGAATGCAGTTTGTGATATAAAGATTTGACACTACGCCATTTTGTTGTGTCGTCAACAAGTGTCAGACGCGCACGAGTGATAAATTTGAAAAGTGTGTGCATAGTGTTGTGTTGTTGTGTTCAATATGTCGAAATTTATACCGAACAAAGAGCATTCGCGGAAAGTATTACTTTTTTGTTTTCATTTGAAGAAAACTACTGCTCAATCATACCGATTACTTCGAGAAGCTTATGGAGAATGTGCTCCATCGCAAGATACGTGTGAATGATGGTTTCGGCGTTTCAAAAGTGGTGACTTCAATGTTGCAGACAAGGAACGTGGAAAGCCACCAAAAAAATACGAAATGGAAAAGCACGTGACATTTTGCTCGCTCGGTACAAAAGGAAGTCGTTCTTGCATCGTATAGTTACAAGGGATGGAAAGTCGCTTTATTTTGAGAATCCCAAGCGTAAAAAATCATGGGTAGACCCAGGCGCACCATCCACATTGACCGTAAGACCGAATCGTCTTGGCAGAATGACGATGCTCTATGTTTGGTGGGACCAGAGGGGCGTGGTCTATTATGAGCTGTTAAAACTTGGGGAAACGGTTAATACTAGACGTTACCAACAACAATTGACCGATTTGAACCGTTCGCTGCTTGAAAAAGGCCAGAATACCGAAAGAGGCAACACAAAGTCATTTGTCTTCATGACAATTCTCCATCACATACGGCAAAACCGGTTCGCGACACGTTGGAAGCACTCAGCTGGAAAGTTCTACCCCATGCGGCTTACTCACCAGACTTGAGTCCTTCCAATTACCACTGGTTTGCATCGCTGGGTCACGCACTTTCTAAGCAGCGCTTTGGTTCGTACGAAGATCTGAAAAAATGGCTCGATGAATGGTTCACAGCAAAAGGGGAAGGTTTTACTGGCGTGGTATTCACAAATTGCCCGAAAGATGGGAAAAATGTATAACAAGCGATGGAGCATACTTTGAATAAAGCACTTTTTATCACTCTTCCGAATTTAACATGTTTTTTTAGAAAAAAAAATCCGCATTTCATACTTGACACCTGGTATATTAATTGTGTGTCAAGAAATATGAGTGAAAACGTGAAGTAGCCCGCACTGCAAAGCACGCCACGAGGCGAGACTTTTGAAGTTGCACAAATTGAGATTTATCCTCCTCACCGAGATTAAATTTGTATAAATTATCAAGGTGCACGCTTACCGAGTATTTTGAGTCTTGTTGAGCACGTTTGAGTTCAGTAGGCTCGAAGAAAAGTGGTGAAAATTGTCCAAGCTGAGAAAATGATAATGTAGCTGTCTTGGCGGTTTTCACGAGAGTACCCAAAAATCTCAAGATGGCTGAGCTCTATGAAGACGTCGTTGGGAGACGCCGCAGTCAAGCGAGAGACAGATGATAGTATCTCGCTTGAGTAGCGTGTCTACGAAATGCTGCCTTGGCTGTACGCACGGTAGGCGAGCACAGCACAACAACAATAGCAACGAGCTGCCGCACGGCGATTGTGGCCGTGCGTCAGCTGATTTCTCAACAAAGTTTTGAACAAAAATAATGCAATGGTGCCAAACACCGTTGTGCCGATTATTGGGGATAGAGTTTGTCTGTTTATGGCAATTCCATATGGTTTGTATGAAACTCAAGTTATTGATACGGAATAGCGCGAAGAGATAGTAAATCACGTGGTGAATAACTGGTACGAATTCTCAAGCTTGTCTCATGATGATGATGGTAATAATTACTGTAGCTCCGCTGAGTATTTCGCTCATATGTCACGACCTCATACATATGGTGGTTTGTGCGAATTACAGGCAGCCAGGTAAATATTCGCACAAGTTTTCAAGGTCTATGATAATGGAAAGCTGTATGAGAAATTTGGGGAAGATGGCAATCCCGTGGAGACTATCGTTTCACTTCTTCGTGAGATTTTTCTAATGGTCATTACGACGTGTATTCTCCTCATCAACTTATGCCACCCACGCTCCTCATTTCTCAGACGAAGAGCGTCTCTAACTTTGGAAAATGCACAAAGAAACGTCGTGTTAGATTTACCAATAGTAACAGAAAAAATCAGTTCAAAGATGCTGCTGCTAACTATAGACAGAATGAAACAGAAGTACGCCGAGCTGTAGTTCCCTCTTACCAGTAAAAAAATCCGGAGGTTCACAGGGCAGCCGTTGCGAGTATGAGCGAAATAATCTAGGAGGACGTTCAGAAAGACGCTCGCTTCCTTGGAAAGTTAAACCTTTACCTGGGATGACGTATGATTCTGCAGTGACGTATGATTGTGAAGTGACTTATGAAACTGATACAACGGGAGCCCTGAGAACCATGAGTCGAGCATGTATTAACTGTAACGCAATGAAATGGAAAGACGAAGCCCCCGGCATGCGCGGCAGCGCTGGAAAAGTTCAGTTTTCATCATTTGAGCCTTTGCCTAAACCACTTTACAGTTTAATTCTGGATCTACGTCCTGAGCATGAACATTTTATGGAACGTATAAGTAAATATTATATAATGGTTGTTTTCAAATGACATCTTTTGGGGGCAGTCAAATTGTAGAAGACGGATCCATGTCCTCTTTGAAAGTTCAGGGGCATGTATATCATTCAATTGGTAGTTTGCTGCCCCCATCTCAAAAAGAGCCTCAATTGTTACAAATTAATATTGTTGGTAAGGATAAAACAGAGACGAAACAATTTTCCTGAGGGTACACAAGGATGAGTCAGAGTTGCACAATAATAACCAATACATGAAGGACCTAAACACCACCCTCGAGACAGCACCACCACATTGTGATAAATTCGAGGTTATTATTCACGATAGAAAACCGGCCAATGCTCACGCGGGATGCTTTAATGCACCTACAGCAAAAGAAATGGGTTTGGTAATGGTTGGGCAGCAATTTGAACATCGTGATACTATTCTACAAATTTGTTTGTAGATTAATTAATTAATCATTTTGTATGCGGTCATATGTTTCTTCAGAGTAATAAATCTAAGCGACAATGTAATTGACCAAGTATGATGGAAAATTTCTGGCAGTTCGCAACCCGGTTAGAGTCAGCGCCACCTAGATCCCTGCGTTATCGATCTCAGAAAGATCTCTAACAATCGAATCCTTAATTATTTTTTGTCAACTCTGCTTGCCTCACTCATTCATTAAGAATTAATGAGGCAACCAGACCTGACGATTTTTAACTTCTAACGAAATTGTGAAAGAATATAGCCACAGCCCGGGTTCGAACCGGGAACTCCAGAATTCTAGCCTGGTACGTTACCAATTACGCCACCGCGGCTCTAGCAACATTAATTCACGATCTCTATTTTTAATGTCAAGTAGTACATCTTTGTTTGTAGATTAATTAATTAATCATTTTGTATGCGGTCATATGTTTATTCAGAGTGATAAATCTAAGCGACAATGTAATTGACCAAGTACAGGGTGCGCCATCTCAATCTGGTCGATGGAAGTATTGAATAACTTAGAGAATTTTCAACAGATTTCACAAAGTCGTATTTTTTTATTAAATTTGATTCATTACAATTTATTTTGATTAGTTTCCAAAAACCACATCGATAAAATGTCCGCCTTTATTACTGAGACAAAAATGAGCTCTTTTTTCGGCATTTTCCATTGTATTTGCCAGCGTCTCGGGCGATATCGCTGCGATTTCGGCTCGAATGTTGTTTTTTAGCTCCTTTATGGTCTTCGGCTTGTTGGCATAGACTTTACTTTTCAAAAATCCCCACAAGAAGAAGTCCGGTGCAGTCAAATCCGGCGATCTTGGTGGCCAATCAATATCACCTTTCTTTGATATCACACGTCCTGGGAACTTCCGACGCAAATAGTCCATTGTTGAGCGCGCAGTGTGACATGTCGCACCATCTTGTTGGAACCAAAATTCCTTAAGACCTTTTTCACGCATTTGTGGTAAAACAAAGTGTGCCAACATCCACCGATATCGATCCCCATTGACAGTTTCACCAGCTCTGAAGAAAAATGGTCCAATGGTGGTTTTTGAGCAAACACCGGCCCAAACTGTCACTTTCTCATCGTGCAATGGAGTTTCGTGAATAATATGAGGATTATCGGTGCCCCACATACGACAGTTTTGTTTGTTGACAGCGCCAGAGAGGGTGAAATGAGCCTCGTCGGTCATCAGAATTCGCTCCCAAAAATCCGATTATTTTCAATGTAAAGCGAAACTATTTCGGCGCGTTCTTTCGGCGTATAGCGACATATGGTTAAAATTGTACTGAAATAACCTATACGAAACGTGTTATACGACGCTGGTCGGTTAAAATCTGTCAGAGTTATTCAATACTTCCATCGACCAGATTGAGATGGCGCACCCTGTATGATGGAAAATTTTTGGATGGAATGAGAAAGGCAAGCAGAGTTGACAAAAAATAATTAAGGATTCGATTATTAGAGATCTTTCTGAGATCGATAACGCAAGGATCTAGGTGGTGCTGACTCTAAACGAGTTGCGAACTGCCAGAATTTTTCCATCATACTTGGTCAATTACATTGTCGCTTAGATTTATCACTCTGATTATTCTACAAAGCCGTGATGATATATTGCGACATATTAGTGAAGTACACCGTTTGTACGATGCCATGCCTTTTCTGCCGTGGTGAAGATGGATATTCGATTGACGTAACTCAGTGAGTTCCTCAGACGAAATAGCCCTTTAATAAGACAGAGTTTTGGCAATGAGTTTTTATGCCTAGAGTATCATGATCAGGAAAGGAGAAGTCAATCACTTACTATACTGTCGGTCGCTATTTAGCCAATGTTTGGTAGATATGTACGCAAAAATAGAGACCGAGAGATTAACTTACATTAAAAACAACCAAGCTAAGAGCCGAGAACTACATGCATTTTAGAGACCCTATTGGTAGGCAGGATGCTAATCCCGCTCAGTTTGGCCAGATGGTAGTGCTTCTATCGTCATTCACTGGAGGACCTCGTTATATGCATGAAAAGACTCATGACGCTATGACATATGTCGGCCTGATCTTTTTATTACATTTATATGTAAGCCTCGGTGGAAGGACGTAAAAGCGGTCTCACTACCCGGTCAATAATCCCACGACCGTAATGACATTGTCACAAGGGTGTTTCACTTAAAAGTAAAGGAATGAATGGTATCGCGTTGTGCGTTGCTTTTTATATTCTGTAGAATTGCAAAAACGAGGTCTACCTTATATTCACATTTTGTTGTGGCTGGAGCACCGATTTACACCAGATATGGTTGATGAGGTTATCTGCGCGGAGTTTCCTGACCCTGAAAAAGGTCCTCTTTTACACGAAATTATTGACACGAACATGATCCACTGGCCTTGCGACAGCTTGAATACTAACTCACCCTGTGTGAAAGACCGCAAGTGTAGCAGAAAATTTCCCCGACCACTTCTGAAAGAAACACAGTTAGGTGACGATTTATACCCACAATATCGAGGAAAGGCACCAGAAGATGGTTTTACTATTGATATCAAGGGTGTCAAAATTGATTGTTGTTGGGTGGTTCCGTATAACCCTGTACTGTCGCCTACGTTTAATGCCGATATTAAATAAATAGATATACTACTGCAGTATAGTACTGCAGTAGTACTGTAGTATAGTACTGCAAATCGGTCAAATCTATAAAGTGCATTTGAAAGTACATTAATAAGGGTGGAGACATTGTATATTTACAACATACGATATTGTAAATATACATTATATGTTGTCAATATACAATGTCACGTGAACGTGCTGCAATCCGCTCGAGCTTGCTCTTTGCTCTCCGAAAATCTGGATTCGACTCAAACCCATTCTATCAGTGAAGATGCAGTATTCAATGCGTGTTAAACAAATTAGAACCATCCTTGAGTGTCCGAATAGCTTGGCTGTAATCTTCGGTTTTGTCGACTGGTAATGGTGGATTTGATTTTTCCTTTGATGGAAATCTTGGACGGTTCTGATGATTGGATTAATATTTTGAGAAGGGGAAGAGCATCAAACATTAGTTTTTCATTCGGGATAAATTGGACGTAAGCTTTATTTAGTGAAAAGGTAAACAGTATACCAAATAGTTTTAGAAACAATTATTGGTCTTAATTCATGATGATTGCATATAAAATATTGAGGAAAATGGAACCTGTGAAAGGAGATCGTGTCGATAGGAACATGCTTAACAGGTCTCACGATAGTGAAAAGGCATATGGATAAACAATAAATAAGAGATGCGAAAGTATTAAGTTTCGAGTATGCCAGTTCGAAACAGATTCCTGATCAATGAGTTAAGGATCAAGACATTTAAGAAGAATGCGGTTTCCTGATTTCGAATGGATAACGGTAATGAGCACATACAAAAAAAGGATCCCTTAAAAATTGATTGAGAGAACGGGGTTGAAAGTAAGTCATGAGACGCCGATGTACCAGGTTTAGCATGATTATATAACAATTACTGGGAATTGTACATCGTACATAATTGTTATGGGCGAATAGGAGAATTCATTAGACGAGGCAATTAATGTAAAGCGTTGCAAGAGCATAGCTGAGCGTGATGCAATTACCTGAGAAGGGGAAGAACGGTTCGTATCAGTAACTATTGTGTCGATTCGTTGGTAATTCTTGATTTCCTTAGGTTTCAAAGTGGACGACGAAAAGATCAATCCCTAAGCACGATTATGATAGCTCATATTGTCTGAGAGATGGTCTTGCGAAGTCCACTGAATTTCTCAAGAGATAAAACTATCGATGGATCTCAGTAGCAAGAAGAAAACTCACAATCAATGGGTTCATACGGTCGAACACGTATTAAGGAATACATAAGTTAACACATTTCCCATTTGACGATGTAACGATGTCAATGCGTCGCAAGGAACTGAACGACGAAGTTTTCTCTTTTTTTCTTCATTCGAGTAGAGACAACAGAAACAAAAACTCAACGCCTCGAAAAAACGAAAAATGAACATCATTTTCGCATATATGTATTGTAACGTACTTGTCGTCTCATGACGTGCGGTACACATAACTAAGCACCGCTACCGCGCGTCACTCACACCGGGTAGGCCGGTACGTCGAGGTTCAAGTCCCGTTACTCTGGTCAAAAGAGCACGGCTAGGGGAGCGCCATTTGAGACCAGTTGGGAATTTAAAAACTGTCGTTAAAACAAATGACGAATTTTAAAAAGGACCAAGGCTATCGATGGGCTATAGAAGATGGGACAAAGGACCATCACTAAACATAGTGATACCAAAACTGCAGGGTGAACTGAAGGGATGCCACTATAAAACGGCAGGAAATCTGGCAGTCGGGAAACACTTTTGTTCGCAGATCCCGCCAATGCAGAAGCTCGACTACCAGAAAGGACGACCAGATGAGCCATGAATAGCCTGCAGCCGCTCTGGTATACAACGGACCGAGCTGTGACGTCAGACCCCACACTAGACGTTTAGCTGCTGAGCCTTTGCTGCGTCCAGCTGGACAGCGTTACCACTAAAACAACAACAGAGCAGACTCTCAGCAGTAGCAAAAGATGGACAATCTGGCAAGCAGTTCTACCCAACATTTCCCAGAGACTACAGAGACTCGAGCATATTAAATTAAATACACACACAAATAGCGCAGGGGTATAGGTCTATAGGAAGTAGGAATAATTTGTACCAACTAAGGAAAATATCCTGAATAATACCGAATCATATGAGGTACGGCCCTGATGTGTACCACCTATGCGAATGCACTTCGAGTGCATCACGCTGACGCCGGACTGCAGCGGCGGTCAAGTGAGCGAGCGAGTAGGCCGTCGCGGGAATCTCAGGGAGGAGTTCAACTCCCACCACGAGGTCTCGTGACGTAGATAGAAGATCAATATCGATCCATAATAGAAAGATCCTAGTACGGTAATAACTCAACGGGTGCGCACCGGCAACTTGTCGACAGATGCGATAGTCGCGCGGGCTAACATAAGTCACCTAGAGAACACGGCAGGTAATACAAAATAGTTGTACATCGTTGCTGATAAATCTACTTAAAAGCGAATCCTGTCATATCGCATATTTAAATTCTTTTCTTTTTGCGAACACGATTATATAGGCATACAAGAGCCTGGTAAGATCTATTTGTAGGGCACGTGGTAGCCAAAAGTGCCAGAAAAAGGGTATCAGAGTAGGATCGATTAAATTAAATACTTATTTTCTTATAGCGCAATAATCACCACCATGTCTTTTTGAATAAACCCTACTTTTATCGATTATTGAGGTTTAAAATAATTTCCTCCCTACTTAAGTCCGAACCGAACCCCTTCAGGGTAATAAAATTTAATGTTAACGATAAATACCGTTACAGTATATATATCTCGTGTTTTTTAACAGATGAAACTAATAATAAGAGTGCATGGTATGCTAAAATAGTTGATTTCTTAACCCTCTCTTATTTTGGTGTTCTAGTGAGTTTTAGACTGATCAAATGTATATTACAGTTTTAAAAAAGGTGGTGTTAAATATTTGATATTGCAAAGTTAAATGGGGTGATGGGCGGAAAGAATTAAGCGGAGTGGAATACAAAAAGCGAGCCGAAGAAAAGATCGAGAAACAAGATGATATGGTTAAATGATCAAATTAGAGGTGTTTTTTAGGACGCCGGCGGTAAATTTGACAGACCCCGGGAACGATCATTCTTCTTCTCCACCGTGTACGAAAACTATTACTACTGGCGGCGAAAATACTCTACTGCCGATATCATCGCGGCATCGCTAAATAATGAGCAAAATAAAAATGATACGTTTAGAGTGAGCAAAGATCCAGCTCTATGGTCTATAAACGATAAGACCAGGGATGAATAGCGATAGTAGATATATGTGGTGTAAGTAGCCGTTACTAATGATCCTTGGTATTTAAGTGTGCGGCTATGCGTCGGCTATCTCCATAACAATTAGGAGCAATAAAACTCGTATTTACGTTACGGTCCAAATTGCAGACCCTCTTCAGAAATGTTATTTTTAATCGAAACTGTAAATTCATAATACATAATATGTCAAAATTGAAAGGGGGGGGACTATTTGCCACAGTACTATAAATAGAGACCTCCTAAGAGATACCAGTTACGATGTCAATTATTTAGCACAAATTGTCTTGAATAACTCATTAACGGATGAGCAGTTACAAGTCTACGGGCAGTTTTTAGTGAACATCGAGAAATCTGCCCGGGAAGTTTTTTTTCTAGATGCTCCCGGGGACACTGGTAAGACATATTTAACTAATCTACTTTTGGCGTAACTGAGAAAAGACCGTGGTATAGCCTTGGCTGTCGCATCGTCTGGCATTACTGCCACGTTATTGGAAGTAGGCAAGACTGTACACTCAGCTTTCAAACTACCTTTAAATCAGATTCGGCTCGAAACACGTCTCTGTACCATTAAAAAGCAAAGTAATATGGCGCAGGTGTTAGAAGAACGTACATTAATTGTATACGATGAACGAACAATGGCCCATAAAGGAGGTTTTGAAGCGTTAAACAGAACTTTGAAAGACGTAAGGGAAAACGATGGTCCGAATGAAGAAGTAACCGTGCTGGAGACTTCCGACAAACATTACCCATCGTGCCTAGGAGCAAACGAACAGACGAGGTAAGAGCTTGCTTAAAAACATCTCATTTGTGGCCGCATATCCAGAAGCTAGCACTCAATAAGAATCTGAGAGTTCATTTAAGAGGTGACGCTTCTTCTGGTTAAATGATCAAATTGGAGGTGTTTTTCAGATATTTTGCTTAAAATTGGTGATCGTGATTATCCTTACGTACCAAGGTAAATTCCTGCAGATTTGGGTACAGTGGTGACGTCCCTTGCAAAATGAACTGCTAAGATATACCCCCGTATCACAGATATAATAGAAAAGCCCATGGAATGGTTGTGTGAGCCTGCTGTTTAACTCCTAAAAACGAGAAAGCAAATGCTGTTAATGGTCTTGAAATTTTTCGAAGAAGATGAAAGGAAATATGAATGTTCATTACCCCGTAGAGTTCCTTAACACACTCAATCCTCCTGGTTTGCCATGACATAAACTGATTTTAAAGCTTGGGGCACCAGTTATGTTATAAAGGAACCTTAACTCCTTTAAATTGTGCAATGGTACCTGATTGCAGATGAAGGCTCCACATTCAAACATGTTAGAAGCCACTGTATTCACTGGCTGTGCTCGAAGGGAGACAATATTTAAACCCAGGATTCTATTAATACCGTCCGAATAACCTTTCGAGTTTAAGAGACTGCAGTTTCCCCTCAAGGTCTGTTTTGCGATGATGAAAAATAAGTCCTGGTGAAGATGGTAGGCATTGACTTAAGGGAGGTTTGCTTCTCTCACGGACAGTTGTATGTGGCTTGTTCGAGGGTGAGCTCTGCCAGCAGTCTGGTGATTCTCGCGTCAGACACCCATACTGCAGACGTGGATTATAAAGAAGTATTGAAGTACAGATATCTCACTAATATTATAAACGCAAAAGTTTGGATGCATGGATGTTTGTTACTGAATCACGCCGAAACAACTGGACTATTTTGTTGCATTAATGCGTATTGCTGATGAGAAGAAAAGGATCTTGTGGATCTGGTGATAGTTGTACGAAATTTGGTACACACGATGTAAAATATACAGTCTTTATTATCACAGAATACCTTGTGAGTGATGACAATGTACTGAGTAACTCTTAGTCTTTTATTGTTGATGCACTGAGGATGAGCGGACTAGCAGGCTGCTGAGTTGATCCTTGACTCGTGTGGTTGAATCTGTTGAGTAGATCTATTGTGGAGCTCGTTGACCTCCACACGATGTATCGTCTGTGTGTGTCCTCGTGATGACCACGAGGCAGAGTACATGCTGTGATGTAATTTATCTGATAATTGTGACACGATGAGTTCACTCGTGATTGGGTGAGTCTGTGGTGGTTCGAGGCACTGTGCACTCGAACTGAGTGGAACTCCGCGTGATTTTAAACAATTTTTCTACACTACTTTAATGAGTTGACTAGAGTTGAGTGGAGCTTTAGGTTAAAATATACTACATGAAGTATAGTACATGCTTCCGTGAGCGAAAAGCCGATTATACTAATGGCGAGTTTCGTCCACTAGTCCACGAGTTCGTGGTGCGGGCGGGTGTGCGTCACAGCTTGTGTGAGTGTTGATTCGTCGTCCGGCATGGTGAGGGAGTCCTGTGATTGGTCACACCACATTGGTCACACTGCACGTTGGAATGTCTCCGCAGCAAGGAGAGCTAGCTGATTGAGTACATCCTGCATCTACTCGTGGTTAGATCGCGCTAGTGGGACTTGCCACGTGGTATGAGGCATTACTCTGAGTTGATCTCATGCTCATGGTCTCACGAGTGGTGTGTGCATGCGTGATTAGTGTGTATGAGTGATGCGAAAACTGAACATATTTGAATAAAATTTAGGACAGATATAGAGCCCACGCGGACGAAGTCGCAGGCAAAAGCTAGTGATACATAACGCTTCTATACTAATTACACGTGAAAAGGCAACGTATACCATTCCGTCGTATACGATTATGAATAAGTTTTGTCATATTCGTAGCCGATTTCCGAGTATGACTTCCTTGGGATTTGTGAATCGCAGGCGCACAAGCACAAACCAATGGTAAATGTTTGCGTTTATCATTTATTGTTCTATTATTATTCAACAGTACAGTTGATGATCTTTTGGCTGTTTGCCGCCACGTAACCCCGAACTTTTTGTTTTATTTTCTCACCCTTTCTTGAACAATCAGGAAATTCAAGGCACACTACATGAGCTTCATCTTCTTTATTCTTTTCAACATGAACTAATTTCTCAACCGCACCATTTGCTAATCTGTCACTTACGTCGATATCATGTAGAAATTATTTTTCCCAAAAACTGTCTGATATGGTAAACCACTGAAGTCAATAAGTGACATTTTATTATTTTATTTTGTTATCTTCGGCAGTCGAAACTATTTTCTTAGCTGCTCAATTCAACAAATTATTATTATACGAGTTGACAGAATTATTCGTAATAAATAACCGTGTGTCGAATATCAGCTTCAGCTGCTGTAAAAAAATCGCTTTTGCAATAAAACCCATTCAAGCGTCTCGAGTTGTTCGTCAATTCCAATTTCAGTAAGTACACACTGTTGTGCCACGAATTATTCGAGTATAATTATTTCGCCATTATTCCTCCTTCGGGCGCGAGGTCGCTACCCTAAGTAGAAAGAATGTGCAAACGTATGCAACGAGCCGCGAGAAACGACCTTGAGCCCGAACTACGACCTGCAAAATTGAACATTTTTACAAATTCATCGATTTTGCCAAAGGTAGTTAATAACTACTTTACCGAAATCAGTGTAAAGTTTAACCTCGACCTGAACGGTTGATCGCGGGTCGGACTCAAGCAGAATAGAAAAGTCTCAATAGTAGATTCAGATCGAGCGGTTGGTTCCTCGTCCACGACTCGAGAACGTATCGAAATACTGTACAATTGTTTTCTTGCCATATAATAGTTAGCGGGAAGTTACTGTTAACTATAATAAACGACCAACTATTACTTTCACCGTAAATTCACGTATTTGTCATTTACTCGAGATCTATCTCCTTATCGGCAAACGATCCCAAAAATAATAACTTTTAATATTATCCCGATGACCGTAATATCCCGATTACACGATACCGGCATAACATTTGGTGGTAGTCGTAGGATCTGCTGAAGTGAATAAGTAATACGTGATTTACTCGGACAACCAAAAGTGATTTTGGACGACGTTTAGTGTGGTAAGCAGTGACTTTGTTGTAACGACCACGACTCGTGCCAAGATACCAGTGTAGTTCGTAGAAACCCGACTAAACCAACGCGAAGTCGTGAAGTGCACGTCGTAGCGGTGTGACATAGCGGTCAACCGTGTAACGTCTTGATTGACGGTGTCACGTGAAGTTGCGGATAACGCACAAAGTGTGCACAGAGGCGTCGCGCAACAGTTGGCGATGCACCGAAGAACGAGCTCAGAAACCGACGAAGGAACGGGTCAACGGCGCCAGGAAAGACCTTATGGACCATCTACCAAGGGAAGCCGCAGGACATCAAGTCAACAGCACCCAGAGCAACGCCATGGAGAGGAACGTCTACGAGACCATCTTATTGTAAGTGGCGGTTACTTTATACTATTACATATAGTTGTCAAACCAAAGCCAGACAATTGTGCTAGATCGGGAAAAAAAAGCTTGGCATGGAATTTATCAAGCAGCATAAAGCGGACATCCTGCATGGCGAGATGCTCAAGTTGTATGAGCACTGCACGCCGCTACGAAACGGCGCAACGAGGATATATTCGTCACCACGCAGTAGAATTGCAGCCACATACAAATACATAGATCTGCTTACAAAGATAAAGCTTCCTTCTGGAAACGGGTCTAACACGGATGCCGCTAAGGAGAATAAATTTGTCGGAATACCTATAAGGAGCGAAATCAGCCGAGGCGTCATGGAGAGATCCCGTGTTACACAGTCAAATACCATTAGCCACGTAGCGAGTATAGAAGTTTCTAAACACGACGGAGAAGTATTGGGTCTGGGAAAAAGTTCGTGGCGTTTTTTTTAGTAACATTCAACTGGTTTTGTTATAGTGTGAAAATTAATTAATTTAAACCAAATATGCTCCATTATTATCGAAAATGTTTCGCCATTTTTCGGGTAGAACTATGATGCCATCGGTGAAGAACTTCTGTGGTTTTTGGTTGAAAAACTGAATCAAGTGGTTTTCACATGCTTCTTTTGAAAAGCAGCTTAATTCCATTGAGAGATTTCTGCAGAGATCGGAATAAGTGATAGTCAGCGGGTGCCGTCTGGACTATACGGTGGATGCATAAAAACTTCCCAACCAAGCTCTCGCAATTTTTGACGGGTCATCAAAGAAGTGTGTGGTCGGGTGTTGTCATGATGGAAGACAACAACTTTCCTATTAATCATTTCGGGCCAATTTCTTTCAATTGCTTGGCGTAATCTCTCTAGTTGTCCACAGTAGAGTTCAGAATCAATCGTCTGACCAACTAGAAGTAGCTCATGGTGGACGATTCCCTTCCAGTCCCACCACACACACAGCATCACCTTTTTCGCCGTCAATCCTGGCTTCGCGAACGCTTGTGACGACTCACCATCCCTTATCCACGATCTTTGCTGCTTCCGATTGTCGTACGTGATACATTTTTCATCACCGGTTATGACACGTTTCAGAAATGGCTCGATTTCATGACGTTTTAGCAGCGCATCGCAGATGTTGATTCGTGGTCAATGCCTAGCTCCATACCAATATCGACACTGCTGATATGCTTATATTGCTGGATTTTTTCAAGAATTTCATCAGCTTTTTTAGCGATTGGACGACCAGAGCGTGACTCATCTTTCACATAAAAATTACCAGAACGAAAGTGAGCGAACCATTTCCGCGCAGCGTATTTTGATAAAGTACCTTCACCGTACATAGCACAATTTTTTTCACAAGCCTGCGCAGCGTTCTTCCCTTTGTCGTAATAATGTTGCAAAATATAGCCCAATTTTTCATTGCTTTTCTCGATTTTTAAATGCGAACAACTTTCCAACCACTGCACCAATTTCGATGTTTATACACTCAAAGTAACGCTCGAAGTGTCACCTTTCCAACGAGCGTTTAGTGGTGTCGCTGCGATCTGTTTCCTGACTTATTTGCAATTTATGCCATCTATCGGGAAAAACGTCACGAACTTTTCCCAGACCCAATACAACAGCCGACGGTGACACTCGAGCCGTCGGTGATAGCGAAAGACGTACAAAGCCGCCAGGTCAAGATACCGCGCGTAAGCTCAAAGAGCACGCGGAGGAGGGCCAAACGTCTCGAGCAGCAACAACAGAAATTCGACTTGGTGCCCCGCAGCAATGAAAAGCAAGTAGCTCGCGCAGAAATAATGTGCGAATATAAGGGTGCATTTTATTTACGAGGGAATAAGCGACAGCGCACGCACATGGTGCAGAATCGTGCACCTTTTAAGGTCGGATCGAAGGACCTCGGATCGCAACCCTTGGGCACGAGCCCAAGTGCGGCAGGAAAGAAGGTCCCATAAGAAAGAGAAAGATAGCGTACTCGGGTATACGAATCGCCGCACAAAGCGAGGATTCGAAGATACCCAAGGCAACCACGGTAACTCGTCGAAGCTAGAGGCTAAACTCGCCCACGAGAAAAAGAAACGGAGAGGCAGACAGACGGAATGCTAGCAGAAGGAATAGTCCAGCCTAGCAGGAGCCAATAGAATGCGCCGCTGTAGTTCGTGGCCAAGAAACCCGATACCGCCGGAGTGAGGAAAATGCGCGTAGTGGTGAATTTCCGGAAGTTAAACGAAGCCACCATCGGAGACTCATATTCACTGCCGAATATTCGGTTATATTGGACCAGCTAGGACGAGCACGATACTACACGACCTTGGACCTCGCTTCAGGATTTCACCAAATCTCGATGGCACAGGAAGACAAGGAAAATACGGCATTTTCTACACCATAGGGTCATTTTGAATATAAACCAATGCCTTTTGGACTCAAGAATGCGCCACGGACTTTCCAGCGGCTAATAATAAAGAACTCCGCTCTAGTCGGACTACAGGGAGTCAAGTACTACGTGTATGTCGGCGACATTTTGATACATGGGAAAACCCTCAAGGAGCACAACGACAGGCTGCGGGTGGTTCTGTAGTGGCTGAGAGGCTAAATTGCAACCTAGCAAGTGCCAATTCCTTCGCAAGGAAACGCAGTACCTCGGCCATATCATATCCGAAGAGGGCGTGCAGGCCAATCCGCAGAAACTGGAGGCGGTGAGGGAATTCCCGGTACCAAGGGACGTAAAGGGAGTACAATTCTTCCTCGGACTAGCCGGGTATTACTGGAAATTTATAAAAGATTTTTCGAAAACCGCAAAGTCACTCACGGAATTAACACAGAAAGGGCTTTAATATGAGTGGACGGCAGTAAGGGACGCTGCCTTCGAAGAACTGAAGATGGCACTAACAACGGCACCAGTATAGTAGTATCCAGACTTCGAAAAGCTGTTCGCAATTACAACACATGCCTCGCACAAGGCGCTCGGCGCAATCCTATCCCAAGGCAAGATCGAGGACGATTTGAATATAAGCTACGCGAGGCGCACCATGTCAAAGGCCGATATGAATTACACTACCACGGAGAAAGAGTTATTCGCTATAGTTTGGGCCCTTGCTCAGTTCCGACCCTATATTTATGGTACACGCTTCAAGGTCGTGACAGACCACCAACCTCTCATCTCGCTGTTCGCGGTGAAGGACCCAGGTTCGAGATTGATGCGATGGAAAATAAAATTGGCAGAACATGAGTTTGACGTTGAATATAAGGCTGGAAAGCGTAACACAAACGCTGATGCGCTAAGCCGTATATTCACGACTTCGAGGGCCCAAGAGAGAGCCGAGATCGAAGTCAGTGAATCAGAAGAGGACAGCACGACGGGGCAAATCGGCACAGCGAATGACCGCACAAAGCGGAGAGCCGAAGATACCCCGCGCATACCGAGCAATGCAGCAACTCCTGCACACGCATTGGAGGAGGACAGTAAGACTCGCAGCGTGCATGCAAGTCGGTCTACTGATCCCCAAAGCCCCGCCGCGAAGTCGTGTGGATGGGGAAGGGAAAGACCATGCACCCGAGCAACGCAAGCAAAAGGTAGGATTGCAAGCACCACAGCATTGCCGACTCGACATTGGGCACCCCGAGGCGAGTGACCCGGACAGATTTTCACATAGGCGTGCTGAGGAAGCGAGGCACGGCGGGGACCGTAGCTCGCAATCATCCAGCAGCGCAAACGAAGACAACGATACGAAAGAGTATAGCGACTGCCGCAGAGGCATAGACTGCCCTGCTACTGAAGATAGATTGAAAATAATAAAAGCATACCACGACACCCTTATCGGAGGGCACCAGGATATCCGGCGAACATTGCATTGGATCCGGACCAAATATGACTGGCCCGGCATAAGAAAGAATCTGGAGGGGTACATTTCATCCTGCGAGTCCTGCCAAAGGAATAAAATAAGAAAGAAGGAACGAGTGCCGATTGTGGTAACAGACACCCCATCAAGGTCATTCGAAAAAGTAGCGGTAGACATCGTAGGATAGCTACCTGAAAGCGCAACTGGAAAAAATACATACTTACGTTCCAGGACGCATTCACCAAATACAGCGCGGCGATACCACTGACAAACCAGAAGGCTTCGACAGTAGCGAGGGCATTATTGGAAGAACTGATTTGCCGACATGGCACGCCAGAAACTGTACTATCGGACCAGGGCACAAATTTCCTAGGTGCCACTTTCAAAGAAAGCTAGGGTATATAGGTACTTCCGAATTTATTTTACTATATGTTCACCAAGAGCAGTGGGAGTCACTCCTCTTTGCTTCGATTTACAGGAGGCCTAAAGGGTATCTCCTCCATCAGTTCTCTACTGTTCTCAATACATTTTCTCATCCGTACGAAAACATTATCATTGCAAGTGAACTAAATTGTAATTTGATGTCCAATAACTGCAAAGCAACATATCTTGCGGAATCTATTGGTTCTGCGGCTCTTCACCCAATAGATTCAGAAGCGACTCTTTTCTTGATGTATTTTTTGTCGACATGCCTGAGGAAGTTTAGTAATTTTAGAAATCTTATGTTTCATTCATAAAGGGTCACAATATCTTTGAACTCACATATAACTTAAATTTGTTATCAAATAGGCCGAAAACAATACAGCACCGCCGTATGAAGAATTTTAATGATCAGAATTACGGTGATTCGGTAAATTGTATGCTGTCATTGGAAGACACGAACACGGACAGCATCGAAATATCGTAGATATAGATAAACGCGTCAAGAAATTTTCTAGATTACATTGACGATGTTTAAGCATGTACCGTTGCGTTCTTTTATAGTCACGAAGCCACCATAAGCTCCCTAGCTCATAGGTGACCTTAAACATATAATTAAGTTGCGCACCTCCCTGTATAAGTGTGCGAAACGTGCTAATAGCCTGTTAAGATATTAGATCTATCGAAACCACAGGGATGGCCTCACGATTGATAATAAACGAGCTAAGAACGATTATCGACTTGAAAAACTCAACTCGATTGATGACCCTAACAAAATGTGGAAGGAACTGGCAAGACTGGGACTTATTAAGTCAAATCTTAGTTCTTCAATTCACTTGCGAGCAGGCAGTCATGGGTGTAAACGAACTAAATTACTTCCTACATGATATTCCACGTACGAATAGGCAGTTTTCGTTTAATACCTTCACTAGGTCTGACATACAGCCTTTTATAGACTCACTATCGTTACTCTCACTAACAAGGAAGGATAGTTTGGTTTACCCCTCCTATTTTGATGAAACTCACGTATGTTGTAGAGCATCGAAAACTGAAAGACACCTTTTTTTGTTTATCGGCGGAAAAACATTTCTAAGGGGTGAAATCGCCCTTCAAAGTTAGGGGTGATTATGCAGTTTCACCCCTGCAAATGAATTTTTTTCTTCAAATTCACATGGAATTTTTATTGTCTTCAATGAGGAGTATTTTAGTTTTGGTTTCATTAGGAGGGGGGGGGGAAGGGTTTGCACTTTTGAAAAATCGATTTTTTTTGTCTTTTCTTGTAGTTAAACATTTCAAGAATATAGTCTTAACATTTAAAGTCGATCAGAGCAAAACTCTCAAAGTTATTGACTAGTTAGTCTCCTCTCGGAAAGACAGCGCGCAGCTGGCGAGTAGGTATACAGTTTATTCACTTGGGGATCATTCTGGCCTATTGTTCTGTTTCGAAAATTTTCTATTTAGTAAAGACAGGTAACTAAAGCCGTAAATACATATTTTATATGTGTATATTATACACTGTATAATATTTTTAAAAGAGAGACGAGCGTCAGTTAGTTGTTGTACGTTCGATCGAGCGCTTATTCTCAGTGATTTCATAATTTTGTCAAGATATTTTCTATTAAAAAATGCCGAGAGTACCTAAAGTTTCGAGAGATGACCGAAGAGGTACAAGAACTCATTTGTGCCGAACAAAAAAAAGGCCTAATCCAAAGAAACAAAATAAGAATGAAGCTAATACGAAGAGTGCATCATCGAAAAAAATAAAGTTGAATATCAGTGCAGGCGTGCCAGAAGTCGTTGAAAAACATTATACAGGGTGCGCCATCTCAATCTGGTCGATGGAAGTATTGAATAACTTAGAGAATTTTCAACAGATTTCACAAAGTCGTATTTTTTTATTAAATTTGATTCATTACAATTTATTTTGATTAGTTTCCAAAAACCACATCGATCAAATGTCCGCCGTTATTACTGAAACAAAAATGAGCTCTTTTTTCGGCATTTTCCATTGTATTTGCCAGCGTCTCGGGCGATATCGCTGCGATTTCGGCTCGAATGTTGTTTTTTTAGCTCCTCTATGGTCTTCGGCTTGTTGGCATAGACTTTACTTTTCAAAAATCCCCACAAGAAGAAGTCCGGTGCAGTCAAATCCGGCGATCTTGGTGGCCAGTCAATATCACCTTTCTTTGATATCACACGTCCTGGGAACTTCCGACGCAAATAGTCCATTGTTGAGCGCGCAGTGTGACATGTCGCACCATCTTGTTGGAACCAAAATTCCTTAAGACCTTTTTCACGCATTTGTGGTAAAACAAAGTGTGCCAACATCCACCGATATCGATCCCCATTGACAGTTTCACCAGCTCTGAAGAAAAATGGTCCAATGGTGGTTTTTGAGCAAACACCGGCCCAAACTGTCACTTTCTCATCGTGCAATGGAGTTTCGTGAATAATATGAGGATTATCGGTGCCCCACATGCGACAGTTTTGTTTGTTGACAGCGCCAGAGAGGGTGAAATGAGTCTCGTCGGTCATCAGAATTCGCTCCCAAAAATCTTATTATTTTCAATGTAAAGCGAAACTATTTCGGCGCGTTCTTTCGGCGTATAGCGATACATGGTTGAAATTGTACTGAAATAACCTATACGAAACGTGTTGTACGACGCTGGTCGGTTAAAATCTGTCAGAGTTATTCAATACTTCCATCGACCAGATTGAGATGGCGCACCCTGTAGAATCATCAATTTTTTGCTTGTTTTCTCAACAGTTTCAAGTTTGGTTAAATGTGCTCAGTGTGATGGTTGAGTTGAGTTCAAAAGTTGCACAAAAGAAGGTCTTGGCTTTCAAATCCAGGTAAAATGTGCCAATTGTGATCCACGCTATATACCGTCAAGTGAGAAAACTGGTCATCGCTACGAAATCAACACTCGATTCGCTTTCGTAATGCGTACATTAGGTTTGGGTTTAGCAGGCTGCAATAAGTTTTGCGGTCTAATGCACATTGCAAGTAATTTTTTATCCAAACCGTCTTATTTGGATACTATGGCATCGATTTGTTCCTATGTCAAAACGACTGCTGAAAAATTTCTCCTTTCCGCCGCAGACGAAGAAAAACAGAAAACAAGTGCAAATTCGGAGTCTGATACTTTGACCGTTTCTGGCGATGGCACGTGGCAGAAGCAAGGCTTCAGCTCCTTGTTTGGCGTCACTTCATTGATTGGTTATTGGACTGGAAAAGTTATTGATATTTTCGTAAGTAGTTTGCATTGTCAGCTTTGCAAATTATGGGGAAAAAAGTTGAATACTGCTGAATTTGATGAGTGGCACGAAGAACACGTTGAAAATGCTGAATGTCAAGCCAGTCACGCCGGACCATCAGGTAACATAGAAGTGTGCGCAGTAATCGAAATGTTCCACCGCTCAGAGGAATGGAAAAGTATGGAAAAGATCAGCAATTATGTCGGAGACGGCGACAGCAAAACTTACAGCAATTTAGTGCAAGCGAAACCTTACGGTGAAAATTTCACTATAAATAAAAAAGAAAGTGTAGGTCACGTGAAAAAGAGAATGGGAAGACGTCTACGTGATCTGGTAAGAAACACTGTTGAAGATAAAGTTGTGAAAACAGGAAAAAATGCAAGTAGAACACGGCAAAGTAAAGTACTCGGCGGCAAAGGAAAACTCACCGGAAAAGTCATCGATAATTTGAGTCGATACTACGGAGCAGCAATAAGGTATAATTGTGATTCGGTAGAGAAAATGAAAAATGCCTTCTGGGCAACGTACTACCACCAGCAGTCGACAGACGATAACCCTCAACATGATAAGTGCCCGAGCGGCAAGAACTCGTGGTGTCCGTATCAAAAAGCTCTGGCCACAACAAGATGGAAAATTTTAAACATAATTACACTCCACTTCCAGAAGATGTCATACAAGCGGTCGAACCGATTTACGAAGATCTGAGTAAGGACGAACTTTTGGAAAGGTGTCTTGGATGTTTTACCCAAAATGCCAACGAAAGTTTGAAGCAACTAATTTGGACGATTGCACCGAAAAAATTATCTGGCAGCAAACAAATTGTTGAATTTGCATCCTACGTAGCTGCATGCACTTTCAACGAAGGTACTGGTGCTTTTCTCACCTTTCTGTCAGATATGAATGTCAGCGTTGGACCGAGCGCTCACGAATACGCAAAATCGGAGGACAGCTGTCGCATCAACAGGGCCGAGATACAAGCTCAGCAGCAGAGCAAAGAAGCCAAAATAAGGCAAAGACTTGAGAAAAAAGAGGCTGAAGACATCGAAGCTGCTGCAGGGAGTCTACTCTATGGAGCTGGAATCGATGATTCAGTGTAAGTTGAAAATTTTTTTTTCACTCTTTTAGCTTTTAAAACTTTAAACGCGTTTTTCTCAAAACTACTTTTTAAAAGTCCGTGTACACTGCTATTTAAAAACTACATTACCGATTCATTTCAAACTTGGTACACACTTTCTACATATAAAATACTTTCCCCCAACGTTAAGTTTTCGATATTTTTACATTTAGGGGGTTTTCCACTTACAAAATGACGGAATTTTTCGTAAAAAATAGCAGTTTTCACTTTAATTGACCACCAAACATTTTTTAATGAAAAAAATAATAATCAGAGAACGTTGGGGGGGGGAGGATTTAATGATAATTTGAGTAAATTTTAATGGTTTTTTATTTCAGATAATTTCCAGCTGAAATACAGTGTACACCGCAAATCGTCTATTTCCAAAGACGTTCTTGGAAAAATCGGAGGGAAACACCAAACTATCCTTCCTTGTAAGTACAGGTCAAGATGAAGTCTCTATCTTTAGTATACGCTACGCTGGTATACCTACTTACACTAGGGTAGTATACGCTTTAGTAAAGCTATCTTTGCAATTTTGAGACGAAGAGATTCTTCAGCTTCAATGTATCAGTTGATAAGTGTTATTTCACATCTAACTGGAAACGAGCTTTTATTAGACCGCTATTTAAAATAAAAATGCCTCTCACGCCAGCAGATACGCGTCCCATTGCTAATTCGTCTGAAGTATCTAAACTATTCGAGCGAGTCATGCATCAAAGAGTAACGAATTACGCCGAAAACAACAATATCTTAGACAGTAGACAGTCAGCTTATCGTTGCGGATTTAGTGCGACAACCTTGATTAGAATCTGTGATGAAGTCAAGCGTGCGATTGATGGTGGAAAACTTACTATCCTTATTCTCTTCGATTTTAGTAAGGCGTTTGACCCAGTTTCACACATTTATCTAGTTGCGAAATTAAAGTCATTGGGTTTTTTTTATTCTGCGTTACTTTGGATCTATCCTTCTTTCCGTTCTTGGTCCTCTCTTATTCTCATTGTTTATAAATGACAGAAGTTCTGGTTTACGGAACTCAGATCACATGATAATAGGTAGCAATGCTCAAACATGCTTCATTGATACAAGAGAACTTCTGCTTATATTACTCAATTACACTCCCATACCATATATAAGTGAGGTGTGGAATCTTAAAGTTCAGTCAGATGCCAATTCATCATGGAAAGATCATACTTCGGCAATATCACGTAAGGTATACTCTGCTATTCACAAGTTGAAGTATGTGTATGATAACCTGACGGATGAACTTTTACCAATAAGCTGCAGAAGCTAATTAATACGTGCATTCGCTTCACCTTTGATTTCAGAAGAGATGTGCACTTGTCAGACAGGTGAGAAAAATGTATAGCTAGCGATGGGCAATACTTCGAATAAAATATTTTTATCATTTTTATACAATAAACGTGTATTTTCTATAAAAAAATTCCGGTTTTAAATTTATAGACCTGGTACCTGAACTCTCCTCTCAAAACCATCAACTGTTCGAAAGAGAACATTTCTCGGGATTGCATGGCCGGCAGCTCTTATCCGCTCCCTCATATTCTCTTTTGTTGTTGGAGCTTGACGGTATTCAACGTCTTTAAGGTAGCTCCACAAGAAAAAAATCAAAACAGGTAAGATCAAGTGACCTTAGAGGCCAATGGACAGGACCATCTCGACCAATCTACCGTCGACCGAATGTTACGTTCAGATGATTTCGAACAACACGAGCCCAGTGAGCGGGTGCACCGTCTTGCTGAAACGACATCTGTTGACCTGTACCTAAATCAAAATCTTCTAGCAAAATATAATAGATAATTCATTTTGCAATCAATTTAACGGACAACGGTCACACTTCTCTCGAAGAAGTGGTGTAACGTATCATAAATGATTTTATATTTCGCGCCTCGTATAAATACGCGGTGAATGGGTCGCCACTCAGTAGACATCGGACCAGAGTCCGTGCGTTACGGCGGGAGAACCCGGAGAACAGTTGTTGGTCGTCGTCGAGTGGACACTGCAAGCGTATAGACAGACAGATATTTAATATGACGGTGCTTGCCGTTCGATCGCCAGATATTTTCAAGTATTTTTGATTTACTGTGCTTATTTAATCACCAATGTCTACTCATATATATCTATTTAGATCTGCTCATCTGTTAATTGTGTTCGGCTCATCCATTCCGAGGACGGGAAAGAAGCATTTCATGAGAAAATTAGTTCTGTCAATGGAACCTGCCAATTTTCTGCACATCCCGGAGAGAAGAATTATTGAAAGAACTTTCGATCTCCATTCATCGATATCTGTAGTCCCTGTAAACAGTGAGTTGAGAAATATCGATAACGTGGCACATTCCATTTTGACTACAATATACGGTGACCGTCAGCCACGGGTAAGCACTCATGACCTTCATATTGAAAAATATCTATTCAAAACATATGGTGAAAGACTTTGAAAGCGACTAGGAAAAACGTTAGTGAAGAATCGAATAACAAGTTTTTTGATCACCAGCTTGAGATCTCGTTCGCTAGTTGCCCAACACTGAGCTTGTTGACTTTTCTTTTATGTACTTGTTCGTCTCCAAATCAAATAGAGTGTCTTGTGCGAAGATAATATAATATGTACAATGTATGTTATGCAGTATAATTTTAATGGTATATTGGAGACGAATGTGATTTTTGTATTAATTAGTGAGAACTATTGGATTTTATTTGACTAGATTTATATATATATATTCATGCAAATGGTTTATTTTATGAACAATGTTGTTATTTGACATAGGGCAAGGGAATTAATTTGACAAGTCAATAAACTGTATGTTGTAGCTGTAATTTGGCTCCATCAGAAGTTTGATACAGTTATTGTGTCGGAGTAAGACTACGGATGTTCACTATACTGGAGTGATCCCGTAGATAGTCAAACACCGAGGCAAAAAGTAACCATGAGCAGTATTTGTTACCGATAGGAAGGTGTCACTTGTTGGTTTCACCTCCTCAGGTGTCAAACAGCTCACACCTTCCGCTCGGAGGGAATGTGTGTATGAGAATTTCATCGTATTAACTGATCCAGGAATTTATGTGCTGTTCTGATATAACTACTCCAGAAAAGGAAACCCACTAGTGGTCATTGTGTTCTCGGGACCCCGATCAAAATAAATTGATGAATGATTTATAAGTTGAAATACGTTCATTAAATTCCGTTTGCTAAAACCGATGAATAGATCCTCTAGTTAAGAAGAAGATTCAAATTGTCACGCGGGAAAAATAAAATCGATACAGTGGGGACCTATTATTTGCTCGTTAATAATGCCACACCAAACATTTAAACTCCACCGATGCTGGTGATCGTTCTGTATCACCCAATATGCACTCTGATCAGACCAATACCGGAAGTTACACCGATTAACCTGACCTCGGTTGATGAATGTGGATTCACCGTGATGTCACTGAACATAACGAATCTAAAAAAAGTCTCTGAATCGATCGATTTGTCTCAATGCCCACCGACAAAATGTCTTCCTTCGCCACGGATCAGGATAAGGCGTGTCTTGATCGGATTGTAGCCAGTACGGATGGAGTTTTGCACCTTTCAATACTCGGTGCACGGTGGATCTGGGAAATCCCAATCGCTCCAAGATCACTCGACATTCAAATGAGGGTGAATTGCTATCATGGCTAAAATAGCCATATAAATAATTAATGACGGTTTGGTGATGTCAATGGTAGCAGGTTATCCGACCTACCGCCGCTCTCCGTTCGAGGGTTCAGATTGTCTGCCGTGATGAGTGACGACGATGAGGATATTCGCGTCGATACAAATTTTTGGATCGTAAATAACTGCCCCTACATCTCCCTAAAATAAGTAGCATATCCACGATTTCGTTGGGACTGAAATTATTAGTATAAATTTTTTTAAATAATATTTAAACGACTTGTCGCTGTTTGGATTTCTTTTTCTCCTGAATTGGTCGCTATTGAAATTTTCCTGCAAACCGGATAAGGATAGGACATTGCGAATTTCCATGGTCCCCCATATCAAATTTCGAGGTATGTAACTTTTAAAAAATTCGTTCAAGCAAAGGAGATTTGGGAGTTTCAAGTTCGCTTCGAGACATAAAATGACTTTTTCGAATCGTTGGAAGCTTCAGAACGAGAATCTGGTAACAGATTTGAGGTCCTTTTGTGTTGTAAGGAGGGTTAGGAGTCTAAAAATACTGCGGAAATGACGACCCGCAGACCTAATCTTTATGAGTGTCACACACACACACACACACACACACACACACACACACACACACACACACACACACACACACACACACACACACACACACACACACACACACACACACAAACGCGCGCGCGCGTGTTTCAGTCTCCGCAGGCGCAAACCCTTACGCGCGTCCCCGGGTAGCGGATAGGGGAACGCTCTCTAGATAGGGTAGAGAGGGTAGGAGGCAATTAAAATACCTCCCGCGGACCAACAGTAGGGGAGTAAACCTTGTCAACAAATCAAGATGGAGAGTATCAAGGAAAAAAACGCTTACGGTGCAGGGGTTCGGATCCCCAGTGCCGGCGTCTGTCGAGGGTGAGCAAGCGGGCCCCGGGACGTCGTCATCGAACGACCGCAATGCTACAGGAGTGGGCAGCTTGGCTTCTGCAACAGCATCAGCTACAAGTCAAGGTAGTCCAGGAAAGGACAAATAAAGTGCCATCGGCGAGCCAGAGAGCAAGAGTTTGGTCGGTGACGCCCTTCAATCATTTGAGGAGTATTTTCTTGATCTCGTGGATTTCATCCGCGAGAAAAAGAACCTCCACAAGGAGCTCAAGGAAATGGCTATGAAGGCTAACAGGGTGTTCATAGGCTCAAAAGACAGATGGAGAAGGGCGTGATTACCCCAAGTACCTTATCCCAGGCAAACACAGGGACACAGACATCGCGAAAGCTGGCAAATTCCCAGAAGGAGAGAACTCAAAAAAAAAAAAAAAAACGAAGGCTAAGCGGAAGAGCGATTCGCCACCCTCTGGGAAAACCACAAAGAAGCCACGGCCACTGACCGTCGATCCGCTTACGGTAGACATCGGTGAGACATCCGAGAAACATAGGGTGGTAGGGGAAACATGGAGTAAGGTGTGCAGGACAAGGCAGCCCAAAAACAGGGCAACGACGGCAAACGAGTCGATGAAAACAAGAACGCTTGCCAGAAACATAGCCAACTTGGAGGTGACGATCAAGCCCCACCGCCCGGAAGCCGTTGTGATAAAGGTGACGGGTGAGAGGACTTACGCTGACGCGCTGAGAAGAGTGCGGGCTGAGCCAAGACTCAGGCGACTCGGTGACCGAGTCACCGGCATTCGACGAACTAGAGTAGGAGAGCTACTTCTGGAGTTGGGGAAGAGGGCGCCCAAGAACTCCAAAGGGAGGTGTCGTCGGCCCTGGGGCAGACAGCAGAAGTCAAACTGCTGATACAGAAGGAGGTACTGGACATCAAGGACCTGGACGAGACAACCACGGAGCAGGAGGTGGCCGATGCAATAAATGCAAGGACTGGTTCAGCGGCGCTTCGACTGCAAGAAATTCGCCTTAAAAAATGGCGGGACTGCACGCAGACGGCCGGGGTGTTACCAATAGCAGTAGCGAAAAAGCTTCTACGGGAGGGACGAAGCACAGTGGGCTGAGTGAGATGCGGGATGAGACTCCGCGAAGCAGCCTCCCGCTGTTACAGGTGCCACGAGGCATCTGGCGAGGGATTGCAAGAGCGTAGTGGACCAGTCTGCTGAATGCTTCCGGTGTGGTAAGGAAGGCTACAAAGCAGCAGAATGTAGTGACACGCAAGGAGGGGCCAACGGAGGAGTACATACCAGCAATGGCTAAGGTACTCCAACTAAACTTGAACCACTGTTCGGACCCACAAGACCAGCTGTCCCAGCTGATCAGAGATGAGACAGTAGAGATCACGGTGATCAGCGAGGAATATCGGGACCTCGATGACCGCAACTGGGTGAAGGACGCTACCGGCAGGGCAAACATATGGGTGTGCGGCAATCTCCATCTTTCTTGCCGGCCAGACATTCCTGTACCAGACTTTAGCTGGGTGGAGGTAACGGGCGTAAGAATTTACAGCTGCTACTTCCCACCTAGCACGACCATTGAAGAATTCCAGATATCATTGGACGCCCTCGTTACTAGTGCGAAATCTTCCCGACTACCGCTAGTCATCGGTGGGGACTTCAACGGTTGGGAAATAGAATGGGGTAGCACGAGAACGAACCACCGCGGACGCACTCTCCTGGAAGCGTTCGCAATAGTCGAATTGGATATCGCCAATACGGGCAATGGCCCGACATTTGCCAGGGGAGATAGATCGTCCATAGTCGACTTGACGTTTGTTGATGCTCGCCTATTGGGCGATCATCTAAATTGGCATGTTAGCGATAGTTGCACTGGCAGCGACCATCACGTCATAATGTTTCAAATTCGGATGACCAGTCGGGCGACAGGCAGAGTAGATAGTGACAGGAGAGGGAGATGGGCTACTGCCACGTTCGACAGCGAGACGTTCCTCAGTCACCTGGAGGGCACGGCTGTGGTGGGCAACGGAGAGGAAAGGTCCCGTGGTCTCCCGAGTATTATAAGATCGGCATGTGATGCCTCCATATCCAAGAAGAGTATTCCTCGCGGACGACCGCCGGTCCATTGGTGGAAGAGGGACATCGCACAGATACGCCAAGAGTGCCTACGGGCTAGCCGACTCCATCAGAGAGCCCGAGAGCTGCGCAAACAACAGCTGAGTGCAGTCTATCAGCAGAAGAGAAAGGAATTAAAGGCAGCCATAAAAGCTGCGAAGAGGAGGAGTTGGCAAGAGTTCTGCGAGGAGGTGGAACAAGATCACTGGGGCAGACCGTATAAAACGGTTATGCGGAAGATCAAGCCGGGGGTCAAAACGGCTCAAACTTGTCCCATTTTCCTTGACACAATTGTCCGCCACCTGTTCTTACAGCACAGGCCGCGGGTTGCCGGCACTGCCCTCTTAACAGCTGAATATGAGAAAGAGCCGCCAAATATCAGCGAGGCCGAAGTGGAATTTGCCGCGTGAGAGATATTGGTCTGGAAGGCCCCGGGAGTGGATGTGGTACCCGGACTCGCCATAAAAACCGCGGGGCTTAACGTTCCCGTATTATTCCGGGACATTTACAATGCGTGCTTGGGAGAGGGAACTTACCCTGAGCAATGGAAGGTACAGAGGCTGGTACTGCTTTCAAAGGGGAATAAGCTCCCGGAGGAGCCATAGTCTTACAGACCACTTTGCCTACTAGACATCGCCGGGAAGTTGTTCGAGCGGGTTCTTTATGGCAGGCTGGAGGCAGCAATTGTACGGACTGGAGGTCTGTCTGACACCCAGTTCGGGTTCAGGAAGGGTCGTTCAACGGTAGACGCGATCAACCAAGTTGTCAGTCTCGCCACAGACGGCATCATTGGCCCCCGGTGTACAAAGCGCATGTGCGCTATCATCGCTTTGGACATACGGAACGCGTTCAACTCGGCAAAGTAGAAGAACATTATAACAGCCTTAGAAAAATCGGGGATACCGCTCTATTACCGGTCAATTGTGTCCAGCTACCTCTCCAACCGAACCTTGCTGTATACAACTGACAACGGCACCCACTCCTACACCATCACAGGGGGAGTCCCACAGGGCTCGAAACTGGGTCTGTTACTCTGGAACCCCATGTACGATGGTCTGCTGAGACTGTCGCTTCCAGATGGGATATCCTCGGTAGCTTTCACTGACGACTGCGCGCTGATAGTCGTCGCGAAAAGCTTTTCAGAGGTGGAAGACCTCGGAAACAGAGCGATAGAAGTTGTGACCTCATGGTGGATCGACCATGGGCTGACGCTGGCGGCAGAGAAGACGGAGGCGCTGCGTATAGCACGCACAACGAAGAGGGCATATGTTACATTCACGGTAGGAGACAAAACCACCCGGATAAAAGACACCTTGCGATATCTGGGGGTCACACTGGACGCGCGGCTATTGTTCAGGGAACACCTGGAGAATACGAGCACGAAGGCAACTAAGGTCGCGCGTACGCTCGTGTCTATCATGCCGAAAATAGGGGAAGCGAAACAGCCAAGGAGGCAACTCCTGGCATCAGTTGTGAACTCCGTAGTCCAGTATGAAGCACCAATATGGGCCAACGCGATGGCAATAAACAAGACCTACGGAGCAACTTGCCGGCGAGCCTGTAGAACTGTCGCACTCAGAGTCACGAGCGCGTATCGCACAGTGTCGGATATCGCCCTATCGGCGATCAAAGGATGCCCGCCTGTTGACCTTTCAGCTCTCGAGAAGGTTCAACGTTATCAAGGAAGGGGGCACATAATGGAGGGATCTCCGTTGGAGCCCCGGGCTAGGTGGTCAAGAGCGACTTTTGACGAGTGGCAGCGGCGATGGGATGCCGCAAGAGAGGGTAGATGGACTCATCGCGTCATACATGATGTCGAGGCGTGGATCACCAGACGACACGGTCTCGTGAACTTCCACTTGACCCAGATTCTCACAGCGCACGATAGTTTCCGTAGCTACCTTCGACGCTTCGGAATCTACGATAGCGCTGGCTGCCGGTGGTGTCCCGGTCAAGACGAGGATGTGGAACACGTACTGTTCCACTGCTCACGCTTTACCGAGGAAAGGACCCGCTTCAGAGAGCACTGGAGCGGCCCCCTGACCACGGAGGCGATGGGACAATGCTTGATAAATTCCGTTGAGAAAAAGAGAGGGCAGAATGGCAACGAGGGACAGCCCCAACTGAACCCACCGTTCCCACGACGAACCCAAGCGAGTAGAATCAGGCGCTTAGAACCGCCCTTTCGCAAAGTAATGCCTCGCGGCGGTTTCCCGGGGGGGGGGGGGGGGGGGGGGGGGCGGCAAATGGTAGAGATCAGAAGGAGGAATAGAAGAGGTTTTTAGTCGGTAGAAATCCGACACTACGCAGAACATCAGGGTGTCTTATGCAAGATTTTGCTCTCCTAAAAGAAAAAAAACACGTCGGGGAAGTCTGACCCCTACGTCAGGGGGGAATGCTCTCTAGATATAGAGTGTAGAAGGCAATTAAAATACCTCCCAAGCACCAATAGACACAGGGAAGAAACCTCGACAAAAAATCAACATTGAAGTGAGCGATACGATCACAGTACTCCAAGTGAGTATTTCCCCGACAGGAGTAATCTCACCGCCGATTTCGATTGGGTGAAAGCCCCGTAGTCGGGAACGGCCCTATGGATTTTGGGGGAGGCCAGTCGCCCATCCCATTGATGCTTCGAGATGGAGCAAGGAGCGATGCTGCAGTGTGCAGGGAAAGCGAAAGAGTCAAGACACTCGCGAAACTCGGAGACGTGATCTCGAAACTACATGAATGCATGAAGGATAACAGAAATATCCATCATGAGGCGGAGAGGATGGCTGCATCGGTTAAAAGCACTTTCAACGAGTTCTACGAGTTCTACGTCAGAGCATCACCGGTAATGGTAGTGGGAGAAACGCAGACGACACCCTTCCTCCATAAACCGAAGAAGGTTAATATCGCCAGGGAAGCCATCACACCCGTCCACCACGGTGCGCAGGCAAGTACGAAGAAACGTACGCCACCGTCAAAGGAGACTAAGGAGATAATGAAAAAGAAGAAAAAAGAGGAGAGGAATCTATTGGAAACGCAACGGAAATCGAAACCGAACTGAAGCGATCCAAGGGATCGGAGCAGGCCGAGAGTCAGACGCAGAACGAAGCCACAAGGTTGGACGATAGGCAAAGTCAGGGATGACAAGAAGTTCAAGAAGTTCGTGGCAAGCCCCGAAAACGGTAGGTGAAGCCCGCACTGGCAAACGCGCTGATTCCCATACAGACTGTGGGTAGTGAGAAAAAACGAAATCTGCGTCGCCGACCCATGTGGCCAGATGCACTTGCCATCAAAGTCAACGGCGACCAGTCGTATGCCGATATCGTGCGGCAAATGAAGAACAGCCCAGCACTAAAGGAGGTGAGGGCGAATGTCGCCAAAATCCGGAAGACTGCGTCAGGGGATCTCCTTCTGGAGCTCGATAAGGCAGCACCGCAACTGAAGGAGTCGGTGCAAGACATACTGGGAGAAGCGGTCGAGATCAGAACAATGGCACACGAGGAAAGTCCTGGCCTAGAGACGATCTTCGTCAGGTCACTCCAAGAAAGGAAAGCGATGACATCGAAGACGGTAATGCAACCCTGGCAATGGAAACCGTCATGGGAAAAAATGTAGAGGCGTGCGATGCAACTATGTCCAGAAAGCGAGACACAAACCAACAGCCACCGGTGTATTGGTGAAACGTCACTGTAGCTACACTTCGCGCGCAATGTAACAAGACGAGGAGACGGGCACAACGTTCGCTTTGCATGTTAGACACAGCGGGGAAAATACTTGAACCTATGGCCCAAAATAAGTTGGAGACAGCTATGGGGAAGTGAGCTGAATAGGGTAAAAAAGTACTGCCTGAATGCCAACCTCGACATAAATCAAGCCTTCAATTCGGCTAGATGGAATTGCATCCGGGATGCCCTAAACAAGCTTAACGTGCCACAGTACCTCAGAAGGATAGTGATAAACTACTTCGGCAACCTGCTCCTAAAGTACGACACGGAGGATGGACCCCAAGAGTAGAGTCACGGGGGGCGTGCCTCAGGGCTCTGTGCTAGGATCCGTACTGTGGAACATCATGTACGACGGATTGCTGAGGTTACGACTACCCGACGAGGTACGGTCTGTGGCCTTTGCAGAAGATGTGTGTATAAAATACAAAAATTTCAAAAATATTAGGTGCACAACTTGAGCGGTAAGTATTGGTCGAAAAAAATAGATCATAGACATCATGTAATAAATTTCGGCATCTGTTAACGTAAGTCCATAGAAACATTAGTCCATTTGTGTCTGCATCATAAAGTTATTCTCGATTGAAAATGTCAGTTTACAAGCCAAATTCTCGTCATTTGCGGGAGGATTTGATTTTCTGCTTCAATATGAAGAAATCTGCGGCTCATCGAATGCTCTCAAATATTTATGGTGAGGCCGATATAGTGAAAGAACGTGTCGTGAGTGGTTTCAACGCTTCAAGAACGGTGATTTTCACGTCGAAGACTGGCATAGCGGTGAAAGAGAGAAGATTTTCGAAGATGCAGAAATGGAGGCATTACTTGATCACGACTCGCGTCAAAGTCAAGAAGAATTGGCACAATCATTGGGAGTGATTCTACAAGCAATTTCTAAACGCGTCAAAGCCATGGGAATGATTCAGAAGCAAGGAAATTGGGTGCAGTATAAGTTGAAACCGAGAGATGTTGAACGGCCTTTGTTTGCTTGTGAACAGTTGAAAGGCAAAGACGGAAGGGATTTCTGCATCGCATTGTGACTGGGGACGAAAAATGTGTTCATTACGATAACCCCAAGTGCAGAAAATCATGGGGATTTCCCGGCCATGCTTCCACGTCGACGGACAAACCGAATATTCACGGCTCCAAGAGCATGCTCTGTATTTCGTAGGACCAGCTCGGCGTAGTGTATAATGAGCTGTTAAAACCGACTGAAACAATCACAGGCGATCGATATCGAACGCAATTAATGTGTTTGAGCGGAGCATTGAAAAACAAACTACCGCAATACAACGAGAGACAGGATAGAGTGATTTTGCAGCATGACAATGCTCAACCCCATGTTGCGAAAGTGGTCAAGACATACTTGAAAACGTTGAAATGGGAAGTCCTACTCCGCCCGCCGTATTCTCTAGACGTTGTTTCCTCTGACTATCACTTGTTTCGATCAATGACACACGACCTGGCTGATCAGTACTTCCGGTCTTATGAAGAAGTAAAATTTGGATCGATTTGTGGATCACTTCAAAAGATGACCAGTTTTTTCAACGCGGGATTCGTTCGTATAACCAGTTTTTTTTTATAATAAAGCCTCGAATTTCAGGAAAAAAGGCGAAAGCAAAGTTGTACACTACATAAGACGTGTGTTAAAAAAATACCGGAAATATTGTAATTACACGTGTGGCATTACTCCGATACACCCGATTTTTTCGTTGTTGTGTTGGTAAACTTGTCTGAAAAGTTGCTGTACTGTGTTAGCCATATTGGATATTTAGTCTATTAACAGCTGTCAGAAAGGTCACATGTGTTTTGGTAGGATCGGCGATTTTGAAAATGGATCAGAGAATTTGTATTAAATACAGCTATAAGAATGGAATAAAATGCAGCCAAGTTTTAGAAATGTTAAATATTGCTTTTGGTGAGTCAGCTATGAGTAAAAAAGGGTTTACGAGTGGTATAAACATTTCCAAGATGGCCGTAAAGACGCTGAAGATGACGAGCGCCCTGGACGCCCCAGCACATCACAAACCGATGAAAACGTGGAAAAAGTTAAAGAAATGATTTTAAATGATCGCCGAATCACAATCAGAGAAGTAGCTGATGATGTTGACGTAACAATTAGCTCATGTCATGACATTTTTTCGGAGTTTTTATGTATGAAATGTGTGACAGCAAAATTTGATCCAAAATTGTTGAATTTCGAACAGAAACAGCGGCGAATAGAGGTTGCTCAGGAGTCGCTAAATGAAATAAATAACGATGCAGGGCTACTGAAACGTGTCATAACAGTTGATGACACATGGGTTTACGGATACGACGTCAAGACTAAGGCTCAATAGTCCCAGTGGAGGCATTCCCGATCGCCAAGACCAAAAAAAGCTCGACAAGTGTGGTCGAATCTGAAGGTAATGCTCACTGTGTTCTTCGACTTTAACGGCATAGTGCACCATGAGTTCTTGCCACAAGGTCAAACGGTCAATGAGGAGTACTACTTAAAAGTTCAACGCCGTTTGCGTGAAGAAATTCGAAAAATACGCCCGGATTTGTGGCGAAACAATTCAAGGCTTTCACATCACGATAATGCACCTGCTCATACTTCATTGCTTGTTCGTGATTTTTCCGACAAAAACAAAACTGTAATGATGCCCCAGCCTCCATATTCGCCAGACTCGGCTCCGAGTGACTTTTTTCTGTTCCCAAAAATAAAGAGAAACTTCAAGGGCCGTTGTTTTACAAACATAGATGAGATTAAAAATGCATCGTTGAGAGAGCTAAAATTTATCCCAAAGAAAGAGTTCTACAAGTGTTTTGGGGATTGGAAAAGGCGCTGACGTAAGTGTATAATATCTAATGGGGACACTAGTATGTGGACGCCTTTGTTCCGTCCCACTTCTTCCCCCACCAAGCGACGGCACCCACCTCCCCTTTTTTCCACAACCGCGCAACCCACTCTGCTTGACCAGTGTCGGTAACGTGGAGATGGTAAAGTGCGGTGGTGTGGGTACTCTGGTGAATAAGGAAGAGTAGATATAAAAGCAGGATGGAACAAACTCGTCCGCATACTTGGAAAAATGAATAAAATTATGTACTCACCACCCCAGCTGTTGTCGGCTTTGATCCTCGGTGACAGAGCATCGTGACTTCAATTCACCTCGTCAAAGACCTCGTCCACGGATCTATATCGTAACCGCGGGCCATTATAATGCCCGCTGTCACATCCGCGCGCTCGCTGTTCGTTAAGCGAACCAGCGGAGCGTTATCTCCGGCAAGGGGTGGCATTATGCACGCTTCTTCGATGAGCTGTTCAGTGTCTACAACATCGATGCGCTCGAGCCCTTATATCGAGCACTCTATGATAAGAGCCGGCATCATACTTGCTAGAGGCTCCGGATGAAATAGGTGGGACCAGTCGATGTAAATAGTCTCGCCGAAATCGACGAAAGATACTACTAGAGTAATATGTGATTAAAGATAACAACCTCCTATGAATCATAACTAGGTGTCAACGCTTTGAATGCTACGACAGCAGTTGTTCAAGTATGTATTGCCTCGCGCTGTGTTTCTCGTGAAACGCTTGAGAGAGAGAGAGAGAGAGAGAGAGAGAGAGAGAGAGAGAGAGAGAAAGTGAGAGAGAACAGTCAGTATTATCTTGCGTGAAATGCCTCGACTTATTATACAGAGTTGATAGCGTTGATGACCTGCTGCCACCGACGTCAACTGCGGATGATGATGGCGGGTGACGCTTTTCTTTCCTGAAGCTATATCTAGTTGTACAATATATGTATCCTCATCTCGTTCTCCATAACACGAATAACGGGCTCTCCATGTCGGTTTATAGGCATGGGCTGCTTGTTCTGCAAAAAATATTTTTCATAATTAAAAATAAATATTACATGCTTTTAAATTACAATTTTTTGATTATTTTTTATGTTTTACTTACCAAGCTCCGCTGTTTCGCTGCTTATCGATATCATCACGTATTCCATGATCTGCTGTGTTAATGAAACAATGACGAGTGCTCCTTCTTCTTTCTGTCGCAGACCTTCGCTGATACTTCGGTTTTAGGACTGTGACAGCTTACATTTTTTTCTTCTCTGTATGACTGTCCTCAGCGTATACGTTATAATATCTGGAGCGAAATGTACACTATATACAATTATTTACAACTGTGTCTTTATCACAAATAACTGCACCCACAGAGTATCATTGCATTCGCAACGCAACACTCGATGCATGATCAGCGATATGACTACGGTACAGCACAATTATTTCGGACAAAATAATTTTTATAAGATATCATATCCTTCGGCGCCAGCAAGGTCGAGATATGTTCGAGCGCTTCTTCAAAGAATTCCGTGGAACTGATGATCTCATACGCTGTTGCACGAGACGTTTCACTGACACCTATCTTTTCGCGGACATACGATACCACTTCATTCATACACCGCTGAATCGTTTCACTTTCGCTCACAAATGTAGGCCGTTGCAGAACGATGTTTGGAGAGTCTTTTCGGAAACGTTTCCGTTTCGATTCTTCTGATTTCTCTTGATTATCGTATTCCTCATTAGCACTACCGCTTATTTTTACCAAAGGTGACAGCTCTGTGCTGGTAACACGATGTTAGAAGTGTGTAATGGACAGCACTATGCGGGTATATCACATTTTCTCAGTATCAGCTCCATGAGCTTCGAAATATCGTTATACGCGAGAAAAATCACTTTTAAACACTCGCCACTCGTCCGCACGGAGTGTGATTTCGGTAAAAGTATTCGACAATATTTTCACAACTGGAGCACGACACGCAGAGTTCAACTCGAGATCGGCGAGGATTATTTAACTGAATGATTTATTTAAACGTACATAACGAGATTCGCAAAATAGGGCGATATCGTGTGAAACGTAGCACCGTTATTTGCCATTTTCATTGTTTTCTCGTAGACTGTAACTCTTCGAATGAATCGTAAGTGGTGTTCATACTCCGTTTTATACAGATCACCCCTACCGTCTAATTATATCGCCGCTACTTTTGATACTGTAAATCATACGACTAAAAATGACTCACCAATATCCTTTGATATCTGTCGCATTCTCCTTAACAACCTAGTAACATCAGTAGCAAATATATCTCAAATCACTTGCATACTCTTTCTCTCGCACACGTATGTGCATACTCACGACTTGACATACAGATAAAATGTGGCATGAAAACTAAATAATATTCGTCGACGAAATGTGATGATTTTCCTCATGGCCGAGTGCCTTGAAATTAGATGAAAACCATATGACATTCGTCGGTAAAATTCGATAATTTACGTCAACATTGCTAAATATTATCATGGATCTTGCTTTTGCAAAGTGATCGTGTGCGGCCATCTTTTTGGTTAGTGATATTCATTACATCGCTGCAGTATATGCGGAGAAAGAGCGTATTAAACGAATATATATAAAAGCGTGCCACTTCGAAAAATCTCGAGTTAATTGTCTGATTGACTGTGTTACTACTACTCTAACAGTAATTTCATGGTCAGGGTGATTAAACGCTCATTGATAAGAAAATTGATAGAGTTTATATTAAAGCGTAGGCTGTCGTTGAGGTTGCGAGGGGGGAGAAGAAATTTACAGATCACGCTATGGATATTCCGCCACAAGCGGTTGTTCGGTCGAACGAATGGTTTAAAGGTGCCCAGGTACCAACGATTGGTATCAGTTGCCAATGTTCGCTCGCGCGTGTGTGCAAACACACGCGTCGTTCGGCCGATCGTCTTTCTTGCCGGGCCGAGTCGATCGAGCGGTCGTGTGATTAAAAAACAAACAGTCGTTTTTGTTTTTTCTGTGCGTTTCCCAGAGAACCGAATAAATAAAAATAAATAATCAGTATACCACGATCGTTACTCGAGTCTAGTGTGTTTTCGTTTGTAAAACCCGTTCTAATTGTGTTTTCATTTGTAAAACCTGTTCTAATTGTGTTTTGTTTGAGAATTCCGTCCGATGGTGTTGTTTGACAGACCTGTGAATATATTGAAACTAATGAAGCTTCACTCAAGACAGGGTGAAAATAAACCAGACGCATAGATGGTATTCAGAGAAAGTGGTTTATTACACCTTCCGCATGTCAGTATGCAAAATACAGTTTATGTGTTATTTAGAAAATTTCAAAGTAAACAATAAATACAAAAATAGTTAAATTTAGGAAATGACAAAAAATGATATAAAATTAATGCACTGACAAATCGAAGAATTGAAAGCTGTATATAAACAAGTGAATTGATTTTAATCTATGAGCTGAGAACCAGCACACAATTATATTAATTGTGCGCTGTGAGCACTGAGAGCGTAGAGAGCGGTGTGCGTGCAGCAGTCAGTGCTGCGTAACACGCCACGCTAGAGAGAATGAGTGCGTAAGGCGTTATAACAATTCACAGCAAGCTCTCAGCAGCTTAATGAAGAGAGGTTGCAGTGAACAAATGAGAGCACTTGCAATTGAAATTGCTTGAGTGCTCTACATGCATGAGACAAGCTATGCAGGCAGCACTGCATAGCACAATACGACATATAATGAGGATGCACAAAATAAGCAGTGTATAGTCGCTGTACTCTCCCAGCAGATGTCCTGGGGGAAAGTACAGCGAATATAGAACACCTGCATAATTATATTAATTATACCGGCAAATTAAGCTGAGAGGAAACGTGGCGCGACATGTGCTGCGATGCCCGCCATAAAGTGAGACCAAAAAATGTTGATGTACCGATGAGAATCCAACTCCTCATTGCCATTGAATTTATGGTAAATTATAACAATGCACTCGTACCTGATTTTGAGTCCTGGTGAGCAAACGAAGGTTGAGATAATCCGGTTGAGAGATGTGAAAATTGTCCGAGCCTTCCAAATGCGTGCGCTGTTCCGTGCGGGTTTTCACGTAAGTGTTAAAATATCCAACATGGCTGCGGGATATGAAAGCGTCGTTGGGCGCTGAAGTCAGTTGAGCGAGATAGCCGGTGAACGAAACCGAAGTCAAGCGAGAGAGACATCCTCTCGCTCGACGCGGCCTGCCAACGAGGCACAGCCTCAGCTTCGCGAAGCCCTGCCTCGGCTATCTTCGGCTCAACCGAACTCCATGTGCTGGAGCACCGCAACAGGTAGGCGTACGACGAATATCGATCGCCGTGCGCCAGCTGATTATCCAACATGTTTTCATTTGTAAAACCTGTTCTACTTGTCTACATGCTGCTAAGCGGAACATTAGCCCGTAAGTACACTGACAAGTGCGGTACGTCCGGCCAGGTACACCGGCACGGCCCGATTGTACCAGCATGCAAACGCAACGCTTGACAATAGGTCGTCGGCCGACTTATTTACGCATTCACACATTCATATGTAACAACCGGTCAAATACACCGAATCAGACGGTGATACCTAAACACAAGCGCAATGCTTACAAGGTCGTCAGCGACTTATACACACTAACCACAAGCGCAATGCTTACGAGGTCGCCAGCGACGTATACACATGATAATCATATTGCATGACAGAATTGAACACACAATACGTAGACATAGATAACCCTTTTCCGACTGTAGATTTCATCTTCACGATAACTATCACGCGAAATGTATTCGATAAAACAAAAAGACTGTATCTATTGTAAATTCGTTCTTTGCGAGGGGCTTTTTCTCTGAGGTTCACACCTCGGAGATTTTGCTCTCTGAGCCTTAATTAAACGTAGAATTGTATGGCACAAAGGATGTGTTTGATTTATTTTCCCTACCCCTTTAATCCTCGTTTTCTAGAATCAGAATTAATTTTAAGGTCAACATACTTTTTTCACGAGATTGAATACGCGGTCTCTTTTTCGTTAAAGAGGATGCGCCCCACAAAACAAGCGGTTGTTCGTAAGATTAATTTTAAATACCTGATCTCACTGTGTTTCTTATTTTTATAGCGTAATAATTAGATCATTATAATTGAAGTCTCTCTCTCTCTCTCTTTAAAAAAAAAAAACTGGAAGGATTCCACCCGAGAATTTGGGTTTTCTTGGGTATGCTTTTGTGTTTCTAGTATAATTTGAACTATACAGATGATTGCTTCAGGTTGTTAGCTAAACAAATTTGCTAGTCACATTAATACTGGTCTATCCTAGGGAGATTGGCTCTTCAATAAGTGATGAGTTAATTCAAGTCTCAGATTTGACCTTGCATTTGGTTAACCCTTTGAAGTACAGTAATATATCATAAAAATTCTAAGCGCGATTCAGTTGACGTGCATAATATTGGACTATTTGATAATCAAATATTTATTGATTCGGTGGAATGTGTTATTCGTCGACGTGGGCTGCTGAATGAGCCTGCTTTGCAGCTCACACTCATTGTCAGTGAAAGACGTAAGTAATATACTGCGTTATTTACTTTTATTTTATTTACTTTACTTTCGCAAGATTTTTATACACAATAGTTCGACGGTATGAAGAAGGAGAAATGGGATCTGACACCTATGATTTCAATGAGGAGGGTAGAACCGATGATGATCATAGCAGGGATAACGATGGTGACAGCGCTGCAGAGAATCGTTCGATAAATTTTATCCAACCATTCTGCGGATATAAGTCAACAAGCGGTCTTTTCATGGTCGGTCCTACGAAAGAACCAGATGGAGCCGTCGCCAGTTTGTCGCGACAATATAGTTCCAGCGTTGATACCAATAGCAATACAGACGACGAGGAAGAAGAAGAAGAAGACTCAGAAGAAAAAGAAGAACGGGTAGAGGATGAGGAGGAGGTGGTGGTGGTGTCGAACGTCGTGGAGAGCGAGAAAAATGACGAGGACGAGGTGGAGGAGAAGGAGGAGGAAGACCCTGTAGATTCAGGTAAGCTTTCAATAATACAATTACGCTGGCAAAAATAAAAAAATAACGGAAATAATAAAATTAATAATGAAAAAATTGGGAATAAGTCGCATCCAAACTTTTTTCGCTTTGCACGATTCACTGTGCCGAGATCGCCGACAGTCGAGTTGGATTTTGAAATACGTCGGCGGTTCCCGGGTGCAGTGGAGTGATTCGAGGACTAGAAGCAAATATATGCTCGTAATTCTTACGTTACACAATTTATATACATAGGATACAGCTAGCGACAAACAAAAATTAAATTAAATTGCATTAAATTACATTAAATTAAAAAATCTAATACATGATTTAATTATGCTTGCATAATGGTTGACAGACTAGCGGCGAAAGGACTGCGATACGGGGAGGTGCTATTTTACCTCCTGGTGAACGTTTCGGTATCATGAATGAGCAGAAATAATATTTTCCACGCTTTAGGATGCAGGGGCGGGAGACAGATTTTTTTTCATCAACCGCCGGACCGTATTGATCTTCTGACTTGGTTCAAGGGCGGTGTACGAGACGTTCTCACAGACGTTTCGACCAGCGCGTGACATCGTTCCTGACGGTATATGGCGACGAATTATTAGTGTAACTCAGACCGCGCGAAAATTTCGAATAGATGATGGTACCCGTAGAATGATGACGTGTATAGTACGAGGCGTCATAGGCGCCCGTGGCGGCACCTTGCCTACGCACGAGTCTATAGCAAAAAAGCCAATTTTACGCATAAGTAATAGCGATAATTTGTGTCTACAACGATCCCTTGTCACAGCCCAAGTGCATATCAAACGCGGTCAAATCGGTACGGCCGAGCTACACAGACGATAGTGTCAAATTCGGAACGGACTTCGAGGAGCGCAATATACAGCAGCGAGAAGCACACGCGTAATGCGGGGGGAAACGACGCCGTCTAGAAGGTGCGGGGTGCGCGAGATTAAACTTTTTCAGGAGGTTTACGAGGGTATAGCGATCGTTGTTCATGAATTTCTCACCTTCGGAAACGCGTTCCGGCTCCGTACGATGGGCGAAAATTCGTACTCTCGGCAATAGGTAAAATCAATCATACGCTCTTTGTCTCTATTACGAGCGTTCACATCACTACCAGCGAATATTAAATCTCGCTGGTTCGCTAGGTAGTCGGGAGTTCTGCCGAGAGTAATTCTAACTATAAGCGAGTACTCGAGCATCGCTGTAGCAATCAGTGTGCTCGGTGTAAATCCTCTTATTGCAACGATAATAAAGACTCTCCACCTGAAAATTGCGCAGACTGTAATCGTTCGTTTTTTGCTTAAATCATCACAAGGGTGAGGGTTCCGCGGACATTACGTCTCGTAAATATAGACGGTACAGTATCTGTAAAGCTTTGAATATCTGTAAAGGCTGCTCGCGTATGATTAAAACCACGGATAAACAGATGCATGGCATTACATACAGGCAAACTCGACCGACTACTCATGCGTGTATTATAGCACCTCTTAAGAAATCAGAGGCGCCAAAGGAAAAGAAAAAAAACAAGCCTTCGATTTTTGTTTTATGATTTCGAGACGCAGCAACACGAACATTTGCTCGATGATAAATCGACACGAATTCACGAGCCGTATTTATGTGTTTCACAATGCGTATACATGACATGTTTTGATATCACAGATATAGAGATCGATTGTGCTGACTGTGGTAAACGCGAATTCGTGTTTATCAATGATCCTGTTGGGGACCTCGTGAAACTGGCATTATCGCAAGAATTTAAAAAGACCATCTGTATTGCTCATAACGCAAGAGGTTTCGACGCGCAGTAGATTCTACGGTATCGAATCGAAGTGCAAAAAAAAAACAACTGCCTTCTGATTATGAATGCTACGACGATTGTTTCGATGAAGATTGGCAATGTCATTTTTCTCGATAGACTAAACTATTTACCCATGGCTCTTAGCGCTTTACCTAAGGCCTTCGGTTGTGCGGATGAGGTGGCAAAAGGTACATTTCCACATTAATTCAACATATCGAAATATCGAAATTACACAGGTCCTCTACCGACTCTGCATTTTTATTTACCCGATACAATGTATTCAGCGGATCGCGAGCGATTTTAAAAATGGTATGAGGAAAAATCGAATCGCGTCGATTATAAATTTGATTTTGTGACGGAATTTGTGCAATATTGTCGTACAAATGTTACGGTTTTGGAACGCGCGTGTCTAGCTTTTCGCGAGTTATTTGTACGTTGCGGAAGTGCGTGTCCCTTTACAGAAGCTTGCGCAATAGCATTAGCCTGTATGAGAGTATTTCGAAAGAATTTTCAACAGAAGGATTGCATTGCGGTGTTATCACCGGGGGGGTACTGCTGGAGCGATGAGCAGTCGCGCAAGGCCGTCGTATAGTTCGTATTTCTCCAGCGCGAGCGCAACTGCGTTATCGTTCATGCTGAACACACGAGAGTATCGCTCTCCGACTGGCCTACCAGCGGTCGACGGATACTAGGTGGAGGCGGGGGTCCACCACTTTCTTCAATTTCACGACTGCTTTTGGCATGGATGTCCGCTATGTTATCGCGTGAATAGATGCTCGAATGAAATTAGGTGATACAATAGGCGATACGAACATATCGTTCTTGTTTGAGATATGGGATTGCGATTTTGACAGATTACTCGAGAATAACGAGGAAATGTCGTCAAACTGATGACTCTCGAACCACGCGATGCATTCTGTAGCGGTCGAACGGAAAATTTTGTGAGTCTGTACGACGTCGCGAATGGGGAGCACATATGCTATGTGGATGTGTGCTCGCTGTATCCATGGGTATGTAAGAATGGAAAATATCCCGTTGGACATCCGAAATTGAACGTAGGTGACGCGTATCGAGAACTCGTAGAACTTAAAAACGATGTAAGTGTCGTCGAGGGTCTCGTGAAGTGCGCTGTAGTAGCACCGCGTGATTTGTATCTGCCCGTACTGCCTGTTCGCATGCATGGGAAACTACTGTGCAGAACATGCTGTACAGCCATGGACACATCCGCGGGCTGCGCACAGGATGACGCGACTGAGTGAGCGTTTAGCGGTACATGGGTCGTGGACAAGCTGAGAAATGCTGTCTCGCTCGGATATAAGGTGAAGCGTATCGATGAAATTTGGATATACGTTGTTACACAGTATCGCTCGACAACGCGGCGAGGCGGTCATTATGCCGAGTACATCGACACATTCCTAAAAATAAAAGAGGAGGCGAGTGGACCGCCAGAAAAGTGTAACGATGGCGAGGAGCGTTTCATAGCGTTGTACGAGGAGTCTGAGGGTATATATGTCGAGCGAAGTGCTCTGCAGTTAAGTCCCGGATTGCGATCGCTCGCAAAACTGGCGCTTAATTAGTTCTGCGCAAAGATTGATCAACGCAAGAATCTCACGAAAACCGTTATTGTTTTTACGCGGTCGGAGCTACTGAATTTACAAACGATGTACAAACACCCTTTTTACGAGTTGTTCCCATTGATGCTGACGACTTTCAGTACGATTCGATAAAAATGATATCGTTTTCGGCGCCGAGATATATACCTCTCTTGCGCAACAATTTATACACTGTCGAGATCGATATAAGAGGCGCGTTTGGAAATCCTATACCATTCGAACAGGGAACGTTGACTGTGACATTACATTTCAAAAGGTCCCACGATTGATTACGCCACTATGGATCCTATTGATGGTGTGCAGCACGGATGGGGTCGTTGTGGGTACAGCGGTATTAGCCATGTTTATATCGGAACGCCTACTTAACGAGGACACAGCATCGGCGGCTTACTCGGGAGCATGTTTCGTCGAGTATTGCCACTTTCAAAGAAGGGTGCTAAAGCAGTTGGAAAAGAGGCATTGCGTGCTGGTGTAAACGTAGCCGATGATATCCTTGATAGAAGTATAGCTGTGAAAGATGTTTATTCGCGAGAGAGCGCGAGAATCCGGCAGTAATCTCAAACGCAAGGCCTCTGAAAAAATTGACACTCTGCTGCCAGTCATTTCATATACCATATATATATGTATGTCATATATATATGACGGCTGTCTAAATACCTAACTTCGACCAGAAAAAAAAACATTTTTACATACATATACAGGGTGGGCCATTTTAATCTATGCTCCCAAATTTCTTTGTACCTAAGACAGATACGGAAAAATGGTTCAGACATAAGTTGTTCAAGATAATGGGGGTCACCTATCTGTGTAACTAGCTTTGACCTTGGGACTACTTGTCAAGGTTACTTGAAGGTCCGTTTGGTTTTAAAAATGGGAACCCCTATTTTTGACACCGGATTCGAAAAGAGCGGAAAATCTTACGTCTGAAATGATATTTTGAATTTTTTTTTCGTGACCTTGAGAAGGTCAATTTAAGGTCAAATGCTAAATAACTGCCTGGTAGCTGTTTATTTAGCTGTTCAAATTTTCTGGCGGAATAAGCGTTGTGAAGGTACCTTTATAAGAAAGATCGAACTGGAATGTGACACCAACCTCAACAATGTTGACCTAGACGTCATTTTTCAAGGTCATTTAAGGGGTCACATCTGTTATGCCGGTACCGAGTAATTGGATTATTCGGTAGTCGGTATAATATTAAAAGTTATTATTTTTTGGGATCGTTTGCCGATAAGGAGATGGACCTCGAGTAAAAGATGAAAACGCGAATTTATATAAAAGGAAGTATTTATTATAAGCAACGGTAACTTTCCGTTGCCTATTTATATATCAAAGTAAGAAGTACAATAATGCGTTGTTTCGAGTATTAAACGAGGAACCAACCGTTCTCTTTTCAATCTAATTTAATACTGTCTTTTCGTAAAGCAGTTGCTAACTGTCTTCACGAAAATCCCTTAATTCGCAATTTTAGCGTTAGCCTTTCGCCCGAACGCCAAGCGAGTCGCTCATGCTGCGTCAGCGTTCTTGGGGTCGTTCATACGATCGGGCATTGGACTTCGTTTCTTGTCTTGAACGAATTCCAATGTTTCTTTGCTATGGAATATTCCCAAATATACTAAATACGGAGTGGAATATTCCGCGGCACAACACATCTACTCAGCGGCCGAAAAAAAGGCGTGTTTTTTCTTATTTTTTTTCGGAAAATGGTTGCAGGTTTCAAACTTTTTTTTTTCACAGTAAGGGGAATATCTTGGAGTATGTATCATAATTTTTTTATTGGAAAAAATTCCTAAATGTAAAGGATATAATGTATCCGTCCGGACCGCTGTTAAAAAAAGACCTTCCGCGGTCACCACTGTAACTGCCCAACCAATCATCGGAAATAAAGAACCAAATAAATTTAGTTTTTGTATAGTATTATCTAGTATTTAATTGAAGGATTTTTTTTTCGATGCGTACTTTTTTAATATCGAGGAAAAAAGGAGTGATTTTTCGGTAAAAATTTTCGGTAAAAAAATCACTCCATTTTTCCTCGATATTAAAAAAAGTACGCATCGAAAAAAAAAATCCTTCGATTAAAGACTAGATAATACTATACAAAAACTAGAAAGGCTCAAGAATCTGGATCCGAGACGACTACACACCGAGGGAAAGGGAAATACAAGAGTGGATAGAAGAAGAAACGAAAAAGGCAAGAAGGGCGAACCAAATAGTTAGGGTAGGCTATCAGAAAATGTGTGTGAATGGTGTGTGGTGGCGGTGGAATGAGTTGAAGGGCGAACTAGAAATAAGAAACAATTTTTTTCGTAGATAAAGGAGTAAGAACGTGGAAAACAGTGACGTGGAACTGTGCGGGAATAAATAACGTATGGAAAGCGTGGGATTTCTTAGAAACCTGTGATATTATTATAATTCAAGAGTCGTGGATAGAGAAAGAGAACGAATCGAGAATATTAAGTAAACTTAACAAGCAATTCCGGTGGTGGACAAAAGCGGCGACGAGACAATGTGCAAAAGGTAGAGCAAAGGGGGGACACCTCGTGGGAATTCGCAAAAACGCGGGAACCAACTGGAGCGTGGATGAATGGGATTTTGGACTAATAATTAAAACAAGAAGAATGATCGACGAAAGAGAGATATGGATGATAACAGCGTATAACAATGTTGGTATGAGAGTGATTGGAAAAAAGCTTAAAGAATGCGTGGAGGATGGAGTGAATGTGGGAGCGAGTGTAATGATAGTCGGGGATCTCAATGCAAGAATCGGCAAAGACCAAGCACTTGTAGAAAACGAGGGAGAGGGGGGGCAGTGGGGACCTAGAAACTCCGAAGATGAAATAATTAACCCCGAGGGCCGCTATTTACTCAGTATATGCGAGGACCTCGGTTTAACGGTGTTAAACGGCAGATGTAAGGGGGACGAAGCGGGAAAAATAACATATATCGGAGCAGGCGGCAGCTCGGTCCTCGACCTCATAATTCTGATAGAGGATGACGAAGATATCGTTAATAGCATGGAAATAGTACCAAGAATCGAGTCAGACCACTTGCCCGTTGTCTTTAACATAATAGAAAGCTGGGGGAAAGAAACTATTGGGAAAATAGCCACCAGTGAAAGAAAGAAAAGAGAAAAGTTAATTTGGAACAGCGCAAAAGGGGAAGAATATGGGGCCGAGCTAGATAAAATATGGCTAGATATTAAAAAATCAAAGGGAAAAAAGGGGGGATGGCAACAAATGAAGGAAGCCATATGGGAAACTGCGAAAAAAAATGGAAATGACAAAAAAAGTAAGAAATAGAAGCACCAATTGGGGGTGGTTTAATGCGGAATGTAAAGAACAGCGTAGGAAAGTCTGGAGCAGCCTAAAAATATTTTTAAAAAACAGAAGTTCTGAAACGAGAAAGAGGGTAGTAGAAGAGAAGAAAAGACTAAATGAAGTGTACAAAGAGGCGAAGAAAAGCTGGCTCGATGAGAGATGGAGGAAAGTGAAAGAAAGTAAAAACATGGAAGAATGGTGGCAGGCCGTGAGAGGCTTCCGCCCAAAACAGAAGAAGGCAGGGGAGAATATAACAAGTAAGCAGTGGGTCAAGCATTTCGGAAAGTTACTGGGAGCACAAATAAATGAAGTAGAGGGGGGAAATAGCCAAGAGAAAGAAGTGTGGGAAAGAGAAAACGAAGCAAGGCCCGCCATAGAGGAATTGGATAAAGAAATAGATACAGAAGAGCTAAGAAAAGTGTTGAAGAAGAGCAAAAACAAAAAAGCGCCAGGCGAGGATGGGTTAGTTGTAGAGTTCCTGAAAGCAGCTTCGAAAGAGAGAATAGAGGATTTTAGGGAGATGTTGAACGAAATATGGGAAAAGGGGGAACTAGCAGAAGGGTGGGAGACTGCGAGAATAATACCGATACATAAAGCGGGGGATGAGGATATAGCAGATAATTACAGAGGGATTTCTCTATTAGATATAGGGTATAAAATAATAACAAGCATAATCGCTAGAAGACTAAATACGTGGATTGAAAAAGAGGGAATCTTAAAAGAAAGCCAAGCGGGATTCAGACCGGGACGCGGAACACGTGACCACATCTTCGTGCTCAATGCACTAATCAATAACAAACTTAAAGAAAAAGGGGGGAAGCTGTACGTAGCCTTTGTAGATTTTAAAGCGGCATTTGATAGTGTGGACAGAACGCTGATGTTAAGAAAGCTATGGGAAAAGGGTATAAGAGGAAAAATGCATCAATTTATCAGGGGTATATACCAAATGACTAAAAACGAAGTAATTGCAGAAGAGGGGGTCACGGAAAGTTTTGAAACAACACGGGGGGTCAGACAGGGCTGTCCAGTGAGCCCAATATTATTCAACTTATTTCTAGATGATGTAGACAAAAGGTGGGAGGACAAAAAAGAGGGAGGGTCAAGAATAGGTTCAGCCAAGATATACGCTCTTAAATACGCAGATGACGTGGCTATTCTGGCCGAGACAGCGGAGGATTTGAGAAAAATGTTGAAAACACTAGAAAAATTTGTGATAACAGCTAAAATGGAGGTAAACACAGAGAAAACTAAGGTAATGATATTTAGGAAGGGAGGAAAAAGACCAAAGAGGGAAAAATGGAAATATATGGGCAAAGACCTAGAAGTCGTAAACGAATTTAAATACCTAGGCTTCTGGTTCTCCACCAAAAATAAAATGAGGAAACATCTTAAAAATGTGGCAGGGAAAACACGAAAAGCAATGAATGTAGTATGGGGAATAATGAAGAGAGCCAAAGTAGATGAGTTAAAGGAGAGACTGCTGTTGATGGATTCGATCGTAAAGGCGGGGGCGCTATATGGAGTGGAAATTTGGGGATGGGCAAAGAGGGAAGAAATAGAAAAAATACAGGGGCATTTTATTAAAATGGCGATGGGCCTGGCCAGAAACACACCAGCATTTCTCTGGAAACTAGAAGCAGGAAGACGGAGCGTGCAGGTAGAGGCAAGGAAAAGGGCAGGAAACTACATGCTAGAAATCCTAGGAATGAAAAGAGAAAGATGGCCAAAAATATGTTTAAGGGAGGAAATAAGGGGGGTAATTAATGGAAAACCAACGCAATATGGGAAAGAAATGCAAAAAGCAATGGAAGAGGTGGGAGAGGGACGCCTAATAAACCTTATATGGAATGAAGGGGAAAGGGGGGAAATAGAAAAGATGCTAGAAGAGGGAACCAAAATAACAGAAGAGCAGGATATACAAAGTGACTGGGGAAAGGCAGAACGCTCCTCTTTTTGTCGCTTCTACACAGAGATTAAGGCCGGGGTGGAAAGAGAAAAATATTGGGACGACAAAAAGCTACCCGGGGCAATAAAAGAGCAATGGGCGAGGTTAAGGTGTGGGAACATTGGGAGAGTGGGGAAAAAAGGGTTTGAGGATTGGATGTGCAGAGCGTGCGGGCTAGAACAAGAAAGCCTCAAACACATATGGGAGTGCAAAAGTGCAAGAGAGCAAATAAATAAGAAGTGGGTCGAGGGGGTAGACAGATGGAAAGACGATGGGCCAGGACAGGACGTAGAAATCAAACTTATTGCAAGTCTATCAGGAAAGCCAATAATAGAGTTGTGCCACTATGTAAAAGAATTTAGCAGAATTATGAGATCGAGATCTGAAGCTGCGGAATTAAACGTAAGCAGGAGTTAAATAACCTATGCAAACGGATGTTAAAAGAATGTAACGAAACATGGTAGCGCGAATGACAAGTGAGCATGCAAAAGAGTGGACTTAAAGAAAGTAGAATAGACGTAAGGCAATATGTAATTCTATATGTAATAATAATATGTGGTCTTGTAATCCTTGTAATAGGTATAAGTGGCGGAGTATAAGTGGGTCTGTAAAAAGCCAAAAGGCTGTACAAAAGGAAAATAAATACTACTACTACTACTATACAAAAACTAAATTTATTCGGTTTTTTTATTTCAGATAATTGGTTGGGCAGTTACAGTGGTCACCACGGAAGGCCTTTTTTGAACAGCGGTCCGGACGGATACACTATAGCATTTATATTTAGGAATTTTTTCCAATAAAAAAATTATGAAACATGCTCAAAGATATTCCCCTTACTGTGAAAAAAAAAAATTCGAAACCTGCAATCATTTTCCAAAAAAAAAAAATCAAAAAAACACGCCTTTTTTCGGCCGCTGAGTAGATGTGACCCCTTAAGTAAGTCCAGCTATATTGATTAAAATATACTTTCCGGTAATATTGGTAGCAGTGTCGGAATTAGCGCTCGTGTCTGGATTCTAAATTTTTCGGCCGCAGCGAGAGTTTCTTCCATTGTAATAGTTTTTCGCTCGGATACAAATTTCGTGATTTTTCTTTGTCGAATCCTATATTTTACTTTGAAACGGTGTACCCAGACATCGGAAGCTTTGAATTCTAAATCAGGAAATTGGCTCGCAGCAGCTAGAGCCTATATCTGCAAGTTCCTCGTTGTGACCTGCTGGTTGGATTGTCGAGCTTCTGCGAAATGATCGTATGTCCACGAATCAATTGTATTATATTTGTCTACAACGGTTCCACCACTTCTGATATGTTTATCCCATATTTTCAGCTGGTCCATTCTCCTAAGGCAATTTCCTCCTTTTTTTGGAGATTTTTCAAACTCCACTTCGGATGCATTTTTGTCCAAATTCACCACTTTTATTTTATAATCCAGGGGAATGAACTCCTTTTCGTCTTTCATCTTTTTTTCTTATGGCTCGTAATCGTCGTCGTTGTCTGATCGCGCTGCGGATTCTTCGAGCTCATCCCATACACCTTGTTCCGCAACTTCTCTGAACATCATCGTTTAATCTTCCATCACAAGATTGTTTACCGTAAACGTTTCCATTATACTGCGATACACTTTTTCGCCAATTTCCATGTGTGCCTCCTTAATTACTGTAGATGGGGTTCCGATGTGATTATTCTACAAAAGAATTTGTTCGCAATATACTAATGCAGTTTTTAATTGCACTTTAGATTCTTCAATATCTTGGACCTCTGCATCAGCTACACTTTCTTCGGCCGTCGAAGTACCGGGCACTTCACTTTTATCTGTAGAGTCGGACATTTTACGAAAATAACGATGCTTCTACCTTGAGAGCTAACAATCGAATGCGGCTTACATGGCTCATGGGACCCCGTTTCCTCCATTCCAAATCTTTTGTTCGCATGCAGCTGTCCTCGACAGGTCAGAACAGGCCTCAACGAATTTTGCAGGTCAAAACAGGATCCACAGACGAAATGGGTCAAAACTTCTTGAAATAATATAGGAGAAACCCCGGACTCACGAACTGTGTACCTTTTTTTTATAGTTTATTCATGTATTTATTTATTTATTTATTTATCTATTTATTTATTATTCATTCCTTAACGGAAATATTAATATTATAATATAATTAGATAATATAATATAATAATATTATAATATAATCGCATAATAGTTGCCGTAGAAATGATTTAATGATAATAATAATAATATTATCAAAAAAGTCCGCGCCGGGATTCGATCCGGCGATCCAGCGCTCACGAAGCGGAGACGTTGCCGACTACGCTACGCGCCCTTGTTGAATATGATTTAACGCAGAGAGTATATGAACGCTCGGAAATTTTTAATATTTCATATATCGAAAATGGCTGAGAAGCGCACCCTATTACTTGCACCTATTGCACCCCTGGGTGCGACCTACCTGAAAAAAAATTTGGTCAGAATTGGTATACCACGTACCTGGAGGTCCCTTTGTTAGACACCCTGCAAAACCAACCCACGTCGGCTCGCCGCACAAATAAACGAGCTCTTCGGGCCTAACTAGCCTCCTTATCACACCCCTGGTCTTTTCCAGGACCACTAGAAAGAACCACACCTCTCACCTCATTAAGGTTTGCCCCATTTACCACGTGGAAGCATAGCAAGCTGATAATCGGCTGTTTGCTTCAGTGAAGTTATAATTTCCTCATTTAATTCACTTTAAGGGTCTGAATTCTACAAAATGAAAAACATAGATGTAACTTGATACAAACAACTTTTCAATTGCATGTTGTATAAGTGAAAATTAAACTGTGAGGTAGGTTTTGTAATCGGAGCCGTTACAGCTGCATACTTTGAAGCTTCATCATGAAACACAATGTAAACATGTAAATAATCATACCATGAAATATGTAATTATGATATACAGGTGATATTCATATTTTACACGCTTGTAGTTCATCGCGGGCGCTGGCATTATAAAAAAAATAGGAAATCAGAATATTCTTTATTTCTGTAGGGACATCAAAGTTATCGTAGCGGGCGAAAAAATACCTAAGATTGTCATCAAATTAATGGAGTGTTACCGAAATACTCGATTAGCAACAATAATTGTAATGGAAATTGCTGGTTGAAGAAAAGAATTCAGGAAATGTTGTAGAGTCTCTCGCCAAGTAATAGGGTGATTATATTTTAACTGCGGTTTTGTTTCTACAATTGTTAGTTTCACGACAACAAATGTGAATTTTGTAGCCTATTTTATTAAAAAAAAAAAAAGAAGCAAAAAGTACCGAGAACTGTATAATATTGGGTCTGGGAAATAGTTCGAGGCGTTTTTTTTAGTAAAATCCAACTGGTTTACTTATTGTGTAAAAATGAATTTATATAAACCAAATATGCTCCATTATTATCGACAATGTTTCGCCATTTTTCGGGTAGAGCCATGATGCCATCGGTGAAGAACTTCTGTGGTTTCTGGTTGAAAAACTGAATCAAGTGGTTTTCACAGGCTTTTTTTTAAAAGCAACTTAATTCCATTGACAGAGTTCTGCAGAGATCGGAATAAGTGATAGTCAGAGGGTGCTATGTCTGGACTATATGGTGGATGCATCAAAACTTCCCAACCAAGCTCTCGCAATTTTTGACGGGCCATCAAAGAAGTGTGTGGTCGGGCGTTGTCATGATGGAAGACAACACCTTTTCTATTACTCAATTCTGGCCGTTTTCTTTCCATTGCTTGGCGTAATCGCACTAGTTATCGACAGTAGAGTTGAGAATCAATCGTCTGACCAACTGGAAGTAGTTCATGGTGGACGATTCCCTTCCAGTCCCACCACACACACAGAATCACCTTTTTCGCCGTCAATCCTGGCTTCGCGAATCCTTATGACGGCTCACCATCTCTTGTCCACGATCTTTGACGCTTTCGATTGTCGTACGTGATCCATTTTTCATCACCGATTATGACACGTTTCAGAAATGGCTCGATTTCATTGCGTTTCAGCAGCGCGTCGCAAATGTTAATTCGGTCTATCATGTTTTTCGCGCTCAACTCATAAGGAACCCATACATCGAGCTTCTTTTTGTAGCCAGCTTTGTATAAATGGTTCAAAATAGTTTGGTGGTTAATGCCCAGCTCAATACCAATATCGACACTGCCGATATGATTATCTTGCTGGACTTTTTCAAGAATTTCATCAGCTTTTTCAGTGATTGGACGACCAGATCGTGACTCATCTTTCACATAAAAATTACCAGAACGAAAGCGAGCGAACCATTTCCGCGCAGCAGATTTTGATAAAGTACATTCACCGCATATAGCACAATTTTTTTCACAAGCCTGCGCAGCGTTCTTCCCTTTGTCGTAATAATATTGCAAAATATAGCCCAATTTTTCATTACTTTTCTCCGTTTTTAAACGGAAACAACTTTCCAACCACTGCGCCAATTTTGAAGTTTGTACACTCAAAGTAACGCTCGAAGTGTCACCTTTCCAACGAGCGTTTAGTGGTGTCGCTGCGATCTGTGTTTCCTGACTTATTTGCAATTGATGCCATCTATCGGGAAAAACGCCACGAACTTTTTTCCAGACCCAATATTAAGAAATTATTGAATGGCTTAAAAGAAACAACGATCAATATTAAATCGTCAGAAGAAGTTTGTCTAAATTGCAAACATTGTACGGTTTTTGCAATAAATTCTAAATTTGATAATCTTGTCATCTTCCCAAACACCCCATTTATAAAGTAATTTATAGGGAATTAAGGGCAGTAGTCTGTGTACACCTTTGCTCCATCCCATTCCTATCCTCACTCCCCCCGCCGCGCGGCTAACCCCGCTGCCCCACTTTTCCGCCGCCACGCTACCCACTCTGCTTAACCAGTGTTGGTAACGTGGAGATGGTAATGTGGTAAAGTGGTAAAATGATCTGGGTACCCTAGTGAACAAGGAAGAGTAAAGATAAGAGCAGGATGGAGCAAAGGTGTACATCAGCATCGCAAAATGTGGTACCTCAGGCGTTTTCTTTTTTTTCTTTCATTTTTCCTACAATATTTACTCTATGAGAAAACCAAAACTGACCGAAACTTCTTATCAAAGGTAGCTTTATAAAAGGTGGAAAATAATTAGTAAGCAACGTACAAGGTCTTACTTTGAATTCTTTGTTATTAATTTCTTTGTAGGTTAATTATTAATCAATTGATAGTTATTTATTTTTTGCACGTTCTATCAGATGTATTTATTTATAATACCTGCGGGCTACCCCCGATTATACCGCAACATCTCGTACAGTTACGAAGAAATCGTAAAAGGTACGATGGAGAATTTGCACCATCTCCTCATATGCGTCCCACATTTCACTCGTTCGTAGATGAACCACCATATCTAGGTCTATATATAATACGGTGAACCAAAAGGTAACACCCAGAACACTAGCATCGTAACGCGGATACATGACGAAAAACTACGTTTAAGACTGCACGATCACGAAGTTAAAGACAGACTGAATGCTCAGGATGCTGCTGGCGGGTATCAGGGGCTTAAAGATAACACCCCCCCCCCCCCCCCCCGCGCTGAATTATAACTCGGTGTGCAGCGCTTTGAAAGCAACGCCAGCGGTTTTGCACGTGCGTATCGCTTTGTGCTGTGCCCCTAACTCTTGCTCTGGAGTAAAATGTGTAGAATATGATACCGCTCCGAGAGGGACTTCAATTATAATATAATTATAGATAATTACTGTAATAATTTATACATATTTATGAAATAAGAGACACAGTAAGACGATGTATTTATTTTTAATTCATCAATATTTTATTTAAATCACTTTACACACATTTACCGTCGCATGCAACATCCCTGCAAACACGGTAATCTACGCTCGGAGATTCCTCCATCGTTAAATTTATTCTTATCACTGTCTGATCGTCGAGATGTAAAAGCATTTGTTGCAAATGTGCAAATAGACCCTGTATATAATGTGTATATTTTTAGCATAGGTTCGTTTTATTTATAAATTGAACTTCGTGTCTATTGTAAATTTCGCCGTTTGCCATGCTACGGGCATCGGACCCATTTTTTATTGCATCCAATGATGACCCATGCCCTCGCCATCTGGGAAACATCCGCAAAGGACTTACCTGGGTCGATTTTGTGCGTTGTCATGGGAAACACACTCTCGCCGTATATACTAAATTGTTTTAACTTTTTTACATTTTTATTTATTTATTACTTGTGCGTGTTAAACTCGTGACAATTCAAGTAAACCGGGTTCGGCGACGTAGCTTGCTTCTGAGAGGGTGTCCTCCTTTACATCTTTGCCTATTTTTAATAATATTTCAGAAGGGATGGGACCGCCCTCGCAGGCTGCTTCCTCGATCCCGCAGCAAAAGAGGACAGTTTGTCAGAAATCTTCCTCGCGAATAGACGTAAAAAAATACCAGAGCGTACCGCTCCGTGCAAACACATAATACCTCAAATAATAACGATAAATAATACCTTACATAGCAATATTACCAATCCTGAACTAATAAACGTAGTACAGGTGTTACATAAGGTCTATTATTTCATCGACACCCTCCGATACCAACGACCTGCTTCTCCGTAAAAAGGAAGGCAGGATCACTACGTTCCTACGAACGGCAGTGAACAGCATTGTAATATTCACGTACTATTCTATAATTTTTCCTTACATTATCGCTGAAGAGAATATTGAATCGCGACATGGTGAAGCCGCACAACATAAGATGGAGGAATACGAAACAAAATATCCACACACATCCGACGTATTACTCTGTAGCTGCTTGAGGCCGTACCGATAGAACTTGCAGTTTCTTCGTAGCCGTGCGAGATGTTGCGGTATAATCGGTGGTAGCCCGTAGCTATCAAAGTACATTCCATTTCCATGATGGTTAACGTACATGGCGATCCAATGCTCTCCAGGTCCGTCGTGGTTATCCGTGTTAACTACGAATCCGACCGGTAACGACCAAACGCGAGGAATTCTGTCATCTGGGTATACCCCAACGGTTGAAAATGCCAGATACTGCAGGCTCTCGTATATTTGTCTAGTGTTCATGCTGAACACGTAGTCAATCATTAAATGATGACCTATACGCTTTGATAGACGTATATATGCAAAATTTATTTCACAGCATCGATCGTGTCACGACTACATGGTGAAGATTTCTACTCTTTCTTATTCTCTTCGTCTTCGTCTGCCAACCTAACTTTCATGTATGATTCTCATTTAAACGGGTGCTCGCGAAGCTAATTTTTTTATTTGGAAAGCCTGGCGCATTGCACAATGCGAAGTCGCTGTATCGTTTATCATAGCGTGTCTGAAGCATTTTCGCAAAGATTTCGGTATAACTGTGTACGATGGAACGCCCTCCTCATCCTCCAGGTTGGAAATTTCACGACTCGTGATATCGCAAAGAAGTACATCCTTCTCGTGACCGCGTGTTTAGATATGACTTGAGTTTCGCGAAATTTCACGCAAGTTAGCGTATGCTTGTTTCACAGCTCACATGGCCCTCGTACCATTCAAGACCGTAAAAATATTTCGAGAGAAAATTATTATGGCTTCTCGAAAGCTGCGGTAATTCGGCAGAGTGACACGGTGGTGCGACGATCCAATGAGCAGAGTACGGTCTATCTACTGCTACCACGGCAATTTCTTTCGGAATACATTCCGAGTGTTTACCACGCATCCCCCGTGTATCCACGACGATATACATTTTATCGTCTAATCTGTACAGATGCTTAAGTTCGACTGATTAGTTACTCACAAAGATGCTTCTACGTTTTTAATACGAAACAAATTTATGCCGACATCAGCACATTTTTCGCTTATTCGATAAAATCCACCATTACCTACAGAGAGGCATCGATTTCAAGGACATTATTATATTCCGCGTAGACTACACAATTTACCGTTGAAACAAGCGCATCCTCAAATCGTACCTCTATTCTCATACTAGCGTGCTTTATTCCAATGTGAATTGCTGTTCGCCGAAAAATCGGATGTCAAATCAAAAGCAAACAGACAGTATACATCGCGACAATTATCGCGATCGATCGAATTACCATCGTTCAAGAAATGTATTCCAGTTCCCGAAAACAACGTTTGAAAAGCATCTACATACAGATGATTGTTGGTGAAATCAGGTTATAACCTGGTTTGGTATGGTTTCGAAGGTATTTGAGCACCATCTACATACAACGAGAGATAATTTATCTTGTAAGTCTGGAAATTAAATGAATTCATACTGAAATCGCCGTTAAACGCTTTGTTGTCGACAAAACCGGTAATTATACGCTTCGGCAATTGACCTAGCACGATATTATCGATAGTCTTTCTATGAACGCCAGAGTGTATTGAAACGGCCTTTACCTCGACTCTCGTAAGAGGATATTTAGCTGTGGATTTTTCCAGAGTTCTAGCATGCGAGAGCAGCACACCAGGAGCTATTTTTGTTCTACGAATGAGAAGCGATGCTTCGAGAATCTTTAAGCCACATTGACCATTCTTTGTATCGTCCACAAGACAAAATGAATCTCTAGACCGCCCCAGCCGTAGTCGCATCTCGACACCGTTTAATAGGAACTGGTCCTGATTGAATATACTATATCGCAATGCAGATGGCCGAGCAATTCTACAGTTTTTCCGACATTTAAAAATTGTTTTCTCTTTACAAGACCCGCATTTCCCGATGTTATATCAACCATTCTTCCGGGGGTATCATCATACCAGAGAACGGTTGTGAGAAACGAATTTTTGGGAACTGGACCATAATTTAAAAGTATTTCTATGTACGCTCGATAAGCGTCGGTATTATTTGGAGGTGGAACTAGGTTTTGATTAAGGTATACATGCACCTGATTAAATATAGAATGCAAGAGATTGTTTCTGGGGCCGGTAATTACTTTGGGCGCTATACCCGTAGCAATTTCCGTCGAAGGAGATGTTATTCTCACTCTCAGACTAAGCATTGTATGCGCGTGATCGATATACTCATCAACCTGTCTAGGAATAAAAATTAATTAGGTAAATCATCTGTTAGCGAAGACATTGACTTATAACACACCCAATTGGAGCCTTCGATAGTAGTTTGCGTCGGTGTGAGTAAAAATTATTCAAGTTCCGATTTAAGCCACTCGCACGAGTGCGCATGTAGAAAAGCCATCTTGTTTAAGCTATCCAAAAATATCTGCAACCGTTCGTTGACGAGTCTTCTTCTTCTTATTGTTCTTATTATTCTTTTTCTACTTTATTACTTTTCTCTTTATTACACTTTTCATTTTACGGTAGATACGTCGTGATTTACGTTCGTTTGATGAATGAGGAATTCGCGAAATTTTGCGCTTTTTGTAGCCAGACCCCCGCATGAGTGTCAATTTTTTCAGAGGCTTTGCATTTGAGATTACTGCCTGATTCTCGCACTCTCTCGCGAATGAGCATCTTTCACAGCTATATTTCTATCGAGGATATCACCCACTACGTTTACACCAGCTCGCAATGCCTCTTTTCCAACTGCTCTAGTACCCTTCTTGAAAAGTGGTAACACTCGACGAAATAGGCCCCCGAGAAAGCTGCCGTTACCGTGTCCTCGTTGACTAAGCGTTCCGATACAAACATGGCTAATACCGCCGTACCCGCGACGACTCCATCCGGGCTGCACACTGTCAATATCATCCATAGCGGCGTAACCAATCGTGGGACCTTTTGAAATGTAGTGTCACAGTCAACGTTCCCTGTTTGAATGGTATAGGATTTCCAAACTCGTCTCTTATATCGACTTCGATAGTGTGTAAATTGTTGCGCAATGGAGGTATATATCGTGGCGCCGACAACGATTTAATTTTTATCGAATCATACTGACAGTCGTTAGCATCAATAGGAACAACTCGTAAGAGGGGTGTTTGTACATCGCCTGTAATATAGCTCTCGTAGATATCGGTGTATAGAAACATGCTGCCTGGTATAGCACCGGTGAGAGATGCAGGCCTCGACCCTATGTATTCGCAATGCCGTTCTGTCAGTACAGGCATCTTCCGATAATCCGAGTAGCCTTGCGATAGCGGGCGATACGCGAAAGTCGTGGTATCGTAGATCGTCGCATACGCGCACCACTTCAACCTGCCCGCTCGGAAGCGATTTAAAGCGCAAATGACAGGCCACGTGAGGTAACTTATTTTTACTCTCCAAAAGAGCGTCGATAGAGCGATATACACCCGATGGAACTTGGTCTCGATCTACATGCCTCCGTGTTAAAAGATTAAAACCCGATAAATCATAATCACCATCCTCGAAAGATACGCGATTTCCTACAGTAGGAACATGTAAAAGAGTCATCGGGTAAGCAATTTCCACAAAAGAAACAGACCATTCTCCGTGCAAACGTATCTAACGTGGTAGTTTTATAATAAATTTCGTCGTCGTATTATCCGGAAAATACTGCATATTACTGTTGCTCGGTAGCACAACAAAGAAAGAGCTATCCTTGGAGCTCATATTTATTAGGGACGGTGATACCGAGCGTTTTTCCTCTTTGCCCTCTTCTTCTCTTTCGTCTTCTCAGGAGACGGAGGCACGCGTAATCGCGATAATTCTGCTTTGTAGAAAATATCGTCGATAGTCTCGTTATTCAGATCGTGTAAAATATACACGAATGGTTCTCGATTCATTGATGTCCGTTAAATCTTGAATAACTCGTTACTCCAACCACACTCATATCCTTTCACGAATGCTGCTTTAGCTATACTGATACGTACCAAGTCACCGACACCGTATTTAGGCTTTTTAACTTTTCTCGCGTTACGCTCGTAACGCCGTGCTAAATTTTCTCAGGCTATAGAGGCATTTTTCTAGTGTCACCTCGCTCAGAAGAATACACGTTCCGCTGTATCTAGTGTGATTATAAGCATATAAAAATATTGTAAATGATTTATTTCGCGTGTATGTAAAGTAACGCCACAATCGCTCTTTCATTCTGCGATTAAAGCGTTCGGAAATCGAGTCTTTTATATCGGGGTTACGAGCAGCGCGAAAATCGATATTCTTTTTCTTGAGAATTTGCTGAAACAGAGTGCCGATAAATTTTTTGCCTCGATCAGTTTGCAATGGCTGCGGGCGACGATTGTTACTGCGTGCGAGTATGCGTGTGAGACCGCGGGCTACGTTTTGCGCTCGTTTTCAACACGTCGATAACAACGAGCAGATATGCGTACCCATCGTTGTAGCTATCGAGCGAAGATCAGCTAAATCAGCCTCCCATACATCGTCTATATTACTCACGTTGTACGTACGACGGGGAAAATGTTGTCGCACGAGACGATGCATGTTATATGAATCCTGTGTCTCGAGCCATGGTAAAAGATTTTTTCGCGCTACTCACCGATCCACCTGGGCAAAATTTTTTGCTCGAGAATCGGATCCAGGATGAGCGGTGTCATAATAGATTGTTTAAAAGAATTTTCATCATTTTAACGATGACCAGTTAAATAGATTGTTTTTCTTTTTTTTTCCAACTGTGTGGGGGATTGATATAGACTGGGGTGGCGTTGGCTCTTTACTTGTGCGATGTTTTGCAATTGTTCGTCCTCTTCTTTTTCCTCCACCGCCCCCTCGATGATGTCGTTGTCCGCCGTGAGCATTAAATCTCTGTTTGAGTGTGCGGTCTCGGCCTCGTTGTTATTACTGCTGCTGCTGCAGCTACTATCAATATCGCATGGTAAAATGAGACACCACTGCAGTCTCAAGGATGATGTAGGTGTAAGCTCGTGCAGTGATTCGGGATTCCTGATGGATTCGCGGGGCATTCCCTGTAAAACGTTTAGAGAACACTCGCATATATACTCTTGCTTCAGATAACTCAGAGCTTGCAATATAATTATTTGCTTTTTATCGAGATTCACGCAACGCCATTACAAGCGCATTACTGGTACATCACGCATCGCATCGCGAGCCCTTATTGCTTTTTGAGGCACGTAAACGTAATGGAATTGGTCATCGGGAAATACGGGATTTTTTAACAAAAATTTTTGTTCAAGAGAGAGAGAAATGGAAAGAAATTGCCACGGGTGCGGCACCGAAAGTAAGTACCGGCCCTGTAAACCATCTCTTGCATTCTATGTTTAATCAGGTGGATGTATACCTGAATCAAAAACTAGTTTCACTTCCAAGTAATGCCTACGCTTATCGAGCGTACATAGAAACACTTTTGAATTACGGACCAGCTGCCAAAAATTCGCATCTCGCGAGCGTTCTCTGATATGATGACATCTCTGGAAAAATGGATGATATAACATCGGGAAATGCGGGTCTTGTAAAGAGAAAACAATTTTTAAATGTCGGAAAAACAGTAGACTTACTCGGCCATCTGCATTGCGTTATATTCCATCAGGAGCGGTTCCTATTAAACGGTGCCGAGGTGCGACTACGGCTGGTGTGGTTTAGAGATTCATTTTATCTCGTGGGCGATACAAGGAATGGTCAATGCGGCTTAAAGATTCTCGAGGCATCGCTTCTCGTTCGTAGAACAAAAATAGCTCCTGGTGTGCTGCTCTCTCATGCTAGAACTCTGGCAAAATCCACGGTTAAATATCCTCTTACGAGAGTCGAGGTAACAGCCGTTTCACTACACTCCGGTGTTAATAGAGAGACTATCGATAATATCGTGCTAGGTCAATTGTCGAAGCGTATAATTATCGGTGTTGTCGATAACAACGCGTTTAACCGCGACTTCGGTATGAATCCATTCAATTTCCAAAATTACAAGATAAATTATCTCTCGTTGTATGTAGATGGTGCTGTTATGCTGGTATCACGTAATTGGATTATTCGGTATTCAGTATAATATTAAAAAGTTATTATTTTTCGGGATCGTTTGCTGATAAGGAGATAGATTTCGAGTAAATTGTGTAAACGTGTATTTATGTAAGATGTTAGTATTTATTATAGACAACGGCAACTTTCCGTTATCTATTTAAAAGACAATAAAATAATGATACAATGATTCGTTGCTTCGAGTAATCGACGAGGAACCAACCCGTTTTCTTTGAGTCTACTTTAAGAACTGATTTTCGTAAAACAGTTGCTAACTGTGTTCGCGAAAATCTCTGTGTTAGCGATTTTAACGTTAGCCTATGCGTGGTAAAGATTCGGAATTTATTCCGAAAGAAATTGCCGTGGTAGCAGTATATGGACTGTACTCTGGTCGTTGGATCGTCCCACCACCGTGGAACTCTGCCGAATTACCGCAGCATTCGAGATGCCAAAATAATTTCCTCTCGAAATATTTTCACGGTCTTGAATGGTACGAGGACGACGTGAGCTGTAAACAAGCATACGCTAACTTGGTTCGCTAACGTGATTCGCCGCCAGCCATGGAAAGTGAGCCTTGTGAGTGGTCTTGCCGCTGGGGCCACGCTAGCAGCGTTGGCCGCTTGAGTAAGCTTCGATCAAGGATGTGAGCTGATGGACAATGTGCTTGATTGCGCGGTCGATAAATCGATATAGCATACCTGCGAGCTATACCATATGATGCAAGGCGTCAGATGATTGTGAGTGTAGCGTGTGCATGAGTTGAGTGTGTGCTTGGTAGGTGCGAAAACTGAACACACGCTATGATCAACGATACAGCGTCTTCGCATTGTACAATGCGCCAGGCTTTATAATAAAAAAATTGGCTTCGCGATCACCCGTTTAAAGGAGAATCATATATGGATGTTTAGTGGGCAGACGAAGAGGAAGAGAATAAAAAAGAGGAGAAATCTTCACCGTGTAGTCGTGACACGATCGACGATACTGTGAAATAAATTTTGCATCTATACGTCTATCAAAGTATAGGTCATTATTTAATCATTGACCATGTGTTCAGCATGAACATTAGACAAATCTACGAGAGCGTGCAGTAACTACCACATTGAACCGTTGGAGTATACCCAGCTGACAGAATTCCTCGTGTATGGTCGTTACCGGTCGGATTCGTAGTTAACATGCATAACCACGACGGACCTGGAGAGCATTGGATCACCATATACGTTAACTATCATGGAAAAGGAATGTACTTTGATAGCTACGGGCTACCACCGATTATACTGCAAGATCTCGCACGGTTACAAAGAAACTGCAAGTTCTAATGGTTTTATCTTCAAGCCTGATACCAGCCAGCAGCATCCTGAGCATTCAGTCTGTCTTTAACTTCGTGATCGTGCAGTCTAAAACGTATTTTTTCGTCATGTATCTGCGTTAGGATGCTAGTGTTCTGGGTGTTGCCTTTTGGTTCACCGTGTTATATATAGACCTGGATATCGTGGTTCATGTACGAACGAGTGAAATGTGGGACGCATATGAGGAGTGGTGCAAATTCTCCATCGTACCTTTTACGATTTCTTCGTAGCCGTGCGAGATGTTGCGGTATAATCGGTGGTAGCACGTAGCTGATAGAACGTGCAAAAAATGAATAACTATTAATTGATTAATAATTAACCTACAAAGAAATTAACAAAAAAGAATGCAAAGTAGGACCTTGTACATTGCTTTCTCATTATTATCCACCTTTTATAAAGCTATCTTTGACGAGAAGTTTTGGTCAGTTTTGGTTTTCTCATAGAGTAAACGTTGTAGGAAAGATGAAAAAAAAAAAAAAGAAAAGGCCTGAGGTACCACATTTTGCGATGCTGATGTGTGGGTGACTAACAGAGAGAGAGAGAGAGAGAGAGAGAGAGAGAGAGAGAGAGAGAGAGAGAGCGTGTGTGTGTGTGTGCATATGTGTGTGTTCGCCATTGAGTAATTATTGTGTTCGTCACCCTGAAGAGCCATCGTAGATGCCGCCAACATAAGAGAGAGAGAGAGCGTGTGTGTGTGTGCATGCATATGTGTGTGTTCGCCATTGTGTAATTATTGTGTTCGTCACCCTGGAGAGCCATGGTAGATGCCGGCAACATAAGGGTGAGTTACAAATTTTATTCCAAGTATGTGTACACCTTTGCTCCGTCCTGCTCTTATCACTACTCTTTTTTGTTCACCAGGGTACACACATCACCTCACTTTACCATCTCCACGTTACCAACACTGTTTAAGCAGAGTGGGTAGCGCGGCGGTGAAAAAGTGGGGCGGTGGGGGTAGCCGCGTGGTGGGGGAAGGAGTGAGATGGAGCAAAGGTGTACACGTACTAGTAAGAGCTGTTTCACCATACTCGAAATAGTATTAACCTGACATGCCAGTTCGCGCGAGTCCCGCAACTTCGCTGCGATGAAGTATGTGATGAACAGATATATGGTTCTCTTTGAAGGTTTGCCAGCATGAGCTTGATCAGCTGTCAAGATCCCATTTACGGTAGTTTTACTCGTGTTTTTTTGACATTCAACTCAATTATTTATTAGTTTTATATAATCAATGTTTTACTCATTGATAATGAAAGTGAACATTTTCTATTTTTTCCACGTGTTAACCTATCAATGGATGTCAGCGATATCTGAAATGCATAATTTTACTACCAGATTATTTTTACACATTTTTTAAAGTGCTGTATATTGTAACGGACCGCAATTACAGCGATCCGCTACTAGAATATAAAACCTTAATACCACCAACATATCCAACACACACCAACAAACACAGACTACAACTAATGGAGAAAACAAAGAAATCACCAAAAAGTGATTATCTATTAACAATACGAGCAAACACGGGGCAAACGAGCACCCACCGGACTAGGAAAACATAGTAGAACAGTAGGTACATACAAGCAACCGCGAGTACCCACCCTAAAGAGCATGGCGTCAATATTAGGCCCCACCTAACTCAACGATCACCATCAAAACAAACACAGCCCGCGAGACGCGAGCAAGACGAGAGGAAGGACGGCCAGCAATACCACGCGCGGTATACCGGATCCCAGCGTAGTAGCCCTCGCCTTACGGAAAAGCGGGCGGAACCACGCATAAAACTAAATGCCTTACCATGCAAAAAGAGCACAGTCGGCCCTACCCTCCAATAGGCCATGCCACATAGACGGCAACGCGCTAAGAACGCCACAGTACGGGAAAACGACAAAAGAATTAGTGGAACTCTTGAGATTCCACAAATCCTCAAGACAAAACAACAGGGTACCTTCACATGAAGCCTCACCACATACCCCCACTCACGGATAAAACATTAACATTAGAAAAAAAGCATAAAACAAGCCAATCTCTCACAAAACTTAATTAACAAATTGAGATCAAGGCAAGCCCTACACCGAGGAATACAAAAAAACTAGGATATCATAAAAATCAGTGAGAAACACGTAAAAAACTCACAGAGAACAACAAAATTAGCAATAATTAATTAATCCCGGCAAATAGTCATCAATAAAACAGACAGGCGAATACGCACGAGGTAGGAAAGGACCCACATGGGACGAAATTATAGAAAAACCATGACAAAACCACAAAAACCACCGGTAGAAAGTTTAAACCTCCAGCAGGTAGGAATATACCAGGTCTATAAATATGAAACCGGAATTTGCGCATAGACGGCCCTAGCTATCAATGTAGTTACCGTCAAACCGCGTCATTGGCGCCATTTCTTTGTTGACATCTCTGACAAAGATTTTCAACTTACAACAATACAAGTTTAATACAACAGCATCGTTTGTAATAGCGTTGAACATGTCGAATTTTGTGCCTGGAAACTACGATTTGCGGACAGCATTAATTTTCTGTTACCATTTGAAGAAAACTGGTGCAGAATCGTATCGAATGCTTGTCGAAGCTTACGGTGAGCATGCTCTTGGTAAATCACAGTGCTTTGAGTGGTTTAAAAAAATCAAAAGTGGCGATTTTGACGTTAGAAACGAAGAACGTGGAAGACCACCGAAAAAGTTTGAAGACAGCGAATTACAAGCATTGTTGGATGAGGATGACGCTCAAACGCAACAACTCGCGGATCAATTAAATGTGACACAAGAAGCCGTCTCCATACGTTTGAAAGCCATGGGAAAGATCCAGAAGATGGGAAAATGGGTTCCACATGAACTGAATGAAAGACAGCAGGAAAACCGAAAAACCACTTGCGAAATGCTGCTCGCCAGGTACTAAAGAAAGTCATTTCTCCATCGAATTGTGACTGGCGATGAAAAGTGGATATATTTTGGGAATCCTAAGCGTAAAAGATCATGGGTAACTCCAGGCAAACCATCGACATTGACTGCAAGGCCAAATCGCTATGGACGGAAGACAACGCTCTGTGTTTGGTGGGATCAGAAGGGTGTGATCTATTATGAGCTGCTAAAACCTGGCGAAACCGTTAATACTGAACGCTACCGACAACAAATGATCGATTTGAATCAAGCTTTGCGTGAAAAACGACCAGAATATCAAAAAAGGCAACACAAAGTGATTTTGCTTCATGATAATGCACCATCTGACACAGCAAAACTGGTCAAGGAAACGATTGAGGCGTTTAGTTGGGAAATACTTTCGCATGCGGCTTACTCACCAGACTTGGCTCCGTCCGATTACTACTTATTTGCATCGATGGGTCACGCACTTGCTGAGCAGCGCTTAACTTCTTACGAAAATGTACGAAAATGGCTCGATGACTGGTTTGCCTCAAAAGAGCAACAGTTTTTTTGGCGTGGCATCGACAAATTGTCAGACAGGTGGGAAAAATGTATAGCTAGCGATGGGCAATACTTCGAATAAAATATTTCTTATCATTTTCATACAATAAACGTGTATTTTCTATACAAAAATTCCGGTTTCATATTATAGACCTGGTAACGTTATCCAACGAAATTCAACCTTGCGGGAACCTCGTTTCAAACCTTAGGAAGACAAAGAACCGGCTAAATATAGAAATCCACAATATAACGGAACACCTACACGCCACCACGCACCTTCTTCACCCAGTGAATAAGGTGCGACAAACATCACGTGACCTGCCACAAAACACGCCCCCGGGGCTCATCCACTAAACTATATAAACCGCGACAGGACAAGCCTCGGGGCTCTTGTTGAAAATCATTCCTCAAGACGAAGTTCCTTTCGACAGCCGACCTAACTTTCATACCATTTATAAATTCAATATGTAAAAAAACAAGTGTTCTTTCGATCAATCGATTCCCCAATAACGATAATAACTAACAGTTTGGGAATGATCATGATAGAAACCAGTGTTCTGTGTCTCAACTGATTCCCCTGCATTGCGCTTGGCCGTCAGTTGAGCAAACGAACTAATTAGGATACTCTGTGAGGAAAGGGCTCCCCTGCATTGCGCCTTGGCCGCCCCCAATCACAGCGTCAGGTTACTCTTCCATTAACGTGTCCCCACGCATAGCGCCGTGGCTACATGTCTTTTGGAGAGTGAAGAAGTAGGTGTGTCACCAGGTCAAGGGAGTGGCATCCTGATTTGCTGCACCACGCGCACTAGATTCGTAGGGTGTACCTGCGTGGGTAGGATCACGTCAAGGCCAGCACCAACTACCACCTGCCACGTACGGATACCTCGGCTGATCACGACAATTAAGAGACCGAATCGTAAGCCGTTAATGGCACGATAAGGTAGCTTAAACGAACGTGAATAAATGCCTCAGTATCCGGGATACAGGAAGAGTTAGTTGGTCATAGCTGCGAACCCGGTGTCTTGTGCGAACAGCGAGCTATAGCTAGGGAGCCAAACAATAACAAAGACGAGTACGATATGTAGGTAAATTCACACTCCCTATCTAACATTACAATTCTCGCGACCCCACACTAAACTCACCGCGGAAACACCCAGCAAGGCGGAGCCTCGAGAGGCGAATCACGCGAACCGGTCACACCTAACGAGAAAGCGTTCAAATAGCATACGACCAGCAAAACATCCAATGATTATACAAAGGCCAACCGGTATATCTAATGAAAATACCATGGAACGCCCCGTATGATGACAAGTGCAGGCAGCTAGACCTAGAGACCACCAACCTGTAATCTCGTATAGACACATGCGCAGGCAACCAATACACCAATGGCAATAGAGCTCCGCATAGACGATATCCTGAAAACACACAAATACTCGATCAAAACCTAAAAATTCCGCACATGTAATTTAAGAAAATCGCGTAACTGCAAAGCGCGATAACCCAAATAGAAAAATTGAGTGTTACGCTCCGTATAGGCGATATCTCATCGCCATACGAATAATCGAGTCACAACCCGAAATAACCGGAAATAATTCCGCATACGTAGTTTAAGAAAATCGCGTAAGAACAAAGCGCGATAACCCAAATAGAAAAATTGAGTGTTAAGCTCCGTATGGCCGATATCTCATCGCCATACGAATTATAGCGTCAAAACCCAAAATAACGGAAATCAATCCGCATATATAATTATAAGAATCGCATACAAGTCGAACGCGAGAACGCTAATAGAAAAATTGAGTGTTGAGCTCCGTATGGCCGATATCCCATCGCCACACGAATTATAACGTCAAAACTAGAATACCGGAACCGATTCCGCATATGTAATTTTAAGAAAAAGTAGAGCATAACAACCGGACGCAATCGAAGGTCAGAATCCATACGAACGATACTAGATCGTCCTACTCGACCATAAAACTTGCATTCCATCCTCCTCACAAACATAACAAAACAGTCAGTGCCTTACGCACAAACAAAACAGAGAATTACCCTACAAATACAAAGACCAATGATGAAAGGGTAACAAACTGCATGTCCACCACGGATATATCTAAATCAATAAACCCAGACTGAGGTCTCACAACAAAAACAATAAAAAGAAAATATAACAATAGAATCAATCACACACTTATAAAACAATAGACACAACTCATCCCATCCAGCCCAGAGCACGAACTTGTTTCGAGCTACCAATCCTCTCCCGATGGTCTAGGAAAAACCGCGTCGAAACAAAAATTCAAAAACTACGCGATTTCACCGCGACCGCTTAGCCGACGCGCATAAAAGGGACAAAATAAAGTTCATCAAGCACATCAAAAATTGCGAAACGTTTCAATATTGTATTTTGTCTGTTCCTGCGATTTAAAAAATTCCATTAACGTAATGTGATTTAATTCTTCCTCAAAACAACGTTTATTTCAGGTGCAAACAGGTTACTGAATATGGAAAATCCAAACAAATTTTCCATAATTATGAACTCCAAAAGCCATTTGCTGAAATCTTGTTTTCTGAAGTTTCCTAAATACTCTGCGTATTATTCAGAACAAACTGTTAAATCCATTGCGTTTTGAAAAGCCTTATTTTCTTTGTACCATAAATCGCCACCGGTTAAACGGAAGTTTTTTTTGAGGCCCTCAAATTTTATCGAACGATATTTTTGTAAATTAAAAAAAAAAATTAAGGTTTGACAAAAATGGTGAGTCACAATTCGGGACCTCAAAAGACCGGTGAGGAATTATGTTATATTACGAAGAAGATGAGACTTTTCTAAGCGCAATTCACCCAGTGGTTTGTTTTGAAGCACGCGTAGAATGGAAAAGCCCAAGTTTAGTGCAGTTCAGTGTACACGGACGCCTGTTGACCGGATGGGTTCATACAACCCGAGAAAAGTTTGTTATTGTTTTTAATGCTAATACACAGTAAATTTATCATATATACCAGCAGACTGTAAATAACAAGATTTGACCTGCGAAACAATCGATAATAAGCTGACTTGGCGCCCTTAAACTTTTACTAACCATACCAAATTGGGATACTTAAAAGAAGACAGAGGAGATAAGCGACATTAAAAAAATACTACGGATTTTTGGAGCAACGCTCGAGCAAAAAAAAGACAGCAAACGGAAACCAATAGGAATTTTCTCCAGAAAGCTGACAAAAACCGAGACTCGATACAGCACATACGACAGAGAACTACTCGCAATCTTCGCCAGCATCAAGCACTTCAAACATCTCTTAGAAGGACGACAATTCATCATCAGAACGGATCACAAGCCACTGACTTACGCATTCGTTCTAAAACTTGGCAAGGCGTCAGAACGGCAACTCAGGCAATTAGACTACATCTCACAATTTACTACTGACATAGTCTACGTAAAGGAAGAGGATAACGTAGCCGCTGACACATTTTCACGTATCAACACGATTAACATCTCAACAATATTGGATTCACAGCTGATACAACAACATCAACAGGACGACGATGAATTACGACAACTTCTCGAGAACAACATTTCATCCCTGAATTTTGACAAACTCAAATTTGACAATGCAGACATATACTGCGATATCTCAACAGGAATAGTTCAACCATACTTACCACGGTCACTTCGCAAGACAGCTTTAGGCGTCATACACGGGCTCTCACACCCAAGCAGTAAAGTCACGTTACTTAAAGTTCGGGAAAAATTTGAATGGCTAGGAATAAAAAAGGATATCATCACATGGGCTCGACAATGCATACCATGTCAACGTTCAAAAATACACACACACTCGTTTTCAGCTTAAACACATAGACATCCCAGATGATCGTTTCAAGCATATACATCTAGACATCATCATGGTACCAGAACACAAAGGGCTGTCTAACCATCATCGATCGTTTTTCAAGATGGCCAGTCGCCGTTCCTCTCAGAGATATTACTGCCGACACAGTCACTACCGCTCTATTTCACCACTGGATCGCACATTATGGTACACCAACAACCATCACATCAGATCAAGGTTAGCAATTTGAGTCATCCTTGCTCCAAGCATTTGTCAGATTTATTGGATGTAACAAGCAGAAGACGACACCATATCATCCACAATCAAATGGCATCATCGAACGTTGGCACCGAACATTAAAATCAGCACTGGTGTGCTCACCAAAACCTTGGACGGAAATCTTATAAAAACAAAAAAGTCTCTTCCAAACTCCCCCTGGAAAAGACTTAGGGGGAGTACTGTGACCAGCATCTGAAACTTTGGCGTTTCACCAATGTAATGCCTCTACCTATGGATTGACCAACTAGTTTTACACCCTATATTCAGGTGACCACTCTGGGGACTAGTCACTTTTCGTTACCGGGCGATTTACCTTCTCGGATGCTACAATACGTAGCGACGTCCATAGCAATAACCTAAATTCAACCACGTTTGTGATTAAATAGTTACCTACCGTTTTCGTTTGTGTATCAAACCAATAAATATACGCTGAATCAAAACCACCTGAACATTGAACATTTATATTGTTATGCCGGTACTGGGTAATTGGATTATTTGGTATTCGGTAGAATATTAAAAAGTTATTATTTTTGGGAACGTTTGCCGATAAGGAGGTGGATCTCGAGTTGTCGATGAAAACGCGAATTTATATCAATGGAAGTATTTATTATAGGCAACGGTAACTTTCCGTTGTCTATCTAAAAGTCAATAAAGGAATGTACAATAATTCGTTTGTTTCGAGTATTTGACGAGGAACCAACCGTTCTCTTTTGAGTCTAATTGAATTCTGATTTTAGTAAAGCAGTTGCTAACTGCGTTTGCGAAAATCCCTTAGTTGGCAGCTTTTGTTTTAGCCTACCGTAGATCGCCTAGCGAGTCGCCTCATGCTGCGTCGGCGTCTACCTCGCATCCTGTCTTGTACGAGTTCTATCTTTGAGAATTCTATATCTAGCTGTGTCAGCTAGGGAATATTCCAGAGAATACGTGAAGTGGAATATTCCGCGACACAACAATTTAAATAGTAGAAATTACTATACTTCAGACATGGGCCACGTACCGCGAGTGACTAATACGTGAGCCGTGTCCACATGACATTATAACTTCATATTCAAACATCAATGAATTTAAAACTCGATGCGGGAAAAATATGGCCCAGCGTTTTTTTAACATTGCAAGCTGGGCGCTAATGACTAAGCATGTAACTGTTCGGACTGTCCCTTCGGTTAGTATGAATTTATAAACGGCTAAAAGCATGAATTTCAGTGATTTTTTTCTCTCTCTTCAACTGGAACTTGCTAAATACTTTATAATAATTATCGCAAAATTCAAACTCAGGAACGCTGAATTCAATGTTCAAGATTGTATTTTCCAGACCTGGATAATGATCGAGGGATTTAGTAACTCAAAAGGGAAATGAAGTAAATTTTCTCTTCTCGGGATCTCAATTAATCAGTAAATTTGTATGTACTGTAAAACGACGTACAATTTGAGATAATTACGAAATTTATTGGTATTATCGGTATAATACATCTGTAAAACAAATCGTCTTCCTTCATACGACCTTTCAGGATTTCAAGCTATCGATGTTTTACCGTTTGGAATTTCAATCTGTCGTAGTTTTACCTTTCGAAACGTTGACTAGTCAGATTCCTGACAATTCATTATTTTCAGTTGTGGATTTTCCAAGCTTTCATAATTTTGGCTGTTGATTTACCGAACTTTCGGATTTTCATGGCTTCGCAGTATTCATTTCGGTATTTTTTGTTACCGGTATTCTCTATTTTGCGTAATTTTACATAGAGAAATTGACTAATCACGAATTAGGCTTTATTACACAGCTATTTCGGAGTTTTGAGCTTTCCGATCCCTGACATTCGTGATGTAGCAAGTCTTATTATCTGTATCGTTCGAATCTGTCTAATGATACTTCTGGCATTTAACTTTTCACGTTTTTCTCTTTAGGAGCATTAACTTTGTATTAAGAAAATGTCGGTTATTAAAATGTATATAAATTAAAAATCATTTTTATAAAAATCGATAATGAAATTATTCCGTACATTGATCTTTCGAACTTTCAACCCCGCCCCAAGACAAAATCTTTAAAAGGAAGATCGAACTGAAATGTGACAACAACCTCAACAATGTTGACCTTGACGTCATTTTTAAAGGTCATTTAAAAGAGAGTGGTTTTATTAACGGGAAACTTTGTTTTTGATACCGAATCAAGAAAAAATGAAAAATTTAACGTTTTTCCTAACATAAAAAGGCCATTTAGTGTTTCTTATTCCACAAGCTTATTCCGCCAGAAAATTTAAACAGCTAAGTAAACAGCTACCAGGCAGTTATTTAGCATTTGACCTTAAATTGATCTTCGCAAGGTCACGAAAAAAAACTTCAAATATCATTTCAGACGTAAAATTTTTCGCTCTTTTCGAAACCGGTGTCAAAAATAGGGGTTCCCATTTAAAAAAACCACTCTGACCTTCAAATAACCTTGACAAGTAGTCTCAAGGTCAAAGCTACTTACACAGATAGGTGACCCCCATTATCTTGAACAACTTTTGTCTGAACCATTTTTCCGTATCTGTCTTAGGTACAAAGAAATTTGGGTGCATAGATTAAAATGGCCCTGTATATTGCATTCGTACTCGCTTAATTTACATTCAGATTTATTAAAGTCGATTTCTTTTGTAATGATGTACGTTTTGTCTAGCGTCATACCAGTATTATCAGATCACCTATTTGGACTGTATGATAGTCATTTCTGTACAGATCTAATAAATTGAAGCTGCCAATGGTCAGCATCAAAATAAAAGGGTGAATATATTATTCAAATGCAAAAAATAACTCTTCATGTTGAGTTTATTGCAACTGACGAAAAGAATTGAATGTAGTACAACGATTACCTACTTAGGAAGAATACAAGAAATACGAATTTAGCACAAATAAACTATTACACTTTTCTGTTGAAAGTATTGTTTTTGTCCCGCTAGAGTAGATAGAGACGAAAACCGATAGCATCAAATCGAGAACACAACAGAATTTATTGTGTCTGTGCGATTAGTGCAATATTTAGTGTCCCAACAGCAAAATTAGTCGAAACGGTTGAACGAAGAAAAAAGTGACATCGAAAGTTTTGACAATCGATTACTTCGGTAACGTAACAATATCACGTACACATATTACAATGATCCGTTACGAAAGAAAAGATCTCTAATTATATATAAATACTCGAATAAAAAGCCTAAGGTATACTATATAGTATATATATAGTATAGTATATATTGTGTATATATATATATTGTCGATATATTGTCGTTATATATTGGGTCTGGAAAAAGTTCGTGGCGTTTTTCTCGATAGATGGCATCAATTGCAAATAAGTCAGGAAACACAGATCGCAGCGACACCACTAAACGCTCGTTGAAAAGGTGACGCTTCGAGCGTTACTTTGAGTGTATAAACATCGAAATTAGTGCAGTGGTTGGAAAGTTGTTTGCGTTTGAAAATGAAGAAAAGTAATGAAAAATTGCGTTATATTTTGCAATATTATTACGACAAAGGGAAGAACGCTGCGCAGGCTTGTGAAAAAATTTGTGCTGTGTACGGTGAAGATACTTTATCAAAATCTGCTGCGCGGAAATGGTTCGCTCGCTTTCGTTCTGGTAATTTTGATGTGAAAGATGAGTCACGCTCTGGTCGTCCAATCACTGAAAAAGCTGATGAAATTCTTGAAAAAGTCCAGCAAGATAAGCTTATCAGCAGTGTCGATATTGGTATGAAGCTAGGCATTGATCACAAAACTGTTTTGAACCATTGACACAAATCTGGCTACAAAAAGAAGCTCGATGTATGGGTTCCTCATAAGTTGAGCGCAAAAAACATGATAGACCGAATTAACATCTGCGATGCGCTGCTGAAATGCAATGAAATCGAGCCATTTCTGAAACGTGTCATAACCGGTGATCAAAAATGGATCACGTACGACAATCGGAAGCGTCAAAGATCGTGAAAAAGGGATCGTGAGCCGTCACAAGCGTTTCCGAAGCCAGGATTGACGGCGAAAAAGGTGATGCTGTGAGTGTGGTGGGACTGGAAGGGAATCGTCCACCATGAGCTACTTTCAGTTGGTCAGACGATTGATTCTCAACTCTACTGTGGACAACTAGAGAGATTACGCAAGGCAATTGAAAGAAAACGGCCCGAATTGATTAATAGAAAAGGTGTTGTCTTCCATCATGACAACGCCCGACCACACACTTCTTTGATGACCCGTCAAAAATTGCGAAAGCTTGGTTGGGAAGTTTTGATGCATCCACCGTATAGTCCAGACATAGCAGCCTCTGACTATCACTTATTCCGATCTCTGTAGAACTCTCTCAATGGAACTAAGCTGCTTTCAAAAGAAGCCTGTGAAAACCACTTGATTCAGTTTTTCAACCAGAAACCACAGAAGTTATTCACCGATGGCATCATGGCTCTACCTGAAAAATGGCGAAACATTGTCGATAATAATAGAGCATATTTGGTTCAAATAAATTCATTTTCACACTATAAAAAAACCAGTTGAATTTTACTAAAAAAATGCCACGAACTTTTTCCCAGACCCAATATATTGTCCACATATATATGTAGACAACATTAGTCACTATCTCGATCGTGTTCCTCGAAAGATTGGGAAGCGAATTTTGCCGTTATCGGCTTTCAAGCAAAGGAGACTTTCGGGTCCTACTTGACATGAGCCGAAGGAAGGCGCTAGCATACACACACATACTACTGTGTTCAAAAAGTAAGGTGAATTTTTAATTTAAACTTCCCGCATTAACCGAATCGGACAAATGAATTTTTTTTTCAAGTTAGTAGGACTGTTAGTGACATCTGTGACAAATTACATGTCAATATCATCATTAGTTTTTAGTTTACGCTTGGTTTTGTGAACAAAGAAAAGTGAATTTGGCGATTTTTACGATGTCGAATTTTGTTGAGCAAAGAAGTGCTATTAAATTTTGCTTGTGGAATGAAATTTTCGCCGCTGAAACGTATCGAATGTTACAAAAGGCCTTCGGTGACGAGACTATGTCACAGAAAAATGTTTACAAGTGGTACAAAGACTTCAAAGAAGGCAGAGAACGTGTTGATGGTTTGGGACGCTCTGGACGACCATCGACGTCAATTGATGAGCAACACATCAAGAAAATCAAGGAATTGGTGCTCGAAAATCGTCGATTAACAATTCGAGACCTTGCCGACATGCTTGCAATATCAATTGGATCAGTGCAAGCAATTTTGAAGGATCATTTGTGCCTCAGAAGAGTCAAATCGCGTTTGGTGCCAAAATTTCTCAATTTTTTCGAAAAAGAGCGTCGCGTTCAAGCATGTGAGTCAATGATTTCTGACTATCAGGACGTCTACAAACAAATTATTACGGGCGATGAGACTTGGATTTATGCCTATGATCCGGAAACAACCGATCAATCGAGCGAATATCGTGCCAAAGGTAAACCGAGACCGAAAAATCCATGCCAAAGTCGCTCAAAAATCAAGGTCATGTTGACAGTTTTCTTCGATTATCGTGGTGTGGTGCATTACGAATTCCTTCCCACTGGCCAAACTGTCAACAAGGAATATTGATTAAGTGTTATGCGTCGTTTGCGTGAAGCTATTCGTAAGAAAAGGCCAGAATTATGGAAAGACAACACTTGGATTTTGCACCACGATAATGCACCGTCGCACACAGCACTGGTTCTTCGGGAGTTTTTCGCGAAAAACTCCACTCATGTCGCTCCACAACCACCGTATTCGCCTGATTTAGCACCGTGTGACTTCTGGCTGTTCCCAAAGCTCAAGAGACCACTCCGGGGAAATCGTTTTGAGTCGATTGAAGAGATCAAACGTGAATCGCTACGCGCATTGAAGGCTATACCTGAGGACGACTTTTTAGCATGCTTCAAAGATTGGAAAAAACGTTGGCATAAGTATATTGTAGCTAGGGGGGATTATTTTGAGGGGGACGAAATCGATTTGGAAGAATAAATAAAAAATTTTAGTTTTAAAACAAAATTCACCTTACTTTTTAAACACAGTAGTATATATGCGTGCGCGATACGACGATTTTGATGACAATTGGTGCTACTAATAAGTGCATATTTCGGTCACACTCGGTGTCTTTGGTGACCGTCACTGAAAAATTCATACAAAGGGTGGTTAAATTTTAAGGGCCGATGTTGATTTTGAATAAAACACAAATTATTTAGGAAATTATTGTCAATTCTTTTTATTATGATAATATGGTATGGTTCAATTATGTATGGAACAAAATATCGGCCAAATGGCCGCCGCGACCTCGGCGGCACACCTCCATCCGATGGTCCAAATTTTCGATGACGCTTAGGCATAATTGAGGTTCTATGCCGTTAATGTGCCGAATTATCTCATCCTTTAGCTCTTGAATTGTTGCTGGCTCATCGACGTACACCTTTTCTTTCAAATAACCCCAAAGAAAGAAGTCCAACGGTGTCAAATCACATGATCTTGGCGGCCAATTGACATCGCCACCACGTGAGCTAACACGGCCATTGAATTTGTCGCGCAAAAGAGCCATTGTTTCGTTAGCTGTGTGGCAAGTGGCACCGTCCTGTTGAAACCACATATCGCCCACATCCATATCTTCCAATTCGGGCCATAAAAAGTTCGTTATCATCTCACGATAGCGAACACCATTCACAGTAACTGCCTGACCGGCCTCATTTTGGAAAAAATACGGCCCGATGATGCCGCCAGCCCATAAACCGCACCAAACAGTCACTCTTTGTGGGTGCATTGGTTTTTCGACAATCACTCTTGGATTATGATTCGCCCAAATGCGGCAATTCTGCTTATTGACGAATCCACTGAGGTGAAAATGTGCCTCATCACTGAAGATGATTTTCTTCGAAAATTGATCATCCACTGTTGCTATTTCTTGCCACCATTCTGACCATTGACGACGTTTGGAATGGTCAAGAGGCTTTAGTTCTTGAGTCAATCGCACCTTATAAGCGTGTAAATGCAAGTCTTTATGCATAATGTTCATCAACGACGAGCGTGAGAGGTGCAATTGTTGGGCATGACGACGAGTTGAGGTGGACGGCTCTTCAGCCGCACTATCGCGAACAGCAGTAATATTTTCTGCAGTACGAGCTGTACGAGCATGCACTGGTGTTTTAATATCTCCTACAGACCCGGTTTGCTCAAATTTTTGCACGATTTTTCCGATTGTACGCACATTTGGACGATTAAATTGACCGAAAAAATCACGAAGTGCACGATATGCATTTTATTTTGAACGCCCATTTTCATAATAAGCCTGAATAACTTTAACGCGTTGCTCGATTGTGTATCTTTCCATGGTTCAAATTGAGTTAGTCTGAAATTGAGAAATGTCAAATGAAATGCAGAAAAAAACTTGACGTTTAGGCGTGGTTCACATTCAACATCGGCCCTTACAATTTAACCACCCTTTATAATTTGACGATTTTGGTGACTGTTACCAAAATGCACGACTGATCATTTTTATCTAAATTGGTGAAAGAAACGCAATTAACAGGCGATAATTGATATTTATCACCATAAATAGACTACGAGGAACATACTGCTTATACTAATAACAATATGAATCCATATTTGAAATGGTAACGGATGATACATCTCAAGTTTCAACAGTCGGAATAAATAGCACTTTACGAAAGATATAATCTTTACGACGTCTCGGGTGAATACAAATTCAATTCTACACTTTACATGTACCTAAAGCGCATTTTTACATAAGTGTCACTAAAGTGTCTATTAGGGCATATACCATGCATTTCGGTAACGTTACCAAAATGATCACCGTATGACGTACCGTGCAGTTCAGTGACACTCAATGTATACATACGCTGCGTCACAAAACTAGTGATTCCATGGCTAATCGTTCATTTTGGTAACATCCTATGTGTACATATACTGCCTTACTGAACTAGCCATTGTATGAGTAATAGTTAATAGTAGCTTAGTTCTGTGACTTACCCGTAGCAATGGTAACATAGTATAATATGTAGTGGTGCTTATCGATATTGTGTACCTAATCTACAACGCACCTCTAATTCGCCTCAAGGCATCATTTTTTATATGAAATTTGTACTGGGAGTTGTATCTCATATATTTCCACGATTGAGTCGATTGTTTACTTCGAACACATAAATTGGCATCTGACGGTTTGTCTCGGAATAGCATCATGACGTCACTAGCATACACAAAATATACACTAATATCGGCAGAGACACTTCTACAGAACAAACGGTCAGCTGCTGATCTGAAACTTGTCGCAGTAAGCAAGAGACTCAACCGTGAAAATACACGAGATACATTCATTTAAGATAGTTTCCTGTCAAAAATGCGATATCTTTTATATATCTTTTTTATTATTTTGAGAGTAAATTTTGAGATGAAATGTTACTAAAGGATGCGTTTATCAGTGACGTGTGATAACCGAATCGAACTGCAATTATATTGCTGTGAATTTAAATGCGGACTTTCATGAAATTAGCAATAAGGTTGGATATCTGACAAGGACAGACCAAAACCGACAAATGACGATCTGAAGAACGGTCATATAAATTATTAACAGTCTTTAACGAGACTTAAAAAAGAACCGATGTAGGATATAAAAACGCGTACAAAGAGAATAAATATACCACCCTATTTGCATTGTTCAACAAAGTTTGTTTCTTCAATCTCGTCGATTACAAAATTATCTATTTGTATTAAGGTTTAGAGACAGGAGAAAGCATGATAGCAACAAGTTTGAGAAACTAGATAGAATATACAAATAATTCAAGCTTACATGCTCAATTCTGAATTGAGCTATTTTTTACAATTCTCGCTGTCATTTATTTATTCGTCCAACCATTTTTGCTACATTCCGTTGTGGTCACTGTTTATTAGGGTGGGCCGAAAAAAGGAAAAGTTCTCGGATCAAAATGCTATAGTGCGGAAAAGTTGTCTTTGTTAAGTAGAAAATAAACGCAAAAAAAATTTTTAATATCGGACAATATTTGGCCCTTGCGCATCGCGGTTGAAATTTCGAAAATTTGAACCTGTTTACCCATTTATCCGCACATGAGAAAAATCACTTCTAAGACGTATATTTCGGTATATTTTGTCAATATATAATGTTTAAACAATAAATAATCATTTGCTGTTGTCATGAAGTTCTCGTTGGAAGGGGGAAGTGGAGGAGGTGGAACGTAATTTCGCCCAAAAATACACTTTGAGCAATTACTTCGTTAAGGAGCAAATGGAAAAAATATGGCATGTTCAAGTGAAGGATCCATCATGTATATAACATGAACAGTCGGCGTATACCTCTCTTTATATGGATTTGAGGAAAAATTTCTAGAGCGCATAATAAATTTATCTATCTTTTCTTTCCTCGCTCTATCAGATGGAACATGCGCAGACAGCGCGCGGATAGCGTACTAGCCGGTATAACGCACGACGTGTCTAAACGTGTATGAACTTTTCGTTACTTGCAGGCGTACCGAAGACTGTCGCGGCCAGTTTGCACGTTATTAGTGAGTTGACTCGCAGCGAGTTCAGATGCAAGTTCTGTCTTACGAGTTCGATTATTCGGTTAAAATTCTCTTTCGCTCTTCATTGTGTCTTAGTTTTCTTGACAGCTGATCTCCAGAATAGTTAATCTATCTTACTTTGTCTATTTTTTTCTGCTTTGTGAACATTGTCGATAATGGAAGGACCGCGGAAGCATATCACAAGGAAGACATTTACCTGTCCGATATTTGGCCATCCAGAGGATTTGCCTTCATCGAAACTCCCCTCATACGACGAAGTTTTACGATGTTGTTTTGAAGAGAGATATAAGTTGGCTTTGGAAGCCAACTACACGACTGAAACTTTTCTATTGTAGCAGATTTGGTAGGAAAAAAAATCAAAAGCTCGTTTGATATAGCGTCTATTCCTACAGTCGGTCAATTAAGAATCGTGCAAATGATTAATACATATTATAATACGTATCAAAATCTAAGAAAGCCAAACAACAGGGATAGGATAAACAAAGTTATCAGAACAAACTGAAGAAATTCAAACAGGAAGCTGCTAAACTCTTCGATGTTGCAGCTTGCAAATGCCCCATGACTTTTACGTGTGGCTGTGGAAAGAAAATCGATAGTTGTAAATATCAAATTTCTATAATCTGTAATTGCGAGAAATCAAGAAAGATACCTTCAATGGAGTTAAGATTTATGACCAGAGAAATGAAAGAATTGGCAGAATTGGACAAGTAGATATCCAAGAAACACGAAAACTTACTAATAAGCTACTCAGGAAGAAACGAGAGCTTGAACGCAGTGCGTCTAACATTTCAGAATCTAAAAATAAACCTCAAACACTCATCGATTCAACCGACATTGTTGTCGACGAGGAAATCACCGTATCTGAAACAAAAAGTGCAGATAAAACGTTTGCTCCATCAACATCTAATTTACCGTCAACCTCGCAGATGAGGCTGAAACTAAAAGCTACTGCATTAGCTTGTGACAGATATGGTATGTCTGACAGAGCAGCAGCTGCAATTGCGTCTAGCGTTCTTCAGGATATAGGAATAATAACTGAATCGGATACGTCACTTGTGATAGATAAAAATAAAATACGAAGGGAAAAAGCTCAAACAAGAAGCGAATTGCAATGTGACCATGATATTATTGTTCGTGGCTTATATTTTGATGGCCGAAAAGATGATACGCTACTGATCGAAACAATGTATGAAAAGCGTTTTCGCAGAGTCGTGAAGGAGGAGCACATTTCTCTAATTCAGGAGCTAGGATCAAATTACATTGGTCATGTGTCTCCCCCGTCAAGTAAAGCCGAAGACATCAATTCAAGCATCGTTTCATATTACTCTGAGCGAGGTATCTCCTTAGATGAATTAAATGTTGTCGAATGTGATGGAACAGCTGCAAATACTGGTTGCAGGAAAGGGATCATACGGAGATTGGAACTGCATCTTCGGAGACCCCTGTAATGGGCTGTCTGTCTCTTGCATTTTAATGAATTGCAATTCAGACATTTGTTTGAATATTTAGATGGGGTCACTACAGGACCTAACTCATTTTCCGGCCCGATTGGCAAGGCACTTCATGGTTGCGAAAAATTACCAGTTGTTGAGTTTAAAAGCATTAAATGCGATGTTCCTCTTCTGGATGAATCAGACCTCAGTAAAGATCAAAAATATCTTTTAAATATTTCTCAAGCTGTTTATACGGGATTTTGTCCACCAGATCTTGCTGTTTCTGACCCTGGGCCTCTGTCAAATTCTGGATGGTTAACGGCTGCAAATAGGATTCTCAAATTATATATATCCTCACAGAGACCTTCACGTGAAATGAAACAAATAGTTATATACATTTTGAAGTGCTATATGCCCGTTTGGTTTGCTATTAAAAAAGAAAGTTCTTTCATCAATGAACCAAAACATGTTTTTAAAGCAATACAGTTATCTTGGTACTTACCTAAAAATCTACTACAAGTAATACATCCAGTAATATAGCGCAATGGGATCTTCGCCCATCCTGAAAACTTTCTTATATCAATGGTGTTTGACGAAAGGAAGCATATAAGAGAGTTTGGTCTGAAGCGCATTATAAAGGCAAAACAATCTGCTTCCACGGAAAAAATGGTGCGCACTTTCCTCCCACCTACTATCAATTTTGCTGCTACAGATTATTTTGAAATAATTGACTGGAATTCGTGCAACTGTATCTTCCACTTCTCTTGTGTAATGTCATCACAGACTTTATCGGTGCACTCATTGAGTCCGGTGTTGTACCAGATTGGGATTTGCACCGTTTTCCTTGTCACACTCAAGCCGTAGAGCGGTGTGTTAAACTTGTAACAGAAGCGTCAAAGAAGGTCTGTGACGTTGAAGCCAGAGACTGAGTGATCCGGTCCACTCTTTTGTCAAGAAATATTATGTCTTAATTTACTCATAAAACTCAATTTGTACTAATACCAAATGAGAATAAATAAACGTGCAAAAAAACACAATTTAATTATACACGCCATATTCTTTCCATTTGCTCCTTAAGGAAATAATTGGTCAAAGTGTATTTTTGGCGAAATTACGTTCCACCTCCTCCACTTCCCCTTTCCAACGAGAACTTTATGACGACAGCAAGTTATTATTTATTGTTTAAACATCATATATTGACAAAATATACCAAAATATACGTCTTAGAAGTGATTTTTCTCAAGTGCGGATAAATGTGTAAACAGGTTAAAATTTTCGAAATTTCAACCGCGATGCGCAAGGGTCAAATATTGTCCGATATTCAAATTTTTTTTTGCGTTTATTTTCTATTTAACAAAGGCAACTTTTCCGCACTATAGCATTTTGATCCGAGAACTTTTCCTTTTTTCGGCCCACCCTACTGTTTATCGCTATCCGTCGCTTTTAAATTCTATTTTAGCTTGAGGAAAACGATAGAGGCTGTAACAGCATTGAAATCAATGATGATCAATCTGAATTAAAATATACAATTGAACATGCATTCTACATGTTTTATTTATTTACTTACACAGTGGACAGGACATGCCTTTGAAATACAATTGTGTCGGCACAGCTGCTTTTGCACATTAACTACCCATTATATAATATTGGGTTGGTTTAAGCAGGCAAAAAAACGTAATTTGGACCGAATAATATTTTACAATATCGAGTTAAGAACATAAACAGGGTTTTAAATATTTTCGATACTAGCTTGATGAAACCCATATTTTGTTAATACTATTTTGGCAAGCGATTATTTTGGTAACTTGATGAAACCCATATTTTGTTAACACTATTTTGGCAAGCGATTATTTTGGTAACAAGGCGTTATCAAGTATACAAAGTACATACGTTCCGCTACTAAAGGAAACGGCTATAATTTTCGAGAATAGTTTAAATAAGAAACTTCAGATATAAAGGGTGGTTAAATTGTAAGGGCCGATGTTGAATGTGAACCACACCTAAACGTCAAGTTTTTTTCTGCATTTCATTTGACATTTCTCAATTTCAGACTAACTCAATTTGAACCATGGAAAGATACACAATCGAGCAACGCGTTAAAGTTATTCAGGCTTATTATGAAAATGGGCGTTTAAATCAAAATGCATATCGTGCACTTCGTGATTTTTTCGGTCAATTTAATCGTCCAAATGTGCGTACAATCGGAAAAATCGTGCAAAAATTTAAGCAAACCGGGTCTGTAGGAGATACTAAAACACCAGTGCATGCTCGTACAGCTCGTACTGCAGAAAATATTGCTGCTGTTCGCGATAGTGTGGCTGAAGAGCCGTCCACCTCAACTCGTCGTCGTGCCCAACAATTGCACCTCTCACGCTCGTCGTTGATGAACATTATGCATAAAGACTTGCATTTACACGCTTATAAGGTGCAATTGACTCAAGAACTAAAGCCTCTTGACCATTCCAAACGTCGTCAATGGTCAGAATGGTGGCAAGAAATGGCAACAGTGGATGATCAATTTTCGAAGAAAATCATCTTCAGTGATGAGGCACATTTTCACCTCAGTGGATTCGTCAATAAACAGAATTGCCGCATTTGGGCGAATCATAATCCAAGAGTGATTGTCGAAAAACCAATGCACCCACAAAGAGTGACTGTTTGGTGCGGTTTATGGGCTGGCGGCATCATCGGGCCGTATTTTTTCCAAAATGAGACCGGTCAGGCAGTTACTGTGAATGGTGTTCGCTATCGTGAGACGATAACGAACTTTTTATGGCCCGAATTGGAAGATATGGATGTGGGCGATATGTGGTTTCAACAGGACGGTGCCACTTGCCACACAGCTAACGAAACAATGGCTCTTTTGCGCGACAAATTCAATGGCCGTGTTATCTCACGTGGTGGCGATGTCAATTGGCCGCCAAGATCATGTGATTTGACACCGTTGGACTTCTTTCTTTGGGGTTATTTGAAAGAAAAGGTGTACGTCGATAAGCCAGCAACAATTCAAGAACTAAAGGATGAGATAATTCGGCACATTAACGGCATAGAACCTCAATTATGCCTAAGCGTCATCGAAAATTTGGACCATCGGATGGAGGTGTGCCGCCGAGGTCGCGGCGGCCATTTGGCCGATATTTTGTTCCATACATAATTGAACCATACCATATTATCATAATAAAAAGAATTGACAATAATTTCCTAAATAATTTGTGTTTTATTCAAAATCAACATCGGCCCTTAAAATTTAACCACCCTTTACAATGAAGACAGGAGGATTTACTGAGTATTTTGGTGATACCCGTAATGATAGTAACTTATTGTGATTCGTAGTATTTGTTATTCATATTGTTTTTTATATTAAATACAATTTAATATAAAATTTTATTCATATAAAATTTTTTTTATATTAAATACAATTTTTATATTAAATATGTACTGGGGGATGGACCTTCAGTTTAAACGTCATTCTCATTAAATAAAATGAATGTTTGTAAGTTGTACAAGGAAATTATATGAATTTGGCGAAACGTAATTCTGACTTTTAGACATTAATTCACCACTTTTTGTAAATAAAAATACACAAAGCATAGCTGAAACTTATGTCAATGTACTTGTCTCAACTTTTAACTTCAGTCATGGTATTTTTTAGATTTTTATTAACAAGACGGAGATCGTGCGTTTTGGAAATTGAAACAGCAGTTCTTCAAATAGGATGAGGGGCTTCCAATCATATTTTGTTCAGGCGGTCCCCCATCAAAATTAATTATACTCCAGCTATCTGCGAGATATATCTTTGAAATATTATACCAATTCTTGTCAACAGTGCTGTATACTGTAACGGTAATTTTTATTATCGTTAGCATTAGTTTTATTTCCCAGGGGAAATTCGAACCCGAACGCCAGAATAATTAATTTCAGACTTCGAGGTAGGTAGAAATAGGGTTTATTGATACAGGCAACAAAAAGAAATAAAATGTCAATGTTCGGTTTTGTGGCACCGATAGCCAGTACAATGCATCAAAATTTGATATCTCGGGCAATTGTTTTACAATTCTTCTAGTGTATGTCGTTCACGCAAATTCTCTGCACACCCGGCTCGGCCTTCTGTTATCGTTCCGTGCGTTTGTAGTAGGCCTGTCACTCGACACACACACAGGTACCTACGTAGCTCGTACGAGAGACCGTTCTTAAAGCTGATGTCCATCCGACCTATAATTCTTCCTACCAGCTGCTTATCTCACTTTCCCTCTATCCGCTTTAAATCGACTTGCTTAAGTACTATTCGCTTATGCTACAGGTTTAAATACCCTAAACTTAAATGCTAACTGCTTACATTCTATTTGCTTAACTGTTATTCGGTTAGATGCAATCCTCTACTTTGTTTCTAATAATCGCATCAATTGTTTTTCTTTTTTTATGAATTTGGTCACTCACCTGTCTTTTACTCCTCCTTCTGTTGGAATTGCACTGAAGTTAAACTTTTTAAAGAAAAACTGATTCTTACGATACTTCACACACCTGCTGGACTTCCAGTTTATCAATATGCTGATTTTGAATTCATTTGGTAGACTTAACAACGCGTCACTAATTCCACTGAACTGTAATTAAGAATTTTATCTCTCGTGAGAAAATCTAATAGACCAATTCAGACTCCGAAATTAACACTGTAGGGTTTTTCTTATTCTTTTTAACACTCGTACGTAGAAAGCAGAAAGCTAAGAGAGCATTTCCTCTTCTCCCGGCTCTTTTATACCCTGCCCCCTCGCTTCCGTCCCCTCTACATCATTTTTGGATTTTATTTTTGATTTACGGAGATTTCATAATTTTGCGGGTGGCCGCTACTGCGCCACCCGTCTTCCCCTCGCCACCAGACGAGGCCGGCCGGTTGCTGACCCGCTGTTTACGGCAGCGAGAGAATTCCGGAGGTGTGGCGTAGCTCGTTTTTGCTCTTTTTCACGAGTTCAACGAACTAGTGCTCGAGTTCTACCAGGCGTTCGAACGCGATCTCGCTACTTATAATAAAGAAAAATAATCAGCCCAGGTAGAAAGTGTGACTTATGTCACAATACGTTATGTATCCGCTGCTTTTAATTTATATATTTAACGGAGGTATAACGTGAAGATCGGTATGTTCCTCAATTCCGCCAATTACTGCTCAACAGATGACCCTTGTTCCGGAATGGTGTTATAATTGATATTTGTATACATTTTGAGTATACTTGATGTCATGACGCCATTTCGGAACTAACCGTAACCTGCTGTACAGTAACAGGCCGGTACTCCGATAAGTAAGGAGCCAACCCAATCGAGAACATGTACGTGATAAAACCATTGAAGATACTTCTCTACCAAAAGATGTATATCCACATAGAAGAAGCTTTATGATGGTGAAATTTTTTTTCTCCAGTTTTCAATGTCAACGTGTTCAAAATGTCCCAAAGCTTCGAAAAGTCATAATTAGGCAAAATGTCCACGCGCGCATGCATGTGTGTGTGTTCGTTCTGGCACTGTAAAATGGAAACGTCTATAACTCGAGACTGGTTTGAGCTACAGTGCTCCCGTTTCGCACCGATGTTATTCTACATAACTTCTTTATTAACTGCACATTTTATCAAAATTCCTCGAAAACTACAACTTTTACGGCTCTTAGAAATTTTTGAAAAAGGTCTGTGATTGCTCTATATTCCGCAAATTTAATGAGTAGCGGCTAATTTTTTTTATATAAATAGAGTATCACCAAATGAAGGTTGGTATTGAATTTGAGGAAGATCGGTCAAAGGGTTCGGATTTTATGAATTTTCAAACTTTTCGAAAAATTATAATAGTAAAGTTGGTATAAAATTTGGAGAGAATGAGTGACACCGTTCGAATATTAGAAAATTTTGAAAAATGATAAAATTGCTATAATGTAATTGTTATATTAAATTGCTTTTATCTGAAATAAGCTGCAAATTTCAATTTGCAAATTCTTTCCTCAATATTTGGAACGATACTCAAAGCTTCCTCTATGAGGAGACGAAAATTAAGAACTATAGATTCTCATAGAGGAACCTTTCAGCATCGTTCCGAATCTTAAAGAAGCAATTTACAGTGTTTTATTCATATTTTGCGAGTAACTCTCATTCTCATGAGACGTGTCAGCGAAGTAAGCTCTTGCCAATGAACTGTTATGTACGTTTTTCGTCTAGTGTACTTACTCGCTCCATTTGCATGTGTATTCACTCATATTTACTATTTTGACTTGTTTCATAGAAATTGTACAGGCGTACATGGAAAGATACAGAATATATATGAATATGTACTCGGTGGATATGTACCAGTATGACAGTAGGTCCAAGTTGTCTTAAGCGTATACCTCGACATTCATTTGGTGAATGTGTATGTAAGTGGGAACAAAAACTAGAATTCTAAGCCGTCAGTAAATCATCTAATCGCTATTGTATAGTATATCAGGTGTACAAGTATAAAATGCGGATTTTTTTCTAAAAAAAAAACATGCTAAATTTGGAAAAATGATAAAAAGTGATGTATTCAAAGTATGCTCCATCGCTTGTTATAAATTTTTCCCATCTTTCGAACAATTTGTGAATACCACGCCAGTAAAAATCTTCCCCTTTTGCTGCGAACATTTCATCAAGCCATTTTTTCACATCTACGTACGAACCAAAGCGCTGCTCAGCAAGTGCGTGATCCATCGATGCAAACAAGTGGTAATCAGAAGGAGCCAAGCTAGTGAGTAAGCCGCATGGGGTAGAACTTCCCAGCTGAGTGATTTCAACGTGTCGCGAACCGGTTTTGCCGTATGTGATGGAACATTGTCATGAAAAAAAATGACTTTGTATTGCCTCTTTCAGTATTCTGGCCTTTTTTCAAGCAGCGAACGGTTCAAATCGGTCAATTATTGTTGGTAACGTTTAGTATTAATCGTTTCCCAGGTTTTAACAGCTCCTAATAGACCACGCCCCTCTGGTCCCACCAAACACCGAGCATCGTCTTTCTGCCAAAGCGATCCAGTCTTGCGGTCGACGTGGATGGTGCGCCTGGGTCTACCCATGGTTTTTAACGCTTGGGATTCTCAAAATAAATCCACTTTTATCCCCTGTAACTATACGATGCAAAAACGACTTCTTTTTGTACTGAGCGAGCAAAATGTCACGTGTGTTTTTGCGCTTTTTCATTTGCCTGTCGTTCAAGTCATGTGCTACCCGTCTACCGGTCTTCTGAATCTTTCCCATCTCTTGTAACCAATTGGAAACTAACGCCTTGTTGACTAACGCCCAATTGCTCGGCGAGTTGTTTTTGTGTTTGCGAATCATCTTCGTCTAACAATGTTTGTAATTCCACATCTTCGTAGTTTTATGGCGGCTTTCCACGTTCCTTGTCTGTAACATCGAAGTCACCACTTTTGAAATGCCTAGACCATCGTCCACACGTATCTTGCGATGGAGCATATTCACCATAAGCTTCTCGAAGTAGTCGGTATGATTCAGCAACAGTTTTCTTCAAATAAAAACAAAACATTAATGCTGTCTGCTTGAGAATTCCTTCCTGGTGTAGTTGGAATGACTCTGTAATATATTGAAAATTATAAGTTTTCACTCACGGCAGGGTGATAAATAACCAGACTGACAGATGTTGGCAGAGAAAGTAGTTTATTCTACCTTCGGCACTTCAATTACAAAAATATGTTAAATTTAGAAAAATATAAATGATAAAAGAATAAATACAAAAATAAATTGAGTTGAATTGAATTTGGTTGAGAGACCAGCACACAATTATATTAATTGTGTGCTGTCGTGTATTACTTGAGTAGCACACAATTATTAATTGTGTGCTGTATTGATTGAGTGTAGTGTATGCGCTGCACCCAGCGCTGCAGAGCATGCCACGCGATGAGACATGTGAGAGCTTATAAAATGCCACTCGTTCCCAGTAAATTCTCTGTAGAATTGCAAAAGAGAATGTACAGGGAAAGAGTGAGAGCACTTGCAAATATATCGCTTGAGTGCTGGATTTTTGACTTGACAGACCGTGCCACAGCCAACGCTGCAGAGCACGGCCATGGAATGAATTCACAGTACTTTCCCAGCATGCTTAGTTGGGGGAAAGTACAGTGAATCAATAAGAACACACGCAATTATATTAATCGAGTGTGCAACAAGTGATGTGAAAACGTGGTGCAGCCCGCGCTGCAGACTACCGCACAGTGTGAGACCTTTATGAGGATGCACCGATGTGTATTTCACTCCTCACCGTCATTGAATTACGATAAATTGTAACGGTGTACTCTTACCTGAGTTTTGAGTCCTGGTGAGCACGAAAAGCTGAGTAGATCCGATGAAAAACGGTGAAAAGTCTGAGATGTCCAGAGGATGTGTGCGTTGTCCCAGAGGGTTTTCACAGAAGTGTCAGATTTTACAATATGGCTGCACTTTACGAAAGCGTCGTTGAGCGCTGAAGTCAAATGAGTGAGATAGCCGGTGAGCGAAGCCGAAGTCAAGCGAGAGAGATAACCTCTCGCTTAACGCGGCATTTCTGCGAGGCACAGCCTCGCCTATCTCCGGCATAGCCGAGCGCAGCGTGCTACACAGCAGCAACAGGCCGACACACAGCGAATATCGATCGCCGTGCGCCAGCTGATTTTCCAACACTGTCCATGAATGTTCCTTGTTCGGTATAAATTTCGACATATTGAACACAACAACACAAAACTATGCACACACTTTTCCAATTTATCACTCGTGCGCGTCTGACACTTGTTGATGACACAACAAAATGGCGCAGTGTAAAATCTTTATAGCACAAATTGCATTCGTGCGCCATCTATTGTCTGAAATCCGCATTTCATACTTGTACACCTGGTATATACTATATATCATATATACGATCCTCTGAATGTAAGGATGCCTTCGAATATTGTACAGGTATGTTAAAATTGTTAAAATTGTTAAAAGTGTGCCTAAACAAAGACCGTATTATTAGCAAATACTAGGTGTATCCGTTAATAATGGGATTTTTTTTCAATAGATGGAGTTACATGTATATTGCTATACAAGGTGTAACAAACCTTAGTACCGTGAGATGCGGGATAACCACCAGAGTTAAATGTGCTGGGTCCGGATTTCGTAAGACAATTAGTTTGTTAGTTATTAAAGTTTAAACGTGGGCCAATCACAGAGCAGATAATAACGTCACAGCGACAGCGTCGAGATCATCATGTATTACATGTGTGGTACTTTTCTAAATCGTTTTATTGGATGCTTCAAGGATTTCTCGACATTAACTTTCAATTTTAATAAATTATCTCAAACCGCGATTAGATATGTATGCTATTTGGTTGTATTAACAACAAGTTTCAAAACTTTGAATATGACATTTTTCGAAGGTGTTAACATCATACATATGTTTACACTTAAAAATGTCGAGTTTCGTGCAAAAAAGAGCATTTGTGGAGAAATTTAATTCACTGTTTATTGTGAAGAAAAGTGCTGCTGAAAGTTATTGTATACTTCAGGCAGCTTACGGTAAACACGCTCTATTTCAAAATACTTGTGAACGCTTGTTTAAATTCTTCAAAAGTGATGATTTCGATGTGAAAGACAAAGAATATCTAGGTCAACCGAAAAAGTTTGAAGAACAACAATTACGAGTAGTATTGGATGAAGATCGGTGTCAAACCCAAAAACAACTTGCAGATAGATGGAACGTTGTTCAGCAAACAATTTACGATCGTTTACAAACAATGGAAAATATTTTAAAGGAAGGAAAATAGGTGCCACGTCGACTGAACGAAAAACAAATGAAAAACCGAAAAGTTATGATTAAAATGTTGCTTCAGCGACACGAAACAGTCGTTTTTGCATCGAATAGTGACTGGCGATGAAGAGTGGATTTATTTTGAGAATCCCAAACGCGGATAATGATGAGTTGATCCAGGTCACCCATCAACATCGACTGCAAGGCCAAATCGCTTCGGAAAGAAGATAATGCTCTGCGTTTGGTGGGATCAGGAAGGTGTGGGATATTATGAGCGTCTAACATTGGGTGAAACTATTAAAACTGATGGCTACTAACAAAAAATAATCAATTTGAACCACGCATTGATCGTAAGACGACTACAATGGGCCAGAAAACACCTTTGTGAAGTTGGCAACTACTTTTCGATAAGTAATTTTTTTTGTATTCGTTTGTACTAAGTTTGTACTGGATTGTACCCCCGTTCATTTCGTTTGGGGTGCACTTCCGAAAACCCCCCACCTCCGATCGATTTGAAAATTTGCACAGACCTTCCTTTCGATGTTCTAAGACAACCCCTAAAGGGATTTTTGGCGCCTGCCAATAGTTTCCGAGAAATTAAATTTTGAATATTGGATTTTAGCATGCGCGGTATATCTATCCTCCTCCCCCTGACTTCGCGTGTTTGGGGGTGTGTGTGTGTGTGTGTGTGTGTGTGTGTGTGTGTGTGTGTGTGTGTGTGTGTGTGTGTGTGTGTGAATGTGTGTTTGTTTGGGTTCTACATTCGTGATTACAATATATATTTATATCTATCTTTCAACTTTTTATTAAAAACATAAATTAAAAATAAACATTTAAAAAAACTTTAAAAAAAAAAAAATTTAATAAAAAATTTTCGAAAAAAATTCAAAAAATAAAAAAAAATAATAAAAAAATAATAAAATAAAAAATAATAATGATAATGTATATTTATTTTTTATTTCTATCTTCTTTGGTTTTGTCTGGGTTTCTTTGGTTCTTTAGGTTCTTTAGGTTTTTTTGGTTCTTTTTAGGCTTGTTTCTTTGTTATTTCTGTGTTATTTTGGGTTTTAGTAGGGTTCGAGTTGGGTTTGGGATGTTTTGTGGTTTCGAGTTGGGCTCGAGTGGGGTTTGGGATGTTTTGTGGTTTCGAGTTGGGCTCGAGTGGGGTTTGGGATGCTTTGTGGTTTCGAGTTGGGAATTATCCCGTTTTGCTTGAAAACAATTGGCTGTACAAAAAAATGTCTTCAACGAAAAATGTGTATTTTTACATAATCTACAACTTTTGTTGGAAACATTTTAGTCTCTAATCAGTAGTTCTTGAAATAACATAGAAAAACCCCTTCAAAATCGACTTTTTTGAAATTTCAATGGGAAGATCAAATTTGCGCCAATTTTAATTTTCATATTCGTGCTTAGGAGGCCAAAAAACATAAGTGTGCAAAATTACAGCTCAAGCGGAGGTGGGGGGTTTTCGGAAGTTTATCCTTCGTTTGTACCTGGCGGGGAGGGGGGGGGGGGTTTACGGAGGGTTGAAAAATGATCCGCAGACAATATTGAGCTGAAGCATTAAAAAAAAAAAAAAAAAAAAAAAAAAAAAAAAAAATTTTATTATTTTTTCTTTTAATTTCTTGTTTCTTTTGTACTTGTTGTGTAATTTACATTGCTGGTTTTAATTACGTTTAAACTTAAAGAGAGAAAAGGATATGGGGGTATAAAAAACTAGCCCGCCGCCATTTCGAAGATAAATAACTTTTATTAACGCCAATGTGCAGATAATTGTTTGCACTTATTCGGTCCAATAAATAATCATTCGTACCCGTTTATACCAACAAGTATATCGTTTGTATCTGTTTGTACCACCGAGAAATCGATTGTACGGGTTTTTACCAATGAGTAATTATTTGTGCCAACAAGTATGGGTGCGTTCTACTTAACAGCCGCAACGCCCGCGACCACGACCGCAAAATTTGCCGTTCCATTAACACGCACAGGCTCGCGAACGTCACGGGCAAAAGTATTAGTAGAACGCATTGCGGGTGACCGCAACGCCAGACGACATGGCTGCCATTGAGTCGACGTCGACGCTTGCAAACGTGCAAACAGTCCAAACATGAGTGTCGTCGGAATCGTTAGTATGTTGGCGATGCATCGAAGAAAATATTATGCGTCTGAAAATTCATCGAGTTCTGACGACGAGTGGGAAATAGCTCTGCGAGAGAGAGGAGGGCGAAAACTTCGGCCACGAATAATAGGTTGCGACGATGTTGTCCGTCGTTATATGAACCATGAATTCAAAAGCCATTTTAGGTTAGTGAATGTTTACTCCAATTTGTGTTTTATATGGATTTTTAATGTAATTGTGAATACATAGAATGCAGTGTATTTTTAAGTGCATTCACAGCTTCAAAATGAAAATAATTCATATCAGTTCACTTCCTCCGTTTACAAAATGTCAAAGGCTACCTTTGAATACCTTCTCGGAGTTATTGGCAATAATATAACCAGGAAAGTAAAAGGCTGTCATACAATCCCCCCTCATCAACAATTAATGATAGCAATATGGAAAATGGCTACTCCATACACGTACAGGTAAAATACAGTCCTATTTCAAGCTTAGAGTGTGTGTGAACAATCGACATGACTGCACAATTTTTTCAATAAAGTTTTATCATAGATGGTTATGATTAAAAAAAAAACAAAGTGTTGAGCCCTGTAGAATTCACTAACGCAGAAATAAACCCTCCTCTCTTGCTCCAAATATTATTGATATCTTAAAATTATGTCTCCAAACATTTTAGTTCTCTCATACTTCTATGGTACATGGTCAATTTTCACATGTTCTTAATAGCATTGAATAATATTTATCAAAGATTTATTGTTGAATATCAGCTCTATTGTAAAGTACATATGTGATTAACTCTGCATTTTTACAGATCAATTTGTGATCGGTTTAACGTGGGGAGAGCTACGGCTGTTAGAGCTGTGCGAAGAGTCACCCATGCTCTGTTTTCAAGATGTACCACATTCATTCAGTGACCCAGTGGTGATAGAGCTGTTAGGGTTATGCAAGGCTTTGAAATAGCCAGTGGATTTCCAGGAGTCATCGGGGCCATTGACGGCGCACACGTTCGTATTAATGCTCCAAAAGTAAATGCAGCAGATTACATAAACTGCAAAGTGTACTACTCCATTCAATTACAGGTACGTAAATATTATATCGAGCAACAACAAAGCTTTATTATGAATATTAGCGTTTCTCGATGGTCACGTTTATTTGCAGATGGTGTGTGATCACAGGACTTTAATAATGCATTGCTACGCTGGACATTCTGGTTCTGTTCATGGCCAAAGAGTTTTTCGATAGCCAGAAGTGGCAGATTTCTTGAAAGATTCAGAAAAATTTCCTGCCAGCACCTATATTTTAGGGGATGCCGCATATGAGCTACATGAACACCTGATGACTCCCTTCCGGGACAATGGGCATTTAACGGCGAGGAAAACAATTATAACTACCGCCATTCAGCAGCCAGAGTAACCGTAGAAAGATGTATCGGCTTATTGAAAGGATGAATGAGAAGGATTGGATTGTTTACCAATGTCAAGGGTTGACTTGATGGCAGAGTATATTGTAGCATGTTGCGTGATTCCCAATATTTGCACACTACGGAAAGATGAAATTATCGTTATCACACCTCCTTCTCTTTCACAAGAAAATGTTACTCGTAACAATGATTCACATCAAAGAACACAGAATGCAGGAATTAATAAGAGGAATTCAGTTATGAATAGCAAATTTGCAGCGCTAAAACAAACTGCAAGAACAAGCTGCAAATTGAAACTTGCAAATTGCTTCCTCAAGATTCTGCACGATGCTCAAAGTCCTCTCTATGAGGAACTATCTTTTTTTATTTTGACTCCCTCAGAGGAAGCTTTAAGCATCATGCCGAATCTCGTTTCGGAAGCTTGTTTCAATATTTATGGAACAGGTTTGCAAGCGCTGCCAGAGTTGCGGACGTTAATTGGAACGCACCCTATATTCGTTTGTACCCGTTTGTACCACCAAGGAGCGATGAGTAATCATTTGTATAAACGATTACTCATTGCATTACAAACGGGTACAAACAGATACAAATTAGTACAAACGAATGCAACTAAAAATTACCTATCGAAAAGTTGGTTGTCAGCTTCACATAGGTCCAGAAAACACGGCAAAATAATGTTACTTTATAACGCACCACACACACTTCAAAAGCAGTTCAACACATATTAAAAGATCTTGCCTGAGAAGTATTAACCCACCAGCCGTATTCACCAGACCTTCCTTCAGACTACCACTTGTTCCGATCGATGGCCCCCGCACTTTCTCAGCAGCACTTAAAAACGTATGAAGTGGAAAATTGGATATTTCAATGGTTTGCCTCAAAACAAGAAAAGTTCTATTAGGACGGTATTCACAAATTACCTGAAAGATGGGGGAAATGTGTAGCTAGCGATGGACATTACTTTGAATAAAGCACTTTTGATGTTTCTCTTGAAATTAACGTGTTTTCTTTGATTACAAAATCTGCATTGTTAATGCGGTACCCCTGGTATAGTCGGACGATTGGACGTTGGCGGGAGGCCAAAAAACTCGTGTACGAACGAACCTCATAGCCTCTGCACACTGCGCGCAATTAGCGATCAGCGATGAACGATAACCAATGAGAGCTCTCCTTTTCCGAACGTCACATCCGTCGCGAGCTCCTCCGCGACCTTTCATTGACTATCGATTATCGCGCGCAGTGTGCAGAGGCCATAACCGTTTGAAAACCAGCGCGGTTATTTCCACGGCCATTGGCGCCCAGATCTATTCCGGAGATTGCCGGATACTCCTGATACAGGGAAGCGTGTAATTACGACGGTCCACGGTCCCGGTGATTTGGTGTCCATGGGAATTGCATAGGATGTGAAACTCATCATTTTCCATCGAAAAAGTTGCGATCTCGAAGTAAAGCTAGTAAAGAGTCACGAATTATTTTTACTCCAAAACTGGCTACATTCCATGAGGCCACCTGAAGGACAATATTGGAACGTCGGAAGGGTAACGGTAAACCGGTCTAACTTATCCATAGTCCATGCTGTGGTCGAGAGACAATTGCGTATCAACGAGTGTTTTATCTGGCTAGTCAGAATCTGCAACGCGAATATTGCTATTTCTTATATGTTACTGTTATTTCTAAGTAGGGACGATTGTTTATATGTGAAACGTGTATGTTACACCCATGCGGTCTATGTGTATTCGAACTGAGTCGATATCTTGTTTACCCGCGATATTTGTATATTTGGTTTATAATCGCGCACGTGCCGACTGTTACATTTTCTTTTCACATTCTCACGACTAAGTCGGTGTATCTCTAATAAAGGCCGCCTAACGTGCTATATAATAGGGAGCTCGCGCTTATTTTATGAATTCCAATGTTCTGGTTCTGTTGTATATATGCTATTACGCAATTGTAAGGTTTTGGTATTTTCCTCCTTGTGTCGATAGTTATAGATTGGTGAGGCTGGCTCATGCCTATAGAATATTTGGGTTGACCAAAAGGCCTCATGTTCTACTGAATTGGCTCTTGTCTGATATCCGTCAGTCCCGTTGACTGCTGTTAGTTTGGTCATCAATCACGATATCCATGCATTTGATCACTGTGAAAAGTATATCGAGTCTTGACTTCTAGAGTTGAGCATGGACATCCCCAGGCATTATCGATATACGCTACATAGCTATTTAGCCAAAAGGTTTCCCTTGTCTCAAAATACCATCAAGATACCTTAATTAATGGGACACTACAAGTGTGATCCCTGGAAAGGTCTCCTTGCAGCCTGAGGAATAAATTGATTAATAACGCCAACTTTTGGTTTACCTTTGAATGCACTACTTTACCGACTAACTGGTCGGGACTTTGCGATTGAGACAGAATATTCATGTAAATTTATACAAATAGAAACGAATAGTTACACACAAAATATATATATATAATAAATTAAAGATTTTCTACACTACATGTATGTAAAGCTGCATTATTGTTCAATATATTTCTAAGGCTGCGTAATGGGTTGCCATAACCAGACCTGCCTATTAGTTTTTGGCATAGCACTGCCTTTGAGAAAAGTGTGACTAAAAATATTCACTTCATCTCTCAAGCATCATGGATAGGCAAAAGCTAATACTGTAGAAATTAAAAATTCGCTGAAAGGACAGACAGAATGTTGCACCTATTTTTTATTTTGAGATGACAAGAGCCGGCCTTATTCGATTTGTCCACTTCACTGGTGCACCATACAGGCTTGCATCTGCATCAAGCAAGAGCTGTGCCCAGTTGTATGTATGTAGGGTTGAAGCTAAATCAGGTTGTATGGTTCTACCTGTGTGAGTCTGAACATATACATTTGTACCATGGAAAGTTCGTCTGTCGAGTTGTGGCATGTTTAATCTTGCTGTGTTAAGTTAACAAACAATGAAGTTTGGCTGCTGTCAGTGAAATGTACACTTTAATTTTTTTGAATCTAGTCTGTGAGAATACCACACTGACCAAAGGAATATTTTCGTCAAATGTGTTGATAGTTAAGTGGGGAGACAAGTACAAATGAAGTAGTACCGTGGTATGCATGTCTGCATCAAGTAAAAATCGTTGTGTATTAGTGTATTTTCAGATTACCAAAGGTCATTTCAGTCCCATCAGGACACATAAAAATACAAAAATTTTAGCATATTTTGATTAAAAACAACACTGAAAATATTCAAAATGAATTGCAGAGAATTCAGGGTATTTTGTATGTACAAACTAGCAGAGCTTCAAAACTAACAAACAGAAACCATTTTTTGTAATATCCTTAAGAGAATAGCAATGTAACAAATTATGGTGACATTGTTTTGACACCGAAAGCAAAGCCATTTTTAAGTAATCCAGCAATACATTTTGAAAACTCCCGAAAAAAGTATAAATAACTAGCTTAATAAGGCAACCTACTGCATACAACTTAAGTTGCTTATATTGATAGAGAAAAATAGCGAAAATCAATATTTTACCAAGAAATAAATTTGATGCGTAAATCTCTTGGTTTAATGCTACCTCTGGTGAAGGCAGAACACATAAATAAAAAGTTTCTAGCCCAACTTTTACTCCAAAATTTTCGCTGGTTGCTTATATGTATCTTTGGTGGTATTACCGCTCGTAATATTTCTGATATAAAATGTTTAATAAAGTGTGTCAGTGCTAAAAGAAATAATGATTTTTGTAAACAATAAAAAAACACATAGTGGCGATCTTACGTCTTTTCTTGTGGCAACTTTCTGAGGCCTACTCCTGCAGTGAAGACCGTCTCCGACAGGTTGTGCGGCCATCGCCGAAGTCACCAACATCGGCTTCGCCATGGGAGACGTCGGATCCGCCTTTACGCCTTTAACTTCACGTACATCGTCTACGCCGCTTGGCGTTATCTCGACCGTCGTATGGCCACCGCGATCGTCCATGTTTGTTACATTAAACAAAACTGTTCTCTCCACGATAGCACAAATGTTCATTACCGTAAAAATTAACAAATCAACCATCGATGACGTTCGCACCGAGTCTGAGATCCGTATACCACCGCCTTAAGCAGCGACTGAATCGCCATGTTTGATTCATCCGTGCTTTCGTGCAATATCGGAGCGGAGCACCGTACCAGGGAGCATAGAAGTGTGTGAAAGCACGTGCCTTATGTGAGCGCTATGCAGACTTTTGGGGCAGTAGCTTAATGAATAGCCCAGCCACCGCGAGCACTGCCTGTATCGGCGTGCACAAACCGCCACCCTCTTATTATAAGCCACTGCGCGTTTGGGTTGATAGTGCATCTCTCCCGTACTGATGCGTGCGCAATGTTTGAGATGATGTTGCGTCCTCGCGCACACTCACGTGCCCTTGAAAATGCAGTTTTTCATAGTATATCGATTATGAACAGTATAAAAAATGAAATTCCCTACAAACATAATATTGACATTCAAATCATGTCGGCTTACATTCCTTCAGCTTCTTTCCCAGATTACACGTACCATGAACCGACGATCGAGCGGTTTAAGGCGGGGAATTTTGCTTGGACACCGTTCATGTCCCGACGTAAATTAGTATCAGCTCTTAGAGCTTTCAGACTAATTAGCGAAGAAAGCTCAATTTATTGTAACGGAACGTGATAAGCACGTCCCGCTACATATCGAAAGATCGAAATCTATGACGACAGGATAAAGATACAAATTAATAGGATGGACAAAATAACGAAATCAGATAAAAAATGAATTAAATCACAAGTGCCTCATCGAGATCCCTACCTCCGTACACAGACTATACGCGAAGCAGTGATTACATACCCTTAACCCTGAGAGGGACAGTATCAAGTAAGAGGTAGGACCACTCAAGAGAGCAACCGTCTGGGTAAGAAAGCACCCAACGCAGTAAGCCCCGCCGCCGCACACAAACCATACGTGAAGCACCTAGTCGACCCACGAGGATCGCGAGTCAATTAGGAACAGGGCAGGACCACTACAAATCGTGGAACTCGAAAAGTTCCATGAAAGATAACGGGACAAGCCACAAGGCACCGTCACATGAAACTTCACACTGAAACGACCTTCGCCGAACAGACAAATCTTTAAATAAAAAGAAATAAAAAGAAACAAGCCCGTAGAAAAGTCACTTAGCGCGCAGCTACCCCGAGGCTCTCATGAAGGGACGATTAAAAAACAAAAACTCCAAACAACCCTCCACGAACACTGAAACAAATACCGATACATACAATCTTGTTTAAATAAACGGGCTAGAATACAAGAAAATTATCAAAATACTTAAAAAATGAATCAGCACAGCAAAAAAGTGAGAAAACAATAATGCACCTACCACCAGTACGAAAATAGCATAGAAGCGACAAAACAAAACCTTGAGAGAAACTAAATTCAAACTGCTGCAACATCGAGATACAGCAAAACGTGCCAATTCGAAACGTCACGTACACCGACCCATCAACCCACACCTCTCTCACTTAGAAACTAAAAGTGAGACAAGCATCACGTGACTACCCTAATTACCCCTCGGGGCGTACAATTAGAATTATATAAGTCGCAACACGACAAACCTCAGAAAAAGTCAATTTGGTCGAACGAACTAGTTAGGAGAACCCCTCGAATAGTAAGGTTCCTACTCACAGCGCATGGACACCCCTATTCGAGGCGTTAGGGCACGCTCATTAATGTCTCCACGCATAGCGTCATGGCTATCTGTCTTCTGGACGGTGAAGCATACGCGGATCACAGTACCCCGGGCACAGGGTCCCGGCTTGATGGACCGCGCGCGTACCGCACGGTTGCGGGTGCTTGTGCGAATATCCATCGTGCAAGGACCAGACTTCGACAAACATATTAGCATCTTATAGCAAGGAATTATAACACCTCAGTATCAGGAATACAGGATGCACGTCGTCGATAAACACTGCGAATTCCGAGCGGTACGCAAACAGAGAGCTCGTAACATAGAAAGCCAAAGAATAACAAAGACAACGACCGTGAGGAAGCCTACTCACCAGACACGACTCAACGATAACATGACTCGCCATTCCTTGCCCGTAGTACGAAACATTAAATGACTCATATGAATTCTAACAGAGAATCGTTTGAGTGACGATAAAATTTACCATCCAGCAATAAAGAATGCGCTGCTCAAATAAGATCACCTAACGTCGGATGATTATACAAACGTCTTGAGGTAAATCTTACGACTCGCAAACCAAGATCGCGTATGGGGACAAACAGCAGGTCAATTAGGGTTCAGGACCACGTTGCGGGGGCGGAGCTAAACAATCGCATGAAACACAAACCACGATATTATGATTTTCATTAAATTAAGTGTTGACCCCTGCACAGTGACACCAGCTCACTAGGTGAATATTAAACCGTAAAAATTTGGAAAACATATGTAATAATTAAGGAGCAATCGTGTTTAAACTGAACCGTGATATTGAGATTTCTTTTTTCATCAAATTGAGTGTTAAGTTCGACACAGTGACATCAGCTCACTACGTGAATATTAAATTCAACATGAAATTAAGAAACGGGCGGAATCCTGCATACCAGGTGTACAAGTATGAAATGCGGATTTCAGACAACAGATGGTGTACGAATTCAGTTTGTGCTATAAAGATTTGACACTGCGCCATTTTGTTGTGTCATCAACAAGTGTCAGAAGCGCACGAGTGATAAATTGGAAAAGTGTGTGCATAGTGTCGTGTTGTTGTGTTCAATATGTCGAAATTTATGCCGAACAAAGAGCCATCGCGGATAGCATTAATTTTTTGTTTTCATTTGAATAAAACTGCTGCTGAATCATATCGATTACTTGGAGAAGCTCATGGTGAATATGCTCCATCGCAAGATACGTGTGAACGATGGTTTCGGTGTTTCAAAAGTGATGACTTCGATGTTGCAGACAAGGAACGTGGAAAGCCGCCAAACAATATGAAGATGTGGAATTGCGAGCATTGTTGGACGAAGATGATTTGCAAACACAAAAACAACTCGCCGAGCAATTGGGCGTTAGTCAACAAGGCGTTAGTTTCCAATCGGCTACACGAGATAGGAAAGATTCAGAAGACCGGTAGATGGGTACCACTTGAGTTGAACGGCAGGCAAATGGAGAAGCGCAAAAACACATGTGACATTTTGCTCGCTCGGTACAAAAGGAAGTTGTTTTTGTATCGTATAGTTACAGGGGATGAAAAGTGGATTTATTTTGAGAATCCCAAGCGTAAAAAATCATGGGTAGACCCAGGCGCACCATCGACATCGACCGCAAGACCGAATCGCTATGGCAGAAAGACGATGCTCTGTGTTTGGTGGGACCAGAGAGGCGTGGTCTATTATGAACTGTTAAAACCTAGGGAAACGGTTAATACTAAACGTTACCAACAACAATTGACCGATTTGAACCGTTCGGCGCTTGAAAAAAGCCAGAATACCGACAGAGGCAACACAAAATCATCTTCCTTCATGACAATGCTCCATCACATACGGCAAACCCGGTTCGCGACACGTTGGAAGCACTCAGCTGGGAAGTTCTAACCCATGCGACTTACTCACCAGACCTGGCTGCTTCCGATTACCACTTGTTTGCATCGATGGGTCACGTACTTGCTGAGCAGCGCTTTGGTTCGTACGAAGATGTGAAAAAATGGCTCGATGAATGGTTCCCAGCAAAAGGGGAAGATTTTTACTGGTGTGGTATTCACAAATTGCCCGAAAGATGGAAAAATGTATAACAAGCGATGGAGCACACCTTGAATAAAGCACTTTTTATCATTCTTCCGATTTAAAACGTTTTTTTAGAAAAAAAAATCCGCATTTCATACTTGTACACTTGGTATGTAGCAATTAAGAGATAAACGCATTTAAACAGTACCACGATATTGAGATTCTGTGCAGTGAGTTGAGTGTTCACATCACGGTTACATCAGCTCCCTGCGTGAATGGTAAATTTTGCCTAAAATTATGAAACAGGAGAAATCCCGCATATGTAGCAATTAAGGGTGGAAGGCGTTCAGACAAATCGTGATAATAATATTTTTTAGTTAAATTGAGTGTTAAGCTCCGTACCGTGACATCAGCTTAATGTGCGAATATTAAATTCGTTATAAGCTCAAGAAACAAGAGAAATCCTGCATACATAGGAATTAAGCGACAATCGCACAAAGAAACTCGCTAGTCAATTTTTTATTCACAACAACACAGAAAAAGACAGAAGAAACAAAAGCAACAAACTAGATTAATTAAACGTAAATGCCCATAGTATAGGTGACTTGTTTTCATGCACCGTACCGTGGCCGTCAGCCGCCTCGACTGAACAAATCCGTAAAAGCAGGCATCTCTCCGAAAGGTTGGTAACTTAGATGTGGTAACATGGATTACCACACCCACTGCAAACCCAAATTCAAAATAACTAATCTTCGATTCTATCGATTTCCGCCTGAAAACTGCGTGGTGTTGAATCGATGTCATACACAAAAAACTAATCTCATGGCTTGTCTCTCTCGCACTTATGCCTAACAGGCTATCACCCATTCTATCTCTCACTAACCGTCTAACGTTAGAGCTTAGGCGGGAGGCTGGTGAGAGAGTCTACCGTTTTCTCCTACACTCATGCATCCATAATACTAATATTTGCGGTGATCGTGTTTCACTTCATAAGCGTGGATCAGTTATTAAATGCCGGTAAAGGGTTGAACGTAGAGAAATAATTTACTATGCTGGGCCGTTAGGATGGTTGTACATTTTGAATGTTTTAATACTGTGTTACAAAAGTTCGTGATAATATAATATATCAACGTAATAAGAAATACTTGGAATACGCGTAGCGTGGTACAATAACTGGTTCGCGTACGTAATGGCGTCGTAGTCCGTTGGTCGCGTGTCCGGCACGTCTAGTCAGGTAGCGCGATCTTTGGCTCGTCGTGAGTCAGCGGAGGGTATGTCAGCCCAGCTCAACTCGTCGTTGCTAACTGCTGTCTGCCGCCGGTCTTCTCGGCCACCATTGCTCGTCTCGTCAGGGGGGGGCTCATAGTCGTAGTCTGGCCGTCACTGTTCGCGTTGTTCCGGCGATCGTCGTGCCGTACAATGTGACTAGGCTGCGCACGAGTCCCATATCTTTATTATCGACCATCCTCGTCTTCTTCGTCCTCGAGGGCGTAGTCTGATAGGTACGCTGGTCGCCGTCATTGGCGCTGGTGGTGTGGTCGTAGGAGGTTTTGCATTGTTGCACGCGGGTGTTACTGTTTCTGGAGTTTGCTAGTCAGTTAGTGGCCCGTCTGCTCCGCGGTCTTCCATGGACTCTGCATCATCTGATTCGCCGGAGGTATTGTTCTCGTCTTCGTGGCCCGTGTGTGGCCTCCACGGCTGTAGTTGTGATACATGCGCGATCGTGGCGTAGTATCGGTCGCCCGATGAATAATGTAAATCGGCGATGTGGTAGGTATCGGCATTCGATTGTTGCAGTACTGTCATGGGTCCTTTTCATCTGGACACTAATTCGGTTGACTGCCCCATCGCGGGAGAGGGGATACTTGGAAACACGATGTCTCCTGGTCGATAGGTTACCGATCTCTGGTTTTTGTCGTATCCCTTTTTCCAGGCCGCTTGCTCCGAAGCGACCTGGGTACGTGCTTTTTTCTGGCGTTTGCCTGGTGGTTGGTATAGTGCCGATCCTTCGGTGAGGGCTCGTAGGGCGCCGTCGTCACGGCGGGGTTTGTATCCGTACAAGAGTTCCAACGGCGAACTCTGCGTGGTCGCGTTGATGGACTCGTTTAGCTGTCTTTCCACTCTGGGAAGGTCTCGATCCCAGGTGCGTTCTTCCTGGTCCTGTAGATAGTTCTGCAGCATTGACAGTGAGGTGGCATTCGCTCTCTCGACCGGTCCGTTCGCCTACGAATGACGCGGCGAATTTAGGGTGTGCCGTATGCCGTGTCGGTTGCACCATTCGGTGAACTTCTTAAAGGTAAAACACGTTCCTCGGTCGGTAATGACGGTTCTCGGCGCTCCGTGCGCGTTTGCCAATGTTTCCATGGCCTTTACGACAGGTTCCACCTTCGTACTGGATACTGCAAATAATTTTACGTAGTTTGTGAGATTTCGATCGCTACAAATTCGTATTTTCAGCCCTTCGTTGACGTTACGAATAGGCCCACGTGATCCACGTGGACTGTTGCAAACGGTCGGTCGCCCGGCGGGATCAGGTGCATATGACTAGCTTGTCTTCCTGCCTTTCCTTTTGTGATAATACATGTCAGGCAACTCTGGATGTACTTGCGTACATAGCGACGCATCCCCGTGAAATAATATTGTCTCAAGAGGCGTTCACAAGTTCGGTTGGTGCCTGGGTGTCCCTGGAGGTTGTGGTGTCGTATTGCTAACGATTTCTTCATTGCTGTTGGAACTACAAATAATAGCTTTCATTTTCGTCGTTTATAGGTAGAAGAGTTGATCATGCAGCTCGTAGTCCGTAGTCTCTCTGGTATCACTGGGCGTTCGATTTGCCGTCTCTGCCTTCAGCACAGCCTTTTTTCGCTTGGTTTGGTCATCCATGTCCTGGAACAGACCGACTTCGTCGGCGATCTTATCTACTTGGTAGATCTCTACCGCGGCACCTGTGGTGGGGTTATGGCCGGTTGGCGCCCGACTGAGAGCATCGACGTGCGGCATCCTTTTTTCCGGACGATGCACAATGCCGAACGAATACTCGCTTAGTAGGTCCGTCCATGGTGTGAGCTGCCGGTTTAACATTTTCTGCGTATACACGTGCATCAGTGCTTTGCAGTCTGTCACGATCATAAAATGCGCGTTGGCCAATTGCGGTCGCCGTCACGTAATCGCCCATAGGATTGCGAGTAGCTCGAGTTTGGACGAATGGTAATTTTTTTCGATGTCGCTGGTGCGTCGACTGAGAGCGTATACCATCCTCCACCTCGAGTCTGCGTCGCGTTGCAGCAATATCGCTGCCAGGCCTACTGGACTAGCATTAGCATGCAGTTCGCTGGATTTCGTTGCGTTGAATGCCTTAAGCACTGGTCGCTCGCTCAGTGCGCTCTTTAGTTCCTCGAACGTGTTATGCGTGGTGTCGTTCCAGATGAACTTTCCGTTGTTATTCAACAGATCGAACGTTGGGGTTGCCTTGTGTGCAATATTGCGGTACGAAACGCCGAAAGAAACCCGCCATGCCCAGGAAGCCTCATATCTCCGTGAGCGTGGTGGGTGGTGGGTATTCCAAAATAGCTTGTAACTCGGCTTGTCCTGGTTGAAGCCCTATTACACTGATGCGGAATCCCAGGTATTCTACCTGCGTCTTCATGAATTTGCATTTTTCTATATTGAGCGTTAGTCCCGCTCTTCTCAGTGCGTCAAGCACTTTCACTAGTCGGTCTCGCATGTTCTGCCAGTTCTTGGTGGGGATCAATATATCGTCTAGATAATACATTGCGATGTCATCGCGCAGTGGCCCCAATGTCTTTTGCATCAACTTCGAGAAGTATGCTGAGCCATTCATCAGTCCGAACACTATACGGGTGTTCCCTGTCAGCAAGGCAGTACCCGTACGCCAAGTCGAGCACTGTAAATACCTGCGCGTCCTTCAATTGCGCCAGGTGATCGTCGACGTTTGGGAGTGGAAAGTGTACACGCTCCGTCCGGAGGTTCAGGCGTCTGAAATTTACCACCAAACGTGATTGGCCGTTTTTCTTTTTAAACAATAATACTGGACTAGCGTACGGTGACTCAATGTCTGTCACTATTCCTGCTGTCCGCCATTCACCGATGATTTTATTGATCGTAGTCCTTTCTGCGGGGGTGGTCCGGTACGCGTTTGCGCATACTGGCCAGCTCCCCTGTTTCTCCGCGATGCCCATCATGGTGTTGACCGCTCTTCCTAGTTCTCCTAGGTTAAGCGCGATACAGTCTCGATATTAATTCAATACTTGCATCAATTCGAGTATTGTACCCGCTGATGTTTCCTTGCCCACATTCAACTGCTCGCTGGTAATGGGTGTACGGTACGAAGTTGCGATGATTTGCGGTATTTGTTTCATTTCGCTCTCGTCCATGGCCCCTGGTGTAGTCTCTGGCTCGTTCGTTTCTATCCCGGACAAATATTGGTAGTCATATGTGCCGAACTTGTCCTTTGCCTTTGGTGTAATATACCCACGGTCTTTCGTAGCAGATACACCCCGAGATGACATCATGCCTTTGTGTGTTATCGTCCACTACGCAAAATAGCATATTTGGCATGAGCACGTTGTCGATTTCCACATCTGCGTTTACGACCGCCTTCGAATCTTCTGTCTCGCCCGAGTGTCCCCAGCCTTGCAGCTTTGTTATCCGTGGGTGCTTCGTAAAGCCTTCCGTTTGTACGACGGCTTCCATGATGGTGCAAACCGCACTGCCTCCGTCGATGAACGTTAGTAGTTCTACGCTGTTAATCCGGGCTTTCTTCTCGTAAGTCCGAATACTGTGGTAAGTTTCACTCGGTACTGTGTTCACTAACGCTGGTTTTGAAGCAGGTTCGTCGGACAATTTATCCGATAGCATTTTTCGCCGGCAGGCGGTTCACCTGGTCTCGCCGCCGAGTCTTTTGGTCCCCCTGGTTCGTACGCTGCGGGCGGTCCTTCGTCTTTCCATCGATTACCGGTATTGTCGCCTTTTGATTTGCGCATCGCTTGCTGCTCCGTCTTAGCCAGCTGCCTATGCTTTCGGAGGTTCGGTCCTTACGCGAGCTGTATGCCCTGCGAATTCCCGCTGCCTCCAGCAGGTCTGCGTTTAAATCGTCCGGGTTTGCGTGGTACTGGGTGGCGAAGCCCAGACTGTCTTCCCGGTTTCTCAAGCCATTCAATACTTTCACTTTCGTCTCCCGGGTAGATAATCCCAGTCTTTGGCACAGGTGCACCTTCGCGTGGAAATATTCCGACATCGATTCCTGCGGTCCTTGTGTCCGTTGCGCCATCTTCCTCCAATGCTGTCCGTGCGTCTCGTGTCGTCCAAAAGTACGCGGGAACGCTCGACGAAACTCTGGCTAATCATAGAGCTTGCGTGTTCGATATATGTACCAACCCTTGTCTGGGCCTTGCAGCTGCACCCTAGCCACTTCCAGTACATAGTTCTCCAGCCAATGCTGGATTGTTCCCATTCTCTCGAGATTATCTAACCACTCCCGTGGCGGGATCGATCCCTCGTTTCCCGGGAACACTTTTAGGTTACGAAATAACTTTGGTACCATGTGGTGCGTCTGGTATACCTGCCCGGCGCGTATCTGGGGAGCGACCGCGATGCCGCTGTTGGTCGTCCGATCGGTGGTGATGTTCCTGGCCTCCTGGCGCGCTCGTCCGTAGCTTCAAGTTCTCCAGTGCCTGCTGCAGTCGACGGATTTTGCGCGTGAAATTTCCCCCTTGGCCCCTCTCCACCGATTCGGCTTCCTCGTCGCTGAACGGTGTCCATTCACGTCGCGCGTTACGTCGTTCCGGTCGTTCGTGGCTGTCGCAACGTTCACGTATCTTCACATAGTCTTGGTCGTCCTTCCGGTCACGTGGTCGCCGGAGATCGCGGTTGTGCCTGTGTGGGCTTCCGTCCCATTTCCCGCGCGCACTTGCCTCGATCCATTCACGTAGTCCTCTTTGTATGGCTCCCCCTCCCCTCGTAGCGCATCGCGCCTTCGACAGTGAGTTCGCCTCTCATGCAGCCCCTCGCGACCACCGACTCTGCTTGCTTCGCGCACGTCGGTTTTAATGTCCTTTCCCCGGACTCGTTTTCTCGCGCACTGTCACGCGCTGCTGCTGACGTAGGCGGAACCTCCTACGGTTCGTCGACGTAGCCCGGCACACCAATGGGCGGGGTCTGCTACAGCCCTTGTCCTAGCAAACCGTGTAGGGTTAACGGACCGGCCAAGGCCCGTACCCCCTTGCTGGAGCTACATTCGGAGGGGGTGGGGCGTGCTCGGTGTCCTACCACCATGAGTCACGCCCACCTCGAAGGTCCAATCCGACGCTCAGATCTCTCGTGAGCTGCAGGTTACTTACGCCCTCGTTGCTGCTTCATTCCCTCTTGTGGACATCGGAGGGCTTCACAGCTGTCGTCCCTTGCTCATGGTTGTCCTCGGACTCGACAGTAGTTTCAAAACTGTCTCCATAGTCGTCCTCTTTGCTGGCGCTGTCTCTCCACCGTTCGGCTCCCAGTGGGGTAGCCTGCGCCGCTTCCTCTGGATTCTGCAGTCCATGGTGGAATTTGTCGAATTCGTCCTCGGTCATGATTGCCTTGCGTGAGTTCTCTGGTACAATCTGTTAGGAAGCACTATCATGCGCAGTCTGGTCGTCGCTGTTCGTGTTGTTCCGGTGATCTTCATGCCGTACAACGCGACAAGGCTGCGCACAAGTCCCGCGACGTTATCAAGTATAACGGTAAAATCTCCCATTGGGACTTTTTAGAAAGCATTCATAGGATTGATGAGGAAAATGTACGCGATACGGTGAGAGACAATTAATAAATAACGAAAAAGGAACGGAAACACACAAAGAAAAATGCGTGAGACTCGCGCGTTAGAAGTGAAACGTCTTAGGTTTTAGAAACAGGTGATTTTATGCATTGCTCTCTTTGCATTTGTTGACGATTTTATTATTTCAGAATTAGGAAATGGTTATGTGGAATTTAGTTGAAGAAAATCTTTCTTAATTAAATGAAATATTACTTTTATTCGTCAATTTCCATTAATTCATACACTAAGAAAGAAATTATGGATTTACGATAACTGAAGTATGATACTGTTGGAAAATCAGCTGGCGCACGACGATCGATAATCGTCGTGCGCCTACCTGTTGCGCTGCTTGACTACACGGTGTTCGGTTGAGGCGAAGACAGCCGAAGCACGGGCTTCGCGAAGCCGAGGATGTGCCTCACTGGCACGCCGCGTCAGGCGAGAGGGTCTCTCTCTCGCTTGACTTCGGTTTCGCTCACCGGCTGTCTCACTCAACTGACTTCAGCGCCCAACGAAACTTTCATACTCGCAGCCATCTTGGGAATTCGGCTCTTTTTCGCTACCCATCCATTGAACAGCACGCACATTTCTTGGCTCAAGCTTTTCACGGACTTCTTTCATTGGACATACTCAATCTCTTGCATCAGGACTCATTGCTCAAGGTAAGAGTGCTCTGGCACAATTATGCATTAATTCACTGCCGGAGAGGAGAAGTTGGTGCATCCTCACTGGGTCTCACCTGTGGCGTGCGTTGCAGCACATGCTGTACCACGTTCTCCTCATGTTATTTTTGCCGGCTTATTTAATATAATTAAGCATGTGCCTCATGTTCGCTGTACTTTCCTCCAGTAAATCTGCTGGGAAAGTACAGCGAATGGTTTTTGCTCAACCGCACAGCCTCATTCTCTGTTGTATTGTGCTACGCAGTGTTGACTGCGTGGCTGAGCTCACACGGAATTACTGCACTCAAGCAATGTTAGCTAGAAATGTTTTAGTTCATTCATTGCACCCACTCTGCAATATACTGCTGAGTGGTTGCAGTGAATTACGCACAAACTTTGTCACACAACGGTATCAGCGTGTCGTGCTGCATAGCTTGCGCTACGTTGCACGCACTGCTGTCTCAAGCTCAATCACTCGCAGCACACAATTAATATAATTGTGTGCTGCTCAATAACATTTCAAAAAGTCAACCTGGTTATTCAATTATAATTTGTCTTTCTTTTCAAAATTCATATTGCGGACCATGTTCAAAATTAAAAGCAATTTAGTGTAAACTTTAATTGTAGCGTCCACATTATCTGTTAAAAATTGTATTGTTAAATACTGCTCCAAGGAAGGCAGTAATAAACCACTTTCTCGTTACAACATCTTTGTGTCTGGTTATTTCCCTCTTGCCTCGAGTGAGTACTCATCCTGTTTCCAATATATTCGCAGATCGGTCAAAGGTACATCCGGAAGGCAATTCACAACATTTTGGTCCTTCGAGCCGGATACTCGACTTGAGCAAGAGAGACCAGGGTCTCTGCCTTCCGCTCTCATCCCTGCATTCATCGGCTCATCTGGAGTAGGACTCTGCGAAGCCCATCACAGGATCCTCATCGGCTCATCACCTCGTCAAGCGGAGCAACAAGTAGGGTAAAGTACATCTCTGCGGAGAAGCTTCGTTACTATCTTTCACTTTCTCTACTTGGACCGTTTGCACAGGACTAGCAATGTCCGAGGGCAATCCGATGGACTCCGGGGTGGCGCCTGGAGATCTTGAGGATAAAAGGACATTGGTGGTTCCTGCGGCCGGCGTCGTTCCGAAGAAGGCCCGATCGCCAGCTCGGCTTACAACCGAGATGGCGTTGAAGGTCCAATCTCAACGGCGCCGGATTGCTCATCTGCAGACGGTCATCGCTCTGCTTAATGAGGGCGGGGATACCCTCGCTATGGAGTCGCTTGACGCGTACGTCGAGCAGGTCGCGGAGCTCCACAGCGCCTTCCAGAGGGAGCACGAGCTGTTGGAGTCTTCATGCCCTCCGAGCTGTGTCGACCACGAGTACTTTGCAGACGATCTGCAAAGCCTTGAGGCGCAGGTTGCCCTCAAGGCCAAGGTCACAGCTCGGGAAGCCATGGCGAGGCTATCTCGAGGGCACATTCCTGCACCGGTACCCGCAGCGTCGCCGCGCCCCCACACAAAGCTGCCGGAGATAAAGCTGCCGACGTTCGGGGGGGACTATTCCGGATGGCCGACGTTCCGTGACGTGTTCACGTCGCTGGTCATCCGGGATGCCCGCCTCACCGACGTCGACCGGCTTTTGTACCTGCGTGGCTGCGTGTCGGGCGCGGCGGCGCAGCTCATTCAGGGGTTCGCAGTCACGTGCGAATCATTTAACCAGGCATGGGAGACATTGGTCTCCCGTTACGAAAATAAGCGGCTGCTGGTGCAGGAGCGCCTGGATAGGCTCTTCTCACTTAAATCGTGCTCATCGGATTTAAAGACATTCTCATCAATCCTGGCTTCGTTCTCCGAGGCTTACAGGGCTCTTTCTTCGCTGGCAACGAAGGAAGAGCTCTGGGATTGCGTGATGGTGAGGTTGCTGGCAAAACAGCTGGACCAAACCACGCGTGAGGCCTGGGAGACGAAGCTAGGACGCACATCGGACTTCCCGGCTTTCGCTGAGCTCGAGGAGTTTGCAGAGACAAAGGTGAGAGCGTTGGAGATGGCGAGGGCCACTCCCAAGACCGGGACAACCTCGAACCGACCGTCGTCTGCGAACCCTCCCCCGGCGAAGGCCGGGACGCACAGCGCCGCGGCACATCATGCAGGTAGCGCAGCACGTGGCGCTCCGCCGTCAACTTTCAACGCGAACGAATATCCCTGTGATTGCTGTCGGGCTCGGGGGCACTTCATCGTGATGTGTCCTGAGTTCCGGCGGCTCACTGTGGCTGATCGTCGCAAGATGACGGAGAAAGCACGGCTGTGCTACAACTGCCTTGGGCGGCACAACGCATCAGCCTGTCGATCACACCGGAGGTGCAAGGATTGTTCAGGGCGGCACCACACGATGCTGCATCCAGCAGCGCCCCCTGCAACAGCCTCCGACGCACAACCGGCGCAATCCCAGGCATCATCGGAATAGGATGTCGCCGCGGTCGTCCTCTCATCGGCACAGCTCACACGGAACTGCTCAACATTATTGGCAACTGCATTAGCAGATATAAACACATCGGTCTCAGCTCATCCAGCAAGACTTCTCATCGATCCTGGGTCGGAATTGACTTTCATTACGGAAGAACTCTTTCGTAAGCTCAACGCAACACGCAAGCACTCATCAATTCCGATCACAGGGGTCGGTGGAAGGCGCTCAACGCAGACACATGGCTCGGCACAACTCACACTGTGTTCCACATACACCAAGGAGAAAGTCACGGTACTGGCTCACATTCTCAACACGGTCACTACTCACTTGCCATCTTTCGAGTCGTCAGTTCGCACATGGCCTCACATAGTGAAGCTGAAACTGGCTGACCCTGACTTTCTCACACCACGACCAATCGATATCATAATTGGAGCAGATATTTATGGACAGGTTATTAAACCAAATATTCTCAAGGGCACATCATCTGCACCCATTGCACAATTATCGATATTTGGGTGGCTCATCATTGGACCAACAAACTCATGCCAATCTGACGCACTCACTGTTCATCATGCTGCGGTGCAACATGACGATCAGGAATTACAAAATGTGCTAACAAAATTTTGGATTCAGGAAGAGCCACCAAAGGACACAGTAAGTCAACTCACACCAGAGGAGCAGGCATGCGAAGATCATTTTCGCGACACGCATCAGCGTGATTCTACAGGCCGGTACATCGTTCGGCTGCCTCTCATATCATCACCTGCGAATCTTGGAAGCTCACACTCACGAGCGCTTCAGTGTCTGCAACACACACTAAGGAGAATCTCAAGAAATGCTGAATACGGTCAGCTCTATACAACATTCATGGACGAATATGAGCAACTCGGTCATATATGAAGGCATCAAAATCATCTTCAAGTGAAAAACATTATTACTTGCCTCACCACGGTGTTCTCAGACCAGATAGCACTACCACAAAATTACGTGTTGTATTCAATGGGTCGAGTTCAACTTCATCAGGAAACTCTCTCAACGACATCATGCACACCGGACCGAATTTATTGCTCAACATTTCGGACGTGCTCATTTGGATCCGTCAACATAGACACATCTTCGCCACTGACATAACAAAAATGTATCGTCAGATCCAAGTTCATCCAGAGGATTGGAATCTTCAACGGATTCTATGGAAAGATGATCAACAAAATCCTGTGCCTTTTCAACTAACTACGGTTACTTATGGTACAAAAGCTGCGCCATATTTGGCAGTTCGAACACTCATGCAGCTAACCGAAGATGAAGGCCATCGGTTTCCGCTTGCTGTGCCAGCTATAAAATTTGGCAGGTATGTGGATGACATCTTCGGTGGGGCGGATTCAACTCAACAGCTCATTGAAATAGCTCAACAGCTCAAGGACTTGTGCATGGCGGGCGGCTTTCCACTCGCCAAGTGGCACTCGTCAGACCTCAAAGTATTTGCCAATATCTCATCATCAAGGTCAAGCTCAGCTATCTCAATGGACGACTGCGAGACAAAGATTCTTGGTTTGACTTGGCTTCCCAGTGAAGACAAGTTCAAGTTCGCATCCCGGTTCAACTCAGCTCAAGAAAGTTTTACAAAACGCCTCATTCTCTCTGAGGTGGCTCAGCTCTTTGATCCACTCGGTTTCGCCTCACCGGTTGTGATAAGAGCCAAGATTCTGTTACAGGAGCTTTGGCTTCACAAGCTCAGCTGGGATGAACCACTGCCATCCCAAGTCTCAGCACAATGGACTGCAATCAGGGAAGATCGCAAATGTCTGGCCAGACTCTCAATTCCTCGTTGGTTTAACACATGGAGCAACTCAAAAGTGGAATTGCACGGCTTTTCTGATGCATCTCAATTGGCCATGGCCGCTGTGATTTATATCACAGTCGACTCAACTCCCACAGGAAAGGTGGCTTCACTTGTTTGCTCAAAAACGCGCGTGGCACCACTCAAGAAGCTCACCATACCAAGGCTCGAACTGACTGCAGCATTGTTGTTAGCTAAGCTGGTTGCATACGTTCAAGCCACGCTCAAGATGAAAATTTCATCTACTCACCTGTGGACGGACTCATCAGTAACTCTCACCTGGATCAAAGCGCATCCCTCTCGGTGGAAGGACTATGTCCGAAATAGAGTCGCTCAAATACAAGAACTCACACCCAATGCTCAATGGCGTCACGTGGCAGGCACAAGTAATCCAGCTGATTGTGCCTCGCGGGGCATATCAACATCTCAATTATGTTCTCATCAGTTGTGGTGGTCAGGTCCACCGTGGATGGTGAAGCCTGATGAATGTTGGCCGAAAGCCACAACTGACGTAGAGAATTTGAGCATTTTGGAAGCCCGACCGGGTGTAGCTCTCCTCGCGGCAACACAGGCGCCAGAGTATCATTGGGAACTCATACATCGCTGTTCAACGCTCTCAAAATTATGTCGTCTCACCTCATTTTGTGTCAGGGCGGTGGCAAAAATGAGGAGGAGGATAGAATCGGCAGGAAACGCTCCACTCACTGCTAGAGAAATGGCTGCAGCAAACACATTTTGGACAAAAGCCACCCAAGCCGTGTTTTTCAAGCACGAGATACAAGTGTTGCAGTCAGGCTCGCATCTCTCATCTGCTCACCCCTTCAGTCGACTAACAGCTTTTATCGACGAGGAAGGTGTACTAAGAGTTGGAGGTCGTCTGTCACAATCAGCACTCACTTATGAAGGAATGCATCCTGCTATTCTGCCTCGCCATTCTCGATTTACGACACTCATAATAGAGCAAGCTCACGTGCGTACTCTTCACGGAGGCACGCAGCTCACACTAGCTCAAGTCAGGCTCACGCATTGGATCGTTGGCGGAAGAGCTCCTGTGAAATCTCATGTATTACATTGCGTGGTGTGCGCTCGACAGAGAGGAGTTCGTGCACAACAATTGATGGGCCAGCTCCCTCTATCACGGGTCACACCATCTCGCGCATTTACTCACACAGGAGTAGACTACGCCGGTCCGCTCACGCTCAAAACTTGGAAGGGTCGAGGCAGCAAAACGCACAAAGGCTGGATCTGCGTTTTTGTGTGTCTCGCCACTTCGGCTCTGCATCTTGAGGCCGTCAGTGACTACTCAGCTGACGGCTTCCTCTCAACGTTCAGGCGATTCTCATCAAGGCGTGGCATTCCTCACACCATCTACTCTGACTGTGGCACCAATTTCGTTGGTGCACACAAATTTATATGTCAGATGTTCAGTAAGGCTTCGCAAGAGCATCATCTCATCGCTTCTTCTCTCGCAAATCAACAGATTGCGTGGAAGTTTAATCCGCCTGCGGCACCACATATGGGTGGAAAATGGGAAGCAGCTGTAAAGTCCGTTAAATTCCATCTGCGGCGAACGGTGAGTGATACAGCACTCACGTTCGAAGAGCTCTCAACGCTGCTTGCTCAAATCGAGGCTATACTCAACTCAAGGCCTCTGGAACCGCTCAGCGATGATCCAGATGACTCATCAGCACTCACGCCTGGACATTTTCTCATTGGCGGAGCACTCACAATGGTCCCAGAACCAAATCTGGAAGCTTTGGCAACCTCACGGCTCTCAAGGTGGCAATTGTTGCAGCAAAAGATTCAACAATTTTGGCAACAATGGTCTGCGCACTATTTACAACGGCAGCAGTCAATTTCAAAATGGCATCACCCTGACAACATCATTAAAATTGGCTCGTTGGTCCTGCTCACGGATGAACGGTTTCCACCGTGCAAATGGCCACTTGCACGTGTCACCGAGTTGCATCCAGGCAAAGACGGGCTCACCAGGGTGGTGACACTCAAGACTGCTACCACCACGCTCACCAGGCCGATCTCAAAACTTGCTGTTCTGCCAATCTCATCCAACACCCAGCAATGAGTAATTAATCATCAACCCCGTTGCTGATGGCGGGCGGAATGTTGGAAAATCAGCTGGCGCACGACGATCGATAATCGTCGTGCGCCTACCTGTTGCGCTGCTTGACTACACGGTGTTCGGTTGAGGCGAAGACAGCCGAAGCACGGGCTTCGCGAAGCCGAGGATGTGCCTCACTGGCACGCCGCGTCAGGCGAGAGGGTCTCTCTCTCGCTTGACTTCGGTTTCGCTCACCGGCTGTCTCACTCAACTGACTTCAGCGCCCAACGAAACTTTCATACTCGCAGCCATCTTGGGAATTCGGCTCTTTTTCGCTACCCATCCATTGAACAGCACGCACATTTCTTGGCTCAAGCTTTTCACGGACTTCTTTCATTGGACATACTCAATCTCTTGTATCAGGACTCATTGCTCAAGGTAAGAGTGCTCTGGCACAATTATGCATTACGTTCTCCTCATGTTATTTTTGCCGGCTTATTTAATATAATTAAGCATGTGCCTCATGTTCGCTGTACTTTCCTCCAGTAAATCTGCTGGGAAAGTACAGCGAATGGTTTTTGCTCAACCGCACAGCCTCATTCTCTGTTGTATTGTGCTACGCAGTGTTGACTGCGTGGCTGAGCTCACACGGAATTACTGCACTCAAGCAATGTTAGCTAGAAATGTTTTAGTTCATTCATTGCACCCACTCTGCAATATACTGCTGAGTGGTTGCAGTGAATTACGCACAAACTTTGTCACACAACGGTATCAGCGTGTCGTGCTGCATAGCTTGCGCTACGTTGCACGCACTGCTGTCTCAAGCTCAATCACTCGCAGCACACAATTAATATAATTGTGTGCTGCTCAATAACATTTCAAAAAGTCAACCTGGTTATTCAATTATAATTTGTCTTTCTTTTCAAAATTCATATTGCGGACCATGTTCAAAATTAAAAGCAATTTAGTGTAAACTTTAATTGTAGCGTCCACATTATCTGTTAAAAATTGTATTGTTAAATACTGCTCCAAGGAAGGCAGTAATAAACCACTTTCTCGTTACAACATCTTTGTGTCTGGTTATTTCCCTCTTGCCTCGAGTGAGTACTCATCCTGTTTCCAATATATTCGCAGATCGGTCAAAGGTACATCCGGAAGGCAATTCACAACAGATACAAATAATTTAGACTGTAAATTTTCGAAATAACGAGAGAATACTGTGTCGATGATAGTGTCTGATCTGGTTGTAGACTAACCTTTGTTAGTATTTACTTTTAACTTGAATTTTTCATCCAAAAATCTTATCAATGTTTGAGTTTCGTCTGAGTTGAAGTTGATGTTAAAGTGACCACTCATAATCATTGGCATTTTGTCCAGATCTTTTTGTATTCTTTTAAAGGCTCTTTCTCTTCTCTGCAATAGTTCTGTACTTGTCTTTTTCTCCATTTCACTTGTCACGCAATGAAAATTGTTAACTATTATAATAAATATTAAAACGTGTTCAGCTAATGTACAGTATAATACGCAAGCGTCTACTGGTTCCCTATGCTACGTATTAACACAGTACACGTGGCGCATGCGCGTAGACTGTCTATGACGTATGCGACGGAGGAAGTAGAAATGATTCTTCCTCTCTTTCTTCTTAACTTCCGGTTGGAGTCGAAGAACGGGAACCGTTTCGATTCTCGTCTCCATCAAGCCAACTAATTCTACCGTGGCTAGAGAAATTGCTACGTATACAGACAGTACGCACTGCGCATGCATGTAGAGTGCGTATGACGCATTTGACAGAGAGAGTAGACACGGTTCTCCCACTCTTTCCTTTCCACTGCCGCTTGAAGTCGGCGAAGGGGAAACGTTTCACTTTTCGTCTAATCCAGGCCCATTTGCCCTATCGCGCCTTGAGAAGTTTCACTTTAAAAAAATGAATACCAGTTACTATATAATGAAGCAAGAAAAATCGTGAAGAAAAAATACTCTATGGGTAATGGTTATATATTATTGTGGCTTCCTCATCGAGAAAATGGTATTAAAATTTTCAATAGAATCGAAACCTTAGTAAAATTGTAAATTTCATAACGTTGAAACTCCTCGATCGATTCTCACCAAATTCAAGATCCAGTATCCTTATACCCTAGCCAATTTGTATACCGATTTTTAGATTGGTAAACCCTCGATCGATTCTTGCAAAGTCAAGGCTAAGTATCTCTGTATTCTAGCCAATTTGTATGCCAAGCTTCGGTTTGATACATGAAAATTTACAAACGTTAGAGCAAAAACAGTTTTTTTTTCAAAAAATTACAAAAACTCATAATTCTATAAAATCTCTACGCCTTGATCGATTCTTGCCAAACTTTATAGCGAAAAGTTACAGCACTGGCCCCTTGCCTATTCTTGTAGAAAGTTTTAGCTCGATAGCTCGAAGCTTACGAAAGTTAGAGAGATCACACCTTTGCGGCTAGGGACCGACTGTACACCTCCCAAAACTACATGAAGGCAACTCTACACAAAAACTATACACCGAATGACTGTAAACGAAAGCAACTCTACACATAAAAACTCTGAATGGCCAAACTATACACCGTTCAATTGTATACGATGAAGGTCTATGCAAAAGGTGTGCATCGAACGACTGTATACGCTGGCAACTATACACCGATTAACTCTGCACCGAAAAACTATTGGGTTGTTTAGAAAGTAATTTCGTTTTTTTTTTATAAAAATGAAAGACGATTTTCTCATAGTGAATTATTTTATTCAATCCAATATTGTCCATTCTGATCCAATACCTTTTGCCATCTTTCTGGCAGTAGCATGATTCCACGCTCATAAAATTTTTGTTCTTTGCTGGCAAAAAACTGATCCAAGTAAATGTTGACCTCCTCATTCAAATTAAACGTCTTACCATCTAAAAAATTTTTGTAAAAAATTTCTGTTGCTCGGTAGAAGCTTAAAATAAACGATTCCTTTGAAATCCCACCAGACAGATAGCATAACCTTTTTTTGATGAATATTGGCTTTCGAAGCGCTTTGAGCCGGTTCATCTTTTCTACTCTAGGGTTTTTTGCGCTTAACATTGTTGTACACAACACATTCCCTGTCCCCAGTGATGATATGCTTCAAAAATGGATCATTTTCTTGGCGTTTGAGATGAAAATCACAAACGTCAATGCGACACACACATTTTTTTTCGTAAGAAGATGAGGAATCCATATGTCGAGCTATAAGCTCTGCATTGACAGATTTTGATAGCTTTGAGATTTCACTCAATAAACTCGTCGAAATGCTCGACAAAACATAATAATGACAGGAATGTTTGTATTAAATATAATTATGCGTATTCACATTGAACTTTTTTCATACAAACGAATCTCTCGCATGAACAGATCTGGATATCACTCATGTCAGTTTGAAGTCAACACGCTCTTCACAGAGCTAGGCAATAACAATGTCTCGAGCAGGTTACATAAAAACTTGTTATTCTACAGGGTACGCCATCTCAATCTGGTCGATGGAAGTATTGAATAACTTAGAGAATTTTCAACAGATTTCACAAAGTCGTATTTTTTTATTAAATTTGATTCATTACAATTTATTTTGATTAGTTTCCAAAAACTACATCGATCAAATGTCTGCCTTTATTACTGAGACAAAAATGAGCTCTTTTTTCGGCATTTTCCATTGTATTTGCCAGCGTCTCGGGCGATATCGCTGCGATTTCGGCTCGAATGTTGTTTTTTAGCTCCTCTATGGTCTTCGGCTTGTTGGCATAGACTTTACTTTTCAAAAATCCCCACAAGAAGAAGTCCGGTGCAGTCAAATCCGGCGATCTTGGTGGCCAGTCAATATCACCTTTCTTTGATATCACACGTCCTGGGAACTTCCGACGCAAATAGTCCATTGTTGAGCGCGCAGTGTGACATGTCGCACCATCTTGTTGGAACCAAAATTCCTTAAGACCTTTTTCACGCATTTGTGGTAAAACAAAGTGTGCCAACATCCACCGATATCGATCCCCATTGACAGTTTCACCAGCTCTGAAGAAAAATGGTCCAACAGTGGTTTTTGAGCAAACACCGGCCCAAACTGTCACTTTCTCATCGTGCAATGGAGTTTCGTGAATAATATGAGGATTATCGGTGCCCCACATGCGACAGTTTTGTTTGTTGACAGCGCCAGAGAGGGTGAAATGAGCCTCGTCGGTCATCAGAATTCGCTCCCAAAAATCCGGCTCAGCTTCCTTCATTCGACTAACGTTATTAGCGTAAGCCAAGCGTCGCGGCTTGTCAGTTTTCAATAATCTTTGAGTCAACTGCACTTTGTACGGAAACATGTGAAGATCTTGCTTTAAAATCCTTCTCAAAGTGGTTCCACTGATGTTTAATTGCTGAGACCGGCGGCGGTATGAGACATTTGGATTTTCTGCAACACTCTGTCGAACAGCTTCGATATTTTCATTTGAACGACCTGGACGCGGTCGAGCTTGATGTTGGAGATTCGCTACAGACCCGTGCTCCATGAAATTTGAAGCTAAATGACGGATAGTGTCGCCTTTGGGCGCAGAACGTCCGCGATATTTTTTACGATACGCACGCTGAGTTGACACGACTGAACAATTATTTTCAATGTAAAGCGAAACTATTTCGGCGCGTTCTTTCGGCGTATAGCGATACATGGTTGAAATTGTACTGAAATAACCTATACGAAACGTGTTGTACGACGCTGGTCGGTTAAAATCTGTCAGAGTTATTCAATACTTCCATCGACCAGATTGAGATGGCGCACCCTATATTATCCAAGTCTCCTTGACTAGACTTCAGTAGAGGCTTGAGCGTTTTTGCTTCGAGCTCAATGTTATAGAGCTCACCCGTCTTCCTTTAATATTCCGAGATGGATTTCCTCGCTTTATTTAATAATATAATTGTCGCTCACCTCAATGGTTTGAATGGATTGACTTTGATATCGGAATTTTATACCCAGATAGCATCCTTCCAGGCGAATCCTTCTGAACTTGTGAATCTCTTACTCTCCTCCAATTCCTAGTTGGCGGTTGATTCTCCGGTATTGGCGTTAATCGTCCATCAAATGAGCTGCCTCCTTGAGCGATGAGATTTCCATCGGTCGAGACTTGTGATCCAATATTTCATGAGCCGCTAACATATTCTCTTAACGAACAGGTGAAATTCTGTGTGCTCTTATACCGAGTCACTTCAGATATAAATTTCAAGATAAAGGACTTGAGGGATGATTATTAATTGAATAGATCTAGATCGCCGACCAGCAGCGTCGCTCGACAACTGACTATCCTACCGATTCGCATCGGGGTTCACATACCCTGGCGCACGACATTCCAACGTACGTCTTCGAACGCATATATCGCAGCGGTGGCGGCTCATCACGCCGAAAGACGGGGTGGTGCTAAATATAAATAATGAGTGATATACTACACTCGACACGACGAAAATTCGACGCTGAAAACTCGACACGCAAAAAAGTCGAAACCACAAACTTGACACCGTATAAGCTACGGTACTTTCTTTATTTATCGCTATTTCAGAAGTTGGACGAGGTATTAAACGACACATAGTGTTACGTCCTGGACTTTAAATAAGGGACGTGACGAAGGAATAATATTTTATTTTCCCCATTTTGAGACAGAATGCGCTGCCTCGGGATTGGAGCATGCTGGTGAGGGGCGAGTTTTATAAATAATGAATAAACACAAGATGCACTATATATTAGGACGTATATTAAAATGGCACCGAATAAAGTTATTTGATATTAAAACAGTCAAATCACACAACATTAAATGCATATTAAAACAGTTAACACAATTGTATATATAATAAGAGTCTTTAGCACCACTATATATATTATAAAAGAAATGGGTGATTATAGGTAAGTACGGGCCCGTGCTGTTACGAGGACCGATCATCGTGGTCGGCCCCCGGAGATGAACTGAGGAAACGAATGAAGAAAAGTAGTGCTGAAGGCACGCGCAAGAACAATAGAAAATTATTTGTGGGGCGCAGCGCGTCTTGCCGATGCGCCGCGTCCCGTTTACACGCTGACCTAAGCAAATTATTAGCGGATGGGAACGTATCACGCCGACGCTCCGCGTCTCGCCGGCCAGCGTGTGAACGCTGACGTTAGCAAAAAAAAAAAAGAATAATAAATCGTATATCTTTATATATAAAAATGAATGTTTGTCTGTCTGTCCGGTATACAAAGCTACACGCGTTGACCGATTTCAGCCAAACTTTATACCAATATTGTTGAAGACCAAAGGAAGGCGACTGTATATATCTCACCCCTGAAAACCACCCCCTTCATCCCCTAAAAAAATTGTTAGTAAAACCCACACGCCTTCACCGATTACAATCAAACCAAGCACAAATATTGTTAAGAGCCTAAGGAAGGTGACTGGATATATTCCACCCCTAAACCTCACCCTCTTCACCCCCTAAAAAAAGATTCTTCAAAAATATTCACGCCAATCAACTGATTTCAACCAAACCTTACACAAATATTGTTGAAGACCAAAAGAAGGCGACTGCATATATCTCACCCCTGAAAACCACTCCCTTCATCCCCTAAAAATTTTTTTTTAATAAAATCCATACGCCTTTACCGATTACAACCAAACCAAGCACAAATATTGTTAAGAGCCTAAGAAAGGTCACTGGATATATGTCACCCCTGAAAACCACCCCCTTCATCCCCTAAAAAACAATCTTAATAAAATCCACACGCCTTCACCGATTACAACCAAACCAAGCACAAATATTGTTAAGAGCCTAAAGAAGGTCACTGGATATATCTCACCCCTAAACCCCACCCTCTTCACCCCCTAAAAAAAAGATTCTTCAAAAATATTCGGGCGAATCAACTGATTTCAACCAAACCTTACACAAATATTATAGCGAGTCTAAGACGGGTACGACAAAGGTCGTACTGTATACATATACACCCACTTAAACCCCTAAAAAAAGATTTAGTATAAAAATCCACACCCCTTGACTGATTTCAACCAAACTTTACACAAATTTTTATAAGTTCTAATGGAAGGTCACTGTATAAATATAGCTCACCCCTTAAAATCGCGCCTTTATCCCCTAAAAATAGTTAGTTTTTCTGCCTTAACCGATTTAAACAAAACTTCACAAACAAAATAGAAACTCACTCACTCTATATATCTCACCCCATAAAACCACGCCCAACGAAAACAATCTTTATCTCCCACTGAAAGTAATGTGGTTTTTTTCAACTATTTTAAACACTGATTTAGCTGTTATTGCCCGTATGATGTGGCACTCGGGCAACGCCGGGTAAATCAGCTAGTAAATTATAAAAAATTCAAAAATTCACAAAGGGGCTTGGGAACCCAGGACGTAACACATACTAATAATGATCAAGCAATTAGCATCGTTAAGAGCACGCATGTGAATTCTTGCTTCAATTAGCTTTGCTTTTCTTGTTCTCTGAGTTTTGGTATTGAAAAGTAAATAGTATACATGAACCAATAAATGAGTATGAATGACTTTTTTTTCACTTTAATAATATATTTATGATTGGTATTAATCGTGAAGAGTAAGAGGTCTTTAGAGTATGTAGCTGGAGACTTTCGTAGACGGCGAGCCTGATCGCGTAACGCCCTTCTCGAGGAGTACTGCGTCGAGAAATTTCAGGGGGTTGGTAGACAACCGATTGCAACTTAGTAGCAGACTCAGTAGCCATCCAGAAGATCTATATTTGCCCGTGATCGTGGCGAATCGGAGAAAAATATTTACTGTTTCTTAATAAGCATCATATTTGCGCAGATGAAATCTTTTTCTTGGCACTTTTGCTGTAAGTTTTTGCTATAATGCTATTAAAGTCCGTTACTGACGAAGAGAGGTACCGAAGAAGTGGATTGCAAACGATAGCAATCATGAAAATTGTGTTGTCCACTAATATGTCAACAAGAACATTCATTTGTAAGAAGCAACGTTATTATTTTGAATTTTCGTGATTTTTTTTTTAAATGAAAATAAATAATTTTCATTTTGCTTTCCTTAGAATTTGCAATTTTAATAAATAGAATTTTCGATTGCGTAAATAGACGAATTTTCGTGAACCTCTTTTATCGACAATTTACCGAAGGAAAATTGTCGCTGCTATTTTATTAGGAAAACCTTCACACGGGTTGATGAAGAGTCTTTGTTACTTATCTAACTGAGGTAAAAACTATTAATTCATTTTTTATTCTTATGTTGAAGTGGTAATATAGAATTGACGTTGCCGTAAAAATCTAAAGCTCCGAATTTTGGTATTCCAAATCATGTTATGCCAAATTGAATGTTACCTGGGCTGACTCTGTTTAATTCGCGCGTATGCGCTGAGGAGCATTGTCATTTGTCCATTGAAATTCTCGATTGCCAATAAATTGATTGGAATAAATATATATATTTTTGGATAATAAATTTTTTTGCTTCACAATATTTTTTTTTGGCTTGAATTTATTTTACATTGCTCGTTCTTCAATGGTATTGAAAATCGTAAACACGAACAAATATAATTAAGTTTATACATTTCCAAGACAACTGCGCTTTTTCTCTCGCAGCCGCGAAAAACAGAATATCGGTGTAATCTTTCAATTGTTCGATAAACAGTTCAATACGCGATAGTGACGTTTCGTATCGAGGGAAGAATCGATTAATATATCAATATTAATATTATAATAAAAATGCCAGTGATCCAGTGACAATATATCTCCGTCTGACACGATTTCGACTTTACAGAGAGAAACGAATAACAAGTCGCAGCACGGTAAGTACTGCTTTTGTTTTATTGAATTAATTTATATTAAGACGACAAATTCGCCTTATACTTAATTACACAACCAGAGTAACTAGCATGAAATATATCTACACATACAAACACAAGACTCCATACCATACTATACCCACACTTATGAAGACTAGCGATGAACTACCGTTACCCTTAGCTATAGTTATACTGCCAAGCAGTAAGACTATAGTCTCAAGAAAGGTATGAAGAACAATCTAAAAGGAACACGCTAAATCACTATAACCAAGGAGAGGAGATTAACGGGACAAATGGGCTACAGAAGATGGGCTACAGGACGACTAGCAGATATAGTAATACCTTGCTATACCGGCAGAACTTGGAAGAAGAGCGGGGAAGTCGGTATAAAAGGGCACGACACACCACAGTCGGAGAGCATTCTGTTCACAGACTTTCGCCAACATCCGGAATCTACCAAAGGAGGACCAGCTAATCAACCAAAGGAGGACCAGCTAATCAACCAAAGGAGGACCAGCGAACCAACCAAAAGAGGACCAGCTAATCAACCAAAGGAGGGCCAGCTGACCAACCAAAAAGAGGACCAGCCATCCAGCTAAAGAAGGTCCACCTAGTCAACCAAAGGAGAAGCATCTAAAACCGAACCACTCCAAGGATCAGGCCTGATACGTCTGGCCCAGGGAAAACGAACATCTTCCAAGGTCAACTACTGAGCCATCAGTCATTCAAGTAGCAGAGTATCCAAGTCAACGAGATCTCACCTCAAAAAGAAACCAGTGTGGTATGGATAAAATTATACTAAATCCATAAGGGACTTAAAAAACACCCTAAAAATTAGCTAGGGGCGCTCCTGTCGCATTTCCGATGCGCCGATGGACCAAGGATGCACCACGCTGACGCCTCCACCGGAACAGCGGTGGGACCAGCGAGTAGATCGCGTAGCCAGGAGAGCTCGAGCGAGAGCGCTGTCCCCACTACGGCCCATTCGATATACAGTAGCGGACAAAAGTTTAAGACGATGAATTACAATTTGGTTCATAGATCTGTCATACAAGTACTAACGTTTCTTTCGGCTTGTTGTTTTTTTACAATACATATGTACGTTTGACCTTCATAATGTAGAAGTCTCGGTCGTCAAATGTAAACAATATAGATTATACAATTTTTTTTTTCTTCCAACCATCTGTAAACAGCGGACATTAGTTTAAGACGATCTGTCGAACAAGATACCCGTAGTCGATCCACGCAATAATTTGATATATTAATACTGTAAATAGTTTGTGGTGTATCATCCAGTGTCTTAAGTTTAATTACGTACGAAAAGAGTATGGGTAAAGCCCGTAATTTGTCATCAACTGAACGAAAACTAATCGTGTCTCTACGGAAGCAAAATGAGACATTTTCTTCAATTGCAACTCAAATGAATCGATCAGAAACTTCTTGTAAGCAAGCGTGGTACAAGTTTGTGAAGACTGGGGACTATTTTGATCGACCAAAAAACGGTAGACCGCGGAAAACCACGCCAACGCTGGATCGTCGGATTCATCGATTAAGCGAGAGAGATCGTTTTCGTTCAGCAGTCGATATCAGAGCTGAAATATCCAGTAATAATAATGCACAAATTAGTGTAAGAACTGTCCGAAGACGATTAGACGAATTCAATTTGAAAGCACGAAAGCCACGGAAGAAGCCGATCCTCAGTAAAAAGAATAAAAAATTACGACTGCAATTTGCTAAGGCCCATCGGCATTGGACAAGTGAGGATTGGCAAAATGTGCTATTTTCGGACGAATCCAAATTCAACCGAATTTGTTCTGACGGAATACTGTATGTAAGACGTCAAATTGGCGAAGATTTAAATCCTCGATGTGTTTTACCGACAGTTAAGCATGGAGGTGGAAACGTAATAGTGTGGGCATGTTTTTCTCGCAATGGTCCTGGACCAATACGCCGAATTAATGGAATCATGGACCATTTTCAATACTTGGATATATTGAAAAATACTATGTTACCGTATGCCTACGAAAATATGGGTGATAATTTTATTTATCAACAAAATAATGACCCAAAGCATACGGCTCGGGTAGTGAAAAGTTTTTTTCAAGATGAAAAAATCACTTTATTACCGTGGCCGTCGCATCGCCGGATTTAAATCCAATTGAAAACTTATGGTGTACCATAAAAAGAAGGGTTCAAAGAAATAAACCAAAAAATTTTGACGATTTGTACTCTTTGGTTGAAAAAACGTGGAATGAAACAACTGTGGACGACTGCAAAAAATTAATTGATTCAATGCCTCAAAGATGTGCTGATGTGATAAAAAATAATGGACTGTGGACAAAGTATTGAAGGGAGGAAAATATCTGTATATTTTCTACCAAAAAATATTTTTTTACGTATAGTCTTAAACTTTTGTCCCCGAAGATATCAAACAAATTTATGTTTTCTTTGTTTATTGTATCTAATGTTGTTACGCGCAAAATTGAATTTATGTAATAAATATATGAATTAATGATTAATTAGCTAATACCAAAAAAAATCCACTGAGTCAATTCTTTTCATAAAAAAATCAACGATTACTTTTTTTTTCCTCTCCGTCTTAAACTTTTGTCCGCTATTGTACATACATACATACATATATACAAACTACAATAATATTCATGAAAAATTTTAATAATTTACAAAACTATATATTGGAACTGGAAAAAAGTTCGTCGCGTTTTTTTAGTAAAATTCAACTGTTGTTCTTATAGTGTAAAAATGAATTTATTTAAATCAAATATGCTCCATTATTATCGACAATGTTTCGCCATTTTTCGGGTAGAGCCATGATATCATCGGTGAAGAACTTCTGTGGTTTCTGGTTGAAAAACTGAATGAAGTGGTTTGCACAGGCTTCTTTTGAAAGCAGCCTAATTCCAGTAGCTCATGGAGAACGATTCCCTTCCAGTCCCACCACACACTAAGCATCACCTTTTTCACCGTGAATCCTGGCTTCGCGAACGCCTGTGACGGCTCACTATCCCCTGTTCACGATCTTTGATGCTTCCGATTGTCGTACGTGATCCATTTTTCATCACCGCTTATGACACGTTTCAGAAATGGCTCGATTTCATTGCGTTTCAGAAGCGCATCGCAGATGTTAATCCGGCCTATCATGTTTTTCGCGCTCAACTCATGAGAAACTCATACATCGAGCTTCTTTTTGTAGCCAGCTTTGTGTAAATGGTTCAACACAGTTTTGTGGTCAATGCCTAGCTGTATACCAATATCGGCACTGCTGATATGCTTATCTTGCTGGACTTTTTAAAGAATTTCATCAGCTTTTTCAGTCATTGAACGGCCAGAGTGTGACTCATCTTTCACATAAAAATTACCAGAACGAAAGCGAGCGAACCATTTCCGTGCAGCAGATTTTGATAAAGTACCTTCACCGTATACAGCACAAATTTTTCACAAGTCTGCGCAGCGTTCTTCCCTTTGTCGTAATAATATTGTAAAATATAGCGCAATTTTTCATTACTTTTATCCATTTTCAAACGCAAACTAATTTGCAACCACTGCACCAATTTCGATGTTTATACACTCAAAGTAACGCTCGAAGTGTCACCTTTCCAACGAGCGTTTAGTGGTGTCGCTGTGATCTGCGTTTTCTGACTTATTTGCGATTGATGCCATCTATCGGGAAAAACGCCACGAACTTTTTCCCAGACGCAATATAAAGATATCTTAGTATCAACTATGATTTTACTAGTATATGTTTGTGTTAGCGCAATGTATTAGGTGGACAAATAAGTTTCCGCCGTTTTTAATAAAAAATTGGGAATTTATTGTGAAAGGACGGTACCTAATGTTTTATCCGAAGTATTGTCCATCGCTTGCCAGTACTTTTTCCCATCTTTCTGGTAGCATACGGATACCGCGTCGGAAGAATGCTTCATCTTTTAAGGCTATCCACGAATCGACCCAATTTTTGGTATCTTCATATGATGTGAAGTTTGCTCACATAGATCATGCGCAATCGACCGAAACAAGTGGAAATCAGAAGGAGCAATGTCTGGTGAATACGGCGGGTGGGGTAAAACTTCCCAATTGAGTGTTTCCAAATAGGTTTTGACCGGTGCCGCAACATGTGGACGAGCATTATCATGCAGGAGAATAACTTTCTCGTGTCTGGAATAGTAGTGGGCTCGCTTTTCCTTGAGTGCTCGACTCAATCTTATCAATTGTGTTTGGTAGACAGCTCCAGTAATTGTTTCGTTCGGTTTGAGCAACTCATAATACACAACAAGAGTTTTTTTCCATGAATATTTGGCTTGTAGCTGTAGATGTTGAAGCATGGCCAGGTGGTCCCCATGATTTCTTCCTTTTCGGATTATCATAGTGGATCCATTTTTCATCACCAGTGACTATACGGTGCAGAAAACCCTTTCGTTTATGCCTGGCAAATAGCATTTCACATGTGAAAAATCGGCGTTCAACGTTTCTCGGCGTCAGTTCATATGGAACCCAATATCCTTGTTTTTGAATCATTCCCAATTATTTCAACCGATGTGAGATTGCTTGTTGAGTCACTCCTAATGTAAGTGCAAGTTCTTCTTGCGTTTGGCACGAATCTTGATCCAATAATGCTTCCAATTCCGCGTCTTCGTACACTTTCGGCCTTCCGCTACGTTCTTTATCTTCAATGTCAAATTCACCGTTCTTAAACTTTTGAAACCACTCACGACAACTTCTCTCACTTAAGGCAGCCTCACCATATGCTTCTACAAGCAATCGATACGCCTCAGCTGCAGATTTCTTCAAATTGAAGAAGTAAATCAAAAGTTCCCACAAATGACGCTTATTCGGCTCAAAACTCGACATTTTCGCACACAAAAGAATATATTATACTGATAAAAAATCACTAATATTTTAAGGTTATGTTGTTGCCTGATGTCCAACCTTACGATAATGCCGTTTACATCTGACAATTTTAACAATAACTTACTGGTGGCGCCATCTTTTGTCAAACGGCGAAAACTTATTTGTACACCTAATATGTTATTTCAAATATTAGTTAGTGAGCTTCTCGCATTATTTTATTCACTCTTGGTTTCTTTTGTGTATAAGGAAGAGGAAAATTTTCCTTGCCAACGATAGAAAGAGATCTATGTGAGGTGGAATACCTATACTAGACAGCTTGATCAATCAGTCATTTATAAGTAGTGTTAGAAGAGTTGTAAGTTCTCTTAATGTTCAAAATCGTCGTGAATGGGTTAATGAAATCATTATTTGCTGTTATGTTAGTGTTGCGATTAATTGGATTACTATTATTACATATATTCGTACTATAATTATTTCCATTATTTCTGTTGTTATTTCTAATATTATTTGCATTCGTGTGCTGAGTGTACCCGTCAGATGTGTGATAATTATTTCTATTATTATCATTTCGTGATAAGTTATATTATATGTCATGGTCATTATTCCGAATTGTCGAGTAAATTATATCTCTGTGAGAACAAGAGAGAGCAAATAATCTCTACTATCGAAAATAAAGTTATGCATATGAAAGTTTTTGGTACAACGTAATCGTTGAAGTTTTTTTATAACTATTACGTACTTCGAAATATAACATGGTTAGCCTTATTTTTTTAATTTTGAAAAATTCTTTGTGAATACACGTTGAAGTTTTTAAGCGTCATTAATGTTATTCTAATTCTATGATCGATTAGTTTTTTTCTAGAGATGATGTCATCAATATCTACATTTAGCATTTTTGTATGTATTAAGTGTAGTATTTTTAAAAATCTTAGTCGATTTTTTCTATTAAAAATTTCTAAGTTGTAAAGTTTAGTAGAATTTAAATGTTTCTGGACTAGACCTTCCTAACGAGAACAGAGGAGAAATTCGAGTTCTTGAAGACGTAGTTCCTTTTGATTAGTCCTCTTACAAATTTTGAAATTGTTGTCGATGCGTAGATTCAAATCTTCTATAGAGACTTCTAAAGAAATCCATGTTTACTTGTATGCCACTGTAGATAATTGTTTGTAGACGCAGTGACCGCTTTCGTTGTAAATTTACATCTCATACTATTTGAGAATCCGTCCGATGGTGTTTGACAGATCTGCGAATATATTGAAACTAATGAAGCTTCACTCAAGACAGGGTGAAAATAAACCAGACTCGTAAATGGTACTTTGAGAAAGCGGTTTATTATACCTTCCGCATGTCAATTACACAAAATAAGTTTTAATTTAGAAAACATAAAGGATATAGAAATAAATACAAAATAGATGAGGTTTAATTTTGACAAGATAAATATTATATAAACAAATGCACCAAAATTCAGAGAATTAGAAAATGTCTTTAAATAAATAAACTGAATTCGATTCTGAGACTTTGCAGCAAACAATTATATTACTTGTACTGTATGTGCTGATAGCAGTGTGCGTGCTGCAGCCAGTGCTGCGGAGCATGCCACGCAATGAGATAGATGAGTGCGTAGACAAATTCAATGCCTGTCACCAAATACTCAATGAGACAATGAATTAAAATTTGCAACAAGTGAGTGCTAGCACATGAAAATTTGGCCGCTGAATCTAATTCTAGTGTGACAGGCTATGAAGCAGTCTACGCTTCAGAGCATAACAATGTGAGCTTGAGGATGAACAAAATGATCGGACTGAATTCACAACACTTTCCCAACAAGTTTAAGTGGGGGAAAGTGCAGGCGAGGAGGAAAACGAGGAACAATATAATAGGGGAATAGGAATAATAATAATAATAATAATAATAATATATATATTTTTTTTTTCGAGGGGTGGTGGAAAATCTTTAGAAAGACAGAGAGGAGGGACCGCACTCCTCAATAGTGTAGGATTTATACCCACTAAAAACCACCAACCCTTTTTCCAGATGTTGTGTAACGACCCCGGAACCGCTTCCGCATTTCGTCAGGGTCGTTCTGTTCCTTTGCCTTCCAGGCCTCTTCATTCTTTCTTGCTTGCTTATGGCCGCGGTCCGGTGCAAGCTGTGATTCTCTGCCCAATTCCATTCGCTGACACGCTATGGAATAACTGTTTTCACTGTGTCACTTCACTATGGTTAGCTGGACTCGGCACTATTTTCTCGCACTGGACTGTTCACTATGCTCACGATGTCCAACTAGTTGTTGTCTGCTCCGGCTATTACTCTGTTGTTTTCTTCTTGTTTCTTCTGGTGTAGGACTGTTTCAGCAAAATTGATCACCGCATCCCACTTCTCCGCGCTGATCAGCATCGATGCCACTATGTTCTCTGGGGTGATAAGACCTAGTGACTCCTCCATCCTTTCCCTCTCATCCCTCCATCGATTACACTCGAAGAAAGTGTGATGAGCGTCGTCGCGTTCAGAATCCCCGTAGATACACCGCGGATTTCCCACTTTCCCGATCTTGTGAAGGTATGCGCTGAAGTAGCCATGCCCGCTCAATAGTTGGGTCAGGTAGTAAGTCACTTCCCCATGTTTACGATCTGTCCATAGGGCCAGATGTTTGATGAGTCTGGCTGTCCATCTTCCTCTTGCGTCACTGTCCCACATGCTCTGCCAAACCTCCATGGTGTGATTCCTCTCCTGTTTCTTCATTAGTTGTCGATCGTGTTCAGCCCGTCGTAGGTAGACTCGTTTCTTCTCTCTCGCGCGGAGCTCGATGGGTACCACTCCAGCAATGACCAGGGCCGCCGGTCCTGATACCGTTCGGTATGCACAGGCCACTCTCAGGGCTCCTCTTCTTTGTACCGCGGCTATACGCTTCCTTCGGCTTTCCGCTCCCAGTGCGTCCGCCCAGATCTCTGCTCCATAGAGGAGAATCGAATGCGTCACCGAAATTAGAAGCCGGCGTTTGCTGGTTATTGGTCCTCTCACGTTCGCCATGAGACGGCTCAGCACTGCGACCATAGTCGCCGCTTTGTCAGTCGCTTTCCTGATGTGTTCCCAGAAGGTTAGTTTGGTGTCCAGGGTGATGCCGAGATACCTCACTGCACCCTTCGTTTCCACTTCTTCGTTTCCGACGCGCATGCGCAGTATGTTCGGGATCCTCTTCCGAGTGAGAACTACTATCTCCGTCTTCTGCGTGGCTAGGCTGAGGCCGTGGTCCCCCATCCATTGGTGCGTCCGCCTCATGACCTAGTTAAGACGCCTTTGTGCCGCTTCGGGGTCTCTTGCTGTGATGACCGCGGCGACGTCGTCGGCGTATCCTATCAGGTACGTGTCGTCTGGCATTTCCATCCGTAGAATTCCATCGTACGAGATGTTCCAGAGATCTGGCCCGAGGATCGATCCCTGGGCTGCGCCTGAGGTGATGACTTTTCTCTGTTGTCCTTCTCGTGTGTCGTAGAGCAGTACTCGGTCCTTCAAGTAGTCGTCCACCATCGCGAGGAGGTACGCTGGTACCTGGAAATGTACCTTTAGCGCCCGCATCGTGTCGCACCATCTTGCTGAATTAAAGGCATTCTTCACGTCGAGTGTAACCAATACCACGATCTCTCGGGAGTAATGGTTGCTCTCCCGCGTTGCCTTAACTGTCCTCATGACCTCTTGAACTGCATCTACCGTGGATCGTCCTTTCCTGAAATCGAATTGTCTATCGGACAGGTCACCTGCTTCCCGTATAGCTGTACGTAGTCGCGGCTTGATCATCCTCTCCAGCAATTTCCCGGCCGTGTCCAACATGCACAGTGGCCTGTAGGCTGACGGGGAGTTAGGGTCTCCTTTGCCTTTGCTGATTAACACTAGACGCTGCGTCTTCCAGCGTTTCGGAAAAACTCCGCTCTTCAGGCAGCAGTTGTACATATCGAGAAGCAGTTTCGGGCGGGCGCCTGCCACCGCCTTCAACACTTCTGCCGGTACGCCGTCGGTTCCTGGTGCCTTCCTGTTCTGCAGTGATTTGACCGCGTCCATCAGCTCCTCCTCATTAAATGACGTAATGTCCTCAACCCTGATGTCAAGGTCCTCTTCGCTCCTCGGTGGGTGAGTCGGGAATAGGGTATCTACGATGTTTTTCATCCTATTCAGGTCCATGCACTCTCCTTCCGAGAAAGCTTCTAGTTTCCGCGTCACTATCCTGTAGCCCAATCCCCACGGGTCGTTATTCACGTCCTGTGTAATGGAATTCCAGCGCTCCGTATTGCTGCGGATAATTTGACGCTGTAGAATCTTCTTGGCATCTTTGTATTGACCCGCGATGACTGCTGCCTCATCAGGATTCCTTCTTCGAAATCGGGTTGCTTTCCTTCGCAGTCGGAGGCATCGTTTTCGCTGATCGGCGATCTCGTCGGTCCACCAGTACGCTGCCTGCTTATTTGCTGGTTGCTGCTTTCTCGGCATCGATGCTCTGCACGCTTGCAGTACTAGCTGCATCGTTTCGTCCACTAATTCTTCTGCACTTGGGTTTTCAACGTGCATCGAGGTTCTCCGTCCGTTGAGTATCGCTATACGCAGTTTCCTCTCGTCCATTTTGGCTACGTTCCATCTTGGTAGTAGGTCCCTGCTGATCCTTGGTGCGTTTCCTCCTTCAAATAATTCGAACGTGATGTATTGGTGATCGCTGCCTGTGAAGTCTTCAATCACCGTCCATTTTCTCACACATGGCACTGTGCGTTCCGATGCAAACGAAATGTCCGGTATCGTTTCCCTGTAGCCTGATCGTCGGAAAGTCGCAGTCGAACCGGTGTTGAGTACTGTGAGGCTTAGTCATGAAACCATTTCCATTACTCGTCTGCCTAATAATAATAATAATAATAATAATAATAATAATAATAATAATAATAATAATAATTTTTCGAGGGGTGGTGGAAAATCTTTAGAAAGACAGAGGAGGGACCGCACTCCTCAATAGTGTAGGATTTATACCCACTAAAAACCACCAACCCTTTGTCCAGATGTTGTGTAACGACCCCGAAACCGCTTCCGCATTTCGTCAGGGTCGTTCTGTTCCTTTGCCTTCCCGGCCTCTTCATTCTTTCCAGCTTGCTTATGGCCGCGGTCCGGCGCAAGCTGTGATTCTCTGCCCAATTCCATTCGCTGACACGCTATGGAATAACTGATTTCACTGTGTCACTTCACTGTGGTCAGCTGGACTCGGCACTATTTTCTCGCACTGCACTGTTCACTATGCTCACGATGTCCAACTAGTTGTTGTCTGCTCCGGCTATTACTCTGTTGTTTTCTTCTTGTTTCTTCTGGCGTAGAACTGTTTCGGCAAAATTTGTCACCGCATCCCACTTCTCCGCGCTTATCAGCATCGATGCCACTATGTTCTCTGGGGTGATAAGACCTAGTGACTCCTCCATCCTTTCCCTCTCATCCCTCCATCGATTACACTCGAAGAAGGTGTGATGAGCGTCGTCGCGTTCAGAATCCCCGTAGATACATCGCGGATTTTCCACTTTCCCGATCTTGTGAAGGTATGCGCTAAAGAAGCCATGCCCGCTCAATAATTGGGCCAGGTAGAAAGTCACTTCCCCATGTTTACGATTTGTCCATAGGGCCAGATGTTTGATGAGTCTGGCTGTCCATCTTCCTCTTGCGTCACTGTCCCACGTGCCCTGCCAAAGCTCCATAGTGCGATCCCTCTCCTGGTTCTTCGTCTGTTTTCGATCGTGTTCAGCTCGTCGTAGGTAGACTTCGGCTTTCCGCTTCCAGTGCGTCCGCCCAGATCTCTGCTCCATACAGGAGAATCGAGTTAGTCACTGACATCAGAAGCCGACGTTTGCTGGTCGTTGGTCATCTCACGTTTGCCATGAGATGGCTCAGTGCTGCTACCATAGTCGCCGCTTTGTCTGTCGCTTTCCTGATGTGTTCCCAGAAGGTTAGTTTGGTGTCCAGGGTGATGCCGAGATACCTCACTGCGCCCTTTGTTTCCACTTCTTCGTTTCCGACGCGCATACGCAGTATGTTCGGTATCCTCCTCCGAGTGAGAACTACTATCTCCGTCTTTTGCGTGGCTAGGCTGAGGCCGTGGTCCCCTATCCATTGGTGCGTCCGCCTCATGACCTGGTTAAGACGCCTTTGTGCCGCTTCGGGGTCTTTTGCTGTGATGACCGCGGCGACGTCGTCGGCGTATCCTATCAGGTACCTATCTTTCTGGCATATTCCATGTCTCGTGTAGGCCAAGACCGGCACAAGAAGCGAATTGAGAAATCTGACACAGTGCTCGACGATGATCTTCCTCTTACCGCTCCAATTTCCTCTTTTGGCGGCTAGTCGTCGAATAATTGTCGCGTGCCTCCAAAGATGATTCTTTTGCACGTTGTTCAGACTCACGTTTCCCTGTAAAACGTTTAGAGCACACTCGCATATACAGCGTACGAGCGCTACATCTGCTTTGCGCAAAATTGCACGTCGTTGCTCTTGCTTCAGATAACACAGCGCTTGCAATATAATTATTTGCTTTTTATCGAGAGGTCCGCGCAACGCCATTACAAGCGTATTACTGGTACATCACGCGTTGCATCGCGAACTTTTGTTGGTTTTTGAGGCACGTAAACATAATGATATTGGTCATCGGGAAATATACAGGCGCGAATCCGACAATTATCAGCCGTCGATTGTTTCAAGTCGAATAATAGATAGCCGTGCGGTGCAGTCGTTGCATAGAAATATACCTCCTGCAAAAATCGCGGATTCTCGGGACACACCTGACGGACTAGGTGCTGAATTTGCGCGTGATCTCGCGAATTTTCGAAGACAACGATATGATTAGCGTTTAAGGAGATATCGCGCTGCCCGTGACCCTGATGTACGAGATTTTGCATGATGAAAATGACACTCAAATTTTTGCGATGGCTACCCTTGGTGAAAAGATCGACCACAGTATTGTTGGATGCCTCGTGCATTAGATCGTCAATAACCACAAGTTAAGGTCTTGTATCATTCGAGTAGTCTGCTGCTTGCGGTAAACTTTCGCGAAATTCGATTTTATCATCGTGCTCTGAATACCCAGACTGCCACTCTGAGTAATAAAAAAGTATACGCTCGAACGGGACATTCGTCAGTTCGCGCATGTATTTAAAGAATTTTTTTACAAAATATGTTTTACCACAACCCGTAGGACCGCTTATCACAGCTGTCCATGGATGTTTCCAACGTGTATCCATATCGATGAGTGTCTATCAAAATCAATCAGCTGACTCTTAAATAAGCTTATACCGCGACGGCGGCGGCGGCGGCGGCGTCAACCCCGCGGCATCAGCTATTTTCGCGGCCTTAACGAGCTGATAGGGCGCTTCGCTCCTGCACTAGCTGATGAGGCGCGGGGCCCGCGGTGTAAGCTGGTGTTTACACCGTATGAAAATTAAATAACGATAGTTTTTATATTTCTCACAACTAAAACAATATTTTTATTTCACTATGCATTAATCTCTATGTGCAAAATTTACGAATCATCAAATTCTAAACAGCAATATTATATCCACGGTTGTAGCACGAGAAAGTCAGAACAAAAGAAAACACTCGATAAGAAAGACGGGATAAAAGGAATCAACGATGAGAAAGTCAGAACAAAAGGGAACGGTAGAGAGATAGCAGCTACTGCTACGAATAGCAGTACAAAAATAACGAGCCGACAACCGTTTTATACATAATAAATCAATTTTTTTTTTTTTCAATGTATTGTACACAGTAAATATGATACATGAAATTACACAAAAAGATTATTTTAATATATCACGTTTTCAACCGTAAAACTATATACTTTTTTGCGTTATACTAATTAGCGTATTTCACAATAGCCGTTCGGTTCAGTAGAGTACATCCCGTGCCGCTTTCGCTTTGTGTTAACAGGTTCGCATGATTCCGTTTCTTTACGCGTTACTACATGATGATATTCCGTACGTCGAATAGCGTCGAATTTAAAATTAATAGGCACGCTCCTTGCTCCTGTCACGAAAGATCGTAATGCGTTATAATTTACGTGACGGCTACTCGCAAAGTTTAGCGTGATACCCTTTACTTTACATTTTTCAATAATCGTACCGTCGGGTTTACGAACAAGGTATGCGTAAAATTTTCGTCCTCCCGAAACGAAGGAAGTTATATAACTACCAGGCCCGTATTCGCTTAATTCATCCGTAAGATCTCCTAGAAATTGACCGATTGGCTGCTCATACTCGTTACCACCGGGGCGACTCACGTAAATACAGGAGTCCGTATCGCAGTACAATATTCGTCGCCCGAGCCCCTCAAGATAACTGTATACTTTTAGGCGTGCCTGTGCCGTCGGGTATGCTGCAATCACATCATTTGATGTCGGGGACGGTTGGATAGCATCGCAGTTGCTCATATAGTTTACATACATAATCTTGTGATTAACCGGTAGCATTCCCGTCACCTCAATCTCCGGACTCGTTAGTAAACTCATTAGCTCCGCGCGCGTGAAAACGATAACGGTTTTCGTGAGATTTTCTCGTTGACCAAACTTTCCCCAGAATGAATTAAGAGCCAATTTTGCGAGTGAACGTAAACCCGGATTTGGCTGCAAAGCACTTCGCTCGAGATATACACCCTCCGACTCCTTGTGCAATGCTATAAAACGCTCTATTGCTTCCTCGTCATCGTTACACTCTGTTGGCGGTCCACTCGCCTCCTGTTTTATGTTTAGGAATGTATCGATGTACTCGGCAAAATGACCGCCTCGTCGCGTTGTCGAGTCATACTGCGTGACAACGTATTGCCAAATTACACAGATACACGTCACCTTATATCCGAGCGACACAGCTTTTCTCGGTTCGTCCACGACCCATGTACCGTCAAACGCACGCTCAGTCGTGTCATCGTGTGTACAACCCTCGGATGTGTCCATATCTGTACAGCACGTTCTACACAGGAGGAACAGTAGTTTCCTATGCATGTGAACAGGCAGTACGGCGATATACAAATCGCGCGGTGCCACCACGGTACACTTCCCGAGCCCCTCGACGACATTTAGATCGTTTTTACGTCTTACGAGTTCTCGACACTCGTCGCCTACGTACAATTTCGGGTGTCCAACGGGATATTTTCCATTCTTACACACCCATGGATACAGCAAGCAAACATCCACATAGCGTATCTGATCCCCATTCGCGACGTCGTACGAGCTTACAAAATTTTCGTTCGACCGCCAAAGAATGCATCGCGTGGTACGAGAGGCGCCTGCTTGACCATGACGTGATTTTCCACGTATAATGACAGTTCCTCGTTATTCTCGAGTAATCTGTCGAAATCGCATTCCCATATTTCGGTTAGAGTGTACCCTTTCGATCTGATTCGCCCGGAAATAAGAACGGTACGCTCGTATCGCTCATCCATTGTATCGCCGAATTTACTTCGAGCATCTCTATTCACGCGATAACATCGCGAACAACCATGCCAAAAGCAGCCGTGAAATTGAAGAACGTGATGGACCCCCGCATCCACGTAGTATCCGTCGACAGCCGCTAGGCCGGTCGGAGGGCGATACTCTCTCGTGCGTCGAACATGAGCGATAACGCAGTTGCGTTCACGCTCGAGCCATACGAGCCATACGACGGTCTTGCGCGACTGCTTATCGCCCCAGCGATCTCTCCCCCCCCCCCCCTGGTGGTAACACCGCGAAGCGATCTTTCTGTAGAAAATTTTTTCGAAATACTCTCATACATGTTGATGCTATCGTGCATGCTTCTATAAAGGGGCACACGCTCCCGCAACGTATAAGTAAATCTCGAAGAGCTAAACACGCTCGTCTCAAAACCGTAACATCTGTACGACAATATTGCACAAATTGCATCGCAAAATCAAATTTATAATCTACGCGACTCGATTCTTCCTCATACCATTTTAAAAATCTCTCGCGATCCGTTGAGAACATGGTATCGGGTGAATAAAAAGGCAAAGCCGGCAGAGGACCTGAGTATTTCTGATATTCCGGTGTGTTGAATAAATGGGGAAATGTACCTTTTGCCACCTCATGAGCGAAACCAAAGGCCTTAGGTACAGCGGTAAGAGCCATGGGTAAATAGTTTAGACTATCGAGAAAAACGACATCGCCAATTTTTATCGAGACAATCTTCGTACCATTCATAATCAAAGAGGGCAGCTGTGTTTTTTGCACTTCGATTAAATACCGTAGAATAAATTGTGCGTCGAAATCTCTAGCAATATGGGCAATGCAGATGGTCTTTTTAAATTTTTGAGATAATGCCAATTTCACGAGCCCTCCAACAGGATCATCGAAAAACACGAATTCACGTTTACCACAGTCAGCACAATCGGTCTCTATATCTGTGACATCCAGACATGCCATACATACGCATTGTGCAAGACATAAATTCGGCTCGTGAATTCGTGTCGATTCATCATCATGCAATTGCTCGTGTTGTTGCGTCTCAAAATCATAAAATAAAAATCTCGTGGAAGACTTGTCTTTTTTCTTCTCCTTTTGCGCCTCTGGTTTCTTAAGAGGTGCTATAAAAGACGCATGCGTAGTCGGTCGCGTTTGCTTGCATGTAATACAAAACGATATACCACATACATGCATCTTTTTATCTGTGGTTTTAATCATAAGCGAGCAGTCTCTACAGATCTTCAATGCGTTACAGACGCTGTACCGTCTATATTTACGAGACGTGATACCCGTGGAGCCCTCACCTTTGTAATGAGCGAGGCAAAAAGCACCAAAGAACGAACGATTACAGTCTGCGCAATACTCAGGCTGAGAGTTTCTATTGCCGTTGCAATAAGTGGATTTACATCGTGCACATTGATAGCTACATCGATGCTCGAGAACTCGAATATACTTGGAATTACATTGTGCGCAGAACCCTCGACTACCTAGCGCACCGGCGAGATTTAATATTGGCTGATCGCGATGAGAACGCTCGTAATAGAGAATAAAGAGTGTATGATTAATTTTACCTGTTGCAGTGAGTACGTATTTTCGCCCATCGTACAGAGCCGGAATGCGTTTTCCGAAGGTGAGAAATTCATAAATAACAATCGCTATACCCTCGTGAACCAAGTACTCCTGAAAGAGCTGAATTCCGCGCGCAATACACCCTCTAGACGGAGTCGTTACGCCTGCATCACGCGTGAGCTCTGTCGCAGCTGTATATTGCGCACCTCGAAGCCCGTTCCTAATTTGACACCATCGTCTGTGTAGCTCGCCCGTACGTATTTGACCGCGTTCAGCATATGCTCGGGCTGTGACAAGGGATCGTTGTAGACACAAATTATCGCGATTACTTATGCGTTAAATTGACTTTTTTGCTATAGACTCGTGTGTAAGCCTAGTGCCCACACCGGCTCCTTTGACGCCTCGTACTATACATGTCGTCATTCTACATGTACCAGCGTCTATTCGAAATTCGCGCGCGCTCTGAGCTACACTATTAATTAGTCGCCATATATCGTCAAGAACGATGTCACGTGCTGGTCGAAATGTTGACCATACAAGTCCTTGCGCGAAAGACGGTACGCTGAGAGTCATACCCACATAATTATGTTCTTCGCACGATTCTGTAAGGCGTGTGAGAACATCTTGTACGCCTCCCTCGAACCATGTCAGATGATCGATACCGTCCGGTGGCTGACGAAAATAAAAATCTGTCTCTGGACCCTGCATCCTAAAGCGTGGAAAATATCGTCTCTGCTCATTGTCGATACCGAAACGTTCACCAAGAGGCAAAATATCACCACCCCGTGCAGCTGTCCTTCCATCGCTAGTCTGTCCAGCTGCAGGCATAATTAAAACATTTATTAGAATTTTTATTCCATTTAATTTAAATTTTTGTTTATCGCTAGCTATATACTATGTATATAATTCGTGTAACGTAAGAATTACAAACTTATATTTGCTTCTAGTCCTCGAATCCGTCGACTGCACCCGGGAACCGCCGACGCATTTCGTAAACCAACTCAATTGTCGGCGGTCTCGGCACAGTGAATCGTGCAAAACGAAAAACGTTTGGGTCCGAATCGTACCCTGTTTTTTCATTTTACTATTATTATCCGCGTAATTTTTTTATTTTTATCAGCGTAGTTGTATTATTAAAAGCTTACCTGAATCTACCGGGTCCTCCTCCTCTTCCTCCTCCTCCTCCTCCTCGTCATCGTCTTCGTCTTGCTCCTCCTCCTCCTCCTCCTCCTCTTCTTCTTCTTCTTCTTCTTCTTCTTCTTCTTCTTCCTCGTTGTCTGTATTACTGTTGGTGTCATTCTTTGTACTGTATTGTCGCGATGGACCTGCGACGGCTTCATCTGGTTCTCTCGCATGGCCTGCCATAAAAAGACCGTTTGTTAGTTTATAGCCGCAAAATGGCTGGGTAAAATTTGTCCAATGATTCCCTGCAGAGCTGTCACCATCGTTGTCCCTGCTATGATCATCTGAATCGGTTCTACCCTCCTCATCGAAATCATAGGTGTCGGATCCCATTTCTTCGTCTTCATACCATCGAACTATATGAAAATTTTATGAAATAAAGGAAATGAAATAAAAGTAATTAACGCTGTACATTACTTACGTCTTTCATTGAGTATGGGCTGTAGAGCAATCTCGTTCAACCAGCCATGTCGACGAATAACACACACCACCGAATCAATAATTATTTGATTATCAAACAATCCAATATTATACGCGTCAACTAAATCGCGCTGATGACACTCGCACAGCATACTGCGAATTTTACGAACAACCGCCTGTGTCGGAAGTTCCCATAGGGTGATCTGTAAATTTCTTCCCCCCCGCCGCGAACGCAACGACGGTCTACGCTTCAATATAAACTCTATCAATTTTCTTATCAATGAGCGCTTTACCACTCTGAACATGATTGTGCTTTTAGAGTAGTACTAGTAGTAACCACAATAAATCAGACAATTAACTAGAGAATTTTCAAAGCGGCGCACTTTTCTATATATTCCTTTAACACGCTCTTTCTCTCTTTCTCTCTTTCTCTCTCTCTCTCTCTCTCTCATTCTCTCATTCTCTCTCATTCTCTCTCATTCTCTCTCTCTCTCTCTCTCTCTCTCTGCATATACTGCAGCGATGTAATAAATACGACTAACCAAGAAGATGGCCGCACGCGATCACTTTACAAAAGCAAGACCTGGGGAAATATTTAGCGCTGGTGATGTACTTAGTTATCGAGTTTTGCTGATGAAAGTCATATTGTTTTCATCTATTTTCAAGGCACTCGGCCATGAGGACAATCATCAAATTTCGTCGACGAATATTATTTAGTTTTCATGACACATCTTATCTGTATGTCGAGGTGTGCGTGTGCACATAGGTGTGCGAGAGTATGCAAGAGTTTTGGGATATATTTGCTGCTGCTGTTACTAGGCTGTTGAGGAGAATGCGACAAATAGCAAATGATATTGGCTAGCAATTTTCAGTCGTATGATTTGCAGTATCAAAAGAAGAGGCGCTGCAACTAGATGGTGGGGAAAATCTGTATAAAACGGAGTATGAACACCACCGACGTTTCATTCGAAAAGTTACAGTCCACGAGAAAGCAATACAATGGCAAATAACGGTGCTACGCGTTACACGACATCGCCCTATATAATGAACCCCATCATGTACGATTTAAATTAATCATTCGGTAAAATAATCTTCGCCGGTCTCGAGTTGAACTCTGCGTGCGTATCCTTAATCCAGTGGTGAAAATATTGTCGAATACTTTTACCGGAATTACACTCAGTGCGGACGAGTGGCGATTGTTTAAAAGTGATTTTTCTCGCGTACAACAATATTTCGAAGCTCATGGGGCTGATGCCAAGAAAATGTGTAATACCCGCATAGAGCACACAACGCATTACACACTTTTAACCTCGTGTTACCAGCACAAAGCTGTCTCATTTGGTAAAATAAGTGGTAGCGTTAATGAGGAATACGAGAATCAAGAGGAATCTGGAGAATCGAAACGGAAACGCTTCCGAAAATACTCTCCAAACATTGTTCTGCAGCGGCCTACATTTGATATGCTCGTCGAAATAAGTAGAAGAATTGATATTCATATGCATGCTCTAGAGAGCAAAAGTGAAACGATTCAACGGTGTAGGAACGAGGTGGTATCATATGACCGTGAAAAGATATGTTAGTTGTCAGTGAAATGCCTCGTGCAGCAGCGTATGAGATCATCGGTTCCAAGGGATTCTTTAAAGAAGCGCTCTAGCACATCGCGATCTTGCTAACGACAGAGGATACGGAGTTTATGAAAATTATTTTGTCCAAAATAAGTGTGCTGTTTCGTGGTCATACCGCTGATCATGCATCGGGTGTTGCGTTGCGAACGAAATAATTCTCCGTATGTGCAGCTATTTGTGATAAAGACACTGTTGTAAATAATTGTATATAGTGTACATCTCGCTCGAAATATTATAAAGTATACACCGAGGTCAGTAACGGAGAGAGAGAGAGAGAGAGAGAAGAGACAGAGAGAGATTTATTAGCTATATTATACACAGTGTTACATATTTTTCTTACATCTTCATACATCTTACTTTACTGTTGACACAACATACTCCTTTAACATACGTTTCAACTGTTCTACTTTTTCACAACCTTTCAGTTCAGTTGGCAATGCATTATATATTTTCACTCTTTCATAGTACATACTCTTTTGTGCACTTCTCGTTCTTCTAAATTGTATTACTATATTTTCCGCTTGCCTTGTTTCCCTACCACTCTTCGTTCCTACTATTTGTAGCCGATTTTTAAATTCTTTTGGCAGTAGATTCTTCACGACTTTAAAGATAAATGTACAAACGTTATAGTACAATCTTTGCCTTATGTATCACATAATATGATACATAAATTGTACCGCGCTCAGCATATCTTCTACCTTCGTATAGCGGTTGCATTGCAATATAACCCTCATTGCTCTGTTCTGCGCGATCTGCAGTTTCTTCAACTCTGTTTCACCCATAGCTACTAACAGTGCTGCACAATATTCAAAGTGAGGTGCTATGATTGCTTTATATATCACACATCGCGTATACGCAGATACATAATTCCCCATTCTGTTTAGAAAGCTCGTTTTTTTCCCTATTTTTTTTAACATATACCCACAGTGGTCTTTGAATCGTAGCTTGTCATCAATAATGATACCCAAATATTTTATTGACTCTACTCTCTCAAGTTTCGTTCCATCCAAACACTTCAGTACAATATTCTTACTCACGACTTTCCTTACACTGCTGACAATCATATATTTTGTTTTCTCTACATTCATTTTTAATTTATTTTTTTCCATCCACTTTTCTACTACAGTCAATAACATATTCATCTTTCTCTCCACTTCCGCGCTGCTTTTTCCAGGTACATACTACTGTGTTCAAAAAGTAAGGTGAATTTTGTTTTAAAATAAATTTTTTTTATTTATTCTTCCAGATCGATTTAATCCCCCTCAAAATAATCCCCCCTAGCTGCAATACACTTATGCCAACGTTTTTTCCAATCTTTGAAGCATGCTAAAAAGTCGTCGTCAGGTATAGCCTTCAATGCGCGTAGCGATTCACGTTTGATCTCTTCAATCAACTCAAAACGATTTCCCCGGAGTGGTCTCCTGAGCTTTGGGAACAGCCAGAAGTCACACGGTGCTAAATCAGGTGAATACGGTGGTTGTGGAGCGACATGAGTGGAGTTTTTGGCGAAAAACTCACGAAGAACCAAACGCGAATTTTGGCACCAAACGCGATTTGACTCTTCTGAGGCACAAATAATCCTTCAAAATTGCTTGCACTGATCCAATTGATATTGCAAGCATGTCGGCAAAGTCTCGAAATGTTAATCGACGCTTTTCGAGCACCAATTCCCTGATTTTCTTGATGTGTTGCTCATCAATTGACGTCGATGGTCGTCCAGAGCGTGCCAAATCATCAACACGTTCTCTGCCTTCTTTGAAGTCTTTGTACCACTTGTAAATATTTTTCTGTGACATAGTCTCGTCACCGAAGGCCTTTTGTAACATTCGATACGTTTCAGCGGCGGAAATTTCATTCCGCAAGCAAAATTTAATAGCACTTCTTTGCTCAACAAAATTCGACATCGTAAAAATCGCCAAATTCACTTTTCTTTGTTCACACAACCAAGCGTAAACTAAAAACTAATGATGATATTGACATGTAATTTGTCACAGATGTCACTAACAGTCCTACCACCTGAAAAAAAAATTCATTTGTCCGATTCGGTTAACGCGGGAAGTTTAAATTAAAAATTCACCTTGCTTTTTGAACACAGTTGTATATCACTGTGTCATCAGCAAACATTTTTATTGCACAGTCCTCTGGACACAAATTAACTATATCTTTTACATATATAATAAACAGCAACGGCCCTAGTACTGACCCCTGCGCTACCCCATATTCGTTGGGAATAACTTCAGACCATTTATCATTGAATCGAACTTGTTGTGTTCTATTTCTTAAGTACGTTCTGAACCAATCTAATACCCTGTCTCTAATTCTATATTGGTATAATTTGTCTAATATTATATCCCTGTCGATTGTGTCAAACGCTCGTTTTAAATCCATGAATATTACTCCTACTATTTTTCCTTCACTAATGTACACTTCCCATTCATCTACAACAGTTAGAAACGCCGTTTCACACGAATATTGCTTTCTAAATCCTGACTGATGCTCCGTTATGATGTAATTGGTTTCTAAATATTTTTCAATTTGATTTTTTACTACTAATTCGATCACTTTTTCGTATAATGGCAACATATTAATTGGTCTGTAATGACTTGCTTTTATGGCTTTGTTTATTTTTGGGATCGGTATAATTGTAGAAGTTTTCCGGCTGTCCGGACAACATCTCTCCCGTAGGGATCCATTTATTATTTCCACAAATTCCTCTTTTATTGCACTGAATGCCATTTTTAGTATATCACTTGATATTCCTTCTGCCATTCCCTTCTTTTTCGGGAGTCCCATCACTATCTTCTCCAGATCCTTTATTTCAATATGATTGAAGTTTTCCATTATACTTTTATTGCTCATCCTTATCCCTGTTATAATTCTTCTTCGGTTTGGACTTCCAGACGTATCCCGTTGTATTGAATTAACTATATTCTTTACACTTTGCACATAGAACACATTAAATTTATCAGCTATACTACCTTCCATCATGTCATTCTATATCTCAAAATCTATATTCTCTACTTCTCTAGTACCCATTGATTCTCCTTTAATTACTTCTTTTAACGTTTTCCACATTTTTGTCGGATTCTTCTTATTATCGTCTATCATCTTTTCATAATATTCTTTCTTCTTTTCTCTTATTAATTTAACTACTGCATTCCTTTCTACTTCAAATTGCTGCCAATGCTCCTCCAAACCAGTAGTAATTGCTACTCCGTATGCCTTATCTCTTCTTCTTGCAGCTACTATTATGTCTTCTGAATACTATTTTTTTTCCTTCCCATACGCTTGGAATCTTCACTATATTTCTGAGCGCAAACCTATCTAGAGCACCCACTATGTTATCAACGAGCATCCTTGCTCTTTGGCTTACTTCTACCTCTTGAACTTGTCTTGTGGTAATGCTTAACATCCGTGTAAATTCCTTCACATCAATTTTACTATAGTTTCTTGTTTTATATTCTCTATACTCATTCCTTTCCTTCCTCTTACCTAATATGACTTTTATCCATTCATGATCCGTTATCTTTGGCTCATGTTCCACCTGCACTTGTGCACACCTATTAGCAAATAATAAATCGATAGTAGTTCGACTATCTTGCGTTATTCTTGTTGGTTTATTAACGCATTGCTTCATTCCTAGAATCAGCATTCCTGTTATCAACCTCTTTTTGTAGAATGTTTCTACCGTGACATCTATATTAAAATCACCTATTATCAAACAGTCTCCTTTTATTGTTAGTTCCTCAGTTATGTTTTCTATGTATCTTATAAATTCAGCATCCGACGCACTTGGCGAATGATACACAATTACTATCACTCCTTTATAATGTTTGTCCTTGACCTCTATTCCAGCACACCAGCAATTTGATTCTATTTTATTTATTGGTATCATATCATATTTAATATCATCTCTTATGTATAAGATTGCACCACCTGTATTCCTATTCTCCGCATCACATCTGACTGCACCATAGCCCGGCATATACACTTCACTCTCACCAATTTCAGCTGTCACTCTGGTCTCTGATAACGCTATGAATGCGGGTTTCATTTTATCCACTATTTGGTATCGTATTTCATCTTTATGTGCTATCAGACTTTGTGCATTTGTATACCATAGCATTTCCTCCTTCAGTAATTGCTAATCGTCCCATCCTGTTCTCCTCTTCTCTTCTTGGATTGCTCTTTCGTACGTTGGGCATTCCCGATCTAATGCATCATGTTCCATATTTATCTCTAAGTTGTATGCTTAGTTTTTAAACATGCAGTTTATGCACTTATTTTTCGTTGCTGTACATTTATTCGTTTCGTGATTTCCCGCACATTTATGGCATGTTTCCTCTCTTGTGCAGTTCTTGGCTATATGATAGTAGCCTCAAATGTACGTAGGTGACGAGTGTTGAGAACTCGTACGACTGGAAAACGATCCAAGTGTCGTCGAGGGTCTCGTGAAGTGCACCGTAGTAGCACGGCGCGATTTGTATCTGCCCGTACTGTCTGTTCGCATGCATGTGAAACTACTGTACCCCCTGCGTATAACATGCTTTACAGACATGGACACATCCGCGGGCAGCACACACGATGACACGACTGAACGAGTGTTTAACGCATATGGGTCGTGGAGGACCAGAGAAAAGCTGTCTCACTAGGATATAAGGTGACGCGTATCGATGAAATTTGGCGATACGCTGTAACGCAGTATGACTCGACAACGCGGTGAGGCGGTCATTTTGCTGAGTACATCGACACATTCCTAAAAATAAAACAGAAGGCGAATGGACCACCAGCAGAGTGTAACGATGACAAGGAAGCAATGGACCGTTTCATAGCGCTGTACGAGGAGTATGCGGGTATAACATATATCTCGACGAAGTGCTCTGCAGTCAAATCCCGGTTTACGATCGCTCCCAAAATTGGCGCTTAATTCATTCTGGGGAAAGTTTAGTCAACGCGAGGATCTCACGAAAACCGTTATCGTTTTCACGCGCTCGGAGCTTATGAATTTACTAACGAGTCCGGATATTGAGGTGACGGGAATACTACCGATTAATCACAATATCATCGTGATGCCACAAGACATCGAACGCCGTGATTGCAGCATACACGACGGCACAGCCTCGCCTAAAACTATACAGTTATCTTGAGGGGCTCGGGAGGCGAATATTGTACTGCGATACGGACTCCTGTATTTACATGAGTCGCCCCGGTGCAACCTCATCCTTTATTTCTTTCACTTTATTTATCAACCAGTCTATCTTTACATCAATGTTCGATTGTCTGTTGCTGCTGTTGCTGTTGCTGCTTCCCGATGTTGTTGCTGCTGTTCCTATAGATCCTGTTGATCCCAGTCTTTCTCTATCACTCCCCGTCACAGGTGTCCTCCTCCTCTCTGTTTTTTCTGCTCCAAAGGAAATTTCCTGAAATGGACCTTCGCATTTCACTACTTCGTTATCTTTATAAGTCTTATGCTTACTTGCACATCCCGGGTGGAAGTAACTCTTTACGCACTTCCTGCATTGCAGAACTACGTTTTTTAGTTCTTTCTTACATGCAGAGCATCTGTATTCAGCATATTCGGTTTCAATCAGATCGGCATTACCGACCGCTGCCTCCGATGGATATCACCGTTATCGGCAGATAACGGTGTGACTTTCAATTAATTCCCTTCATACCCGCACTCGTTGGTTCTTAGATGTTGGCACTTTAATGGCTACCTGATCAGCTTTTGTCGCTGAGTAGCATACAAACTAATTCACGCATCACATCTACTATGTACCATTTTCCGACTAGTTGACACCAACTGATATACATTGTCTATACCGGAACCTCTATGATAGATTCTTGCACTCACTAGTCCTCTCTATTCACCATACAAACTACAACTTTACGGAGCTATGTGATACACGTGAAGTCACGTCAAGAGAGGGGGGGGGAGAGGGAGATTGATCTTTATTAGCGTTCACAGCTATTTCAATACATAAAATAATTACATGAATCTAACTTAATAATAACTTACACCTAAGATATACTCCTTTAGATTTCGTTTGAAATGCTCCAATCTCCCACTACGTTTTATCGCTATCGGTAAATTATTATATATCTTTATTCCTTCGTAAAACATACTTTTTTGCGCATTACTTGTTCGACGAAATTGAATTGCAATATTCTCAGATTGCCGCGTTTGTCTTCCACTAACGTACCTTACTATTTATATTTTATTCCTAAAATAATCAGGTAACAGGCCTTTCACCATTTTGAAAACAAATTTACACGTATTATAGTATAGCCTCTGTTTCACGGACATGAATTGCAACGTTCGCAACATACACTCAACTTTGGTATTACGTCTACACTGCAATATTACCCGCATAGTCCGATTCGGCGCTACTTGCAGTTTATTTAGCTGCGTTTCACCCATACCAATTAATATGGTTGCACAGTATTCAAAATGAGGTGCAATGATCGATTTATATATTATACTATACACCTAGTATACGCTGATAAACTATTTCCTATTCTATTCAAAAAACTTGTTTTTAAGCTATTTTTTTCAACATATAATCACAATGTTCGTCCAATCTTAATTTACTATCAACAATTACGCCGAGCTACTTTATTTTTTCTACTTGTTTTATTGGTGTTCCATCCATACACTTTACCGCAATGTTCGCCCTTAGTTCCTTTCTTACACTTCTCACGACCGTATATTTTGTCTTACTCGCGTTTAATTTTAATCCGTTAACATTTATCCATTATCCAACTAAATTAAGCATCATATTCATCTTTTCTTCGACTTCTTCGCAACTTACGCCAGTTATATATAATATGGTATCATCGGCGAACATTTTTATACTACATCCTTCTGGACAACTTTTAACTATATCATTTATGTACATAGTAAACAGTAAAGTAAGGCCCCAATACAGAACCCTGCGGGACTCACTGATCAGTTCTTGAAGAATCATTAATTATACCTACAAATTCATCTTTTATCACATAAAATATTGATTTCAGCAACTCACTCGATATTCCCGCCTCTGTTCCCTTTTTGTTAGGTAAACTCATAACAATTTTCTCTAAATAATTTCCTTCAATCATTTAAAAATCTTCTATAGCGTCTCATATCTATAACATAAATAGTTCTTTTACCTGATTTTCTCCTATCTCTTTCTATAGAATTCACTATATTGTCAATAGTTTTTATATAAAATAAATTAAACTTATCCGCTATATTGCACTCATTTATGTTATCTAGTATCTCAAAATTTATATTTTCTATAACATTTCGTTCCATTGGTTCGCCTCTAATTACTTCTTTTAACGCTTTCTACATTGTCATTGGATCATTCATGTTTTAATCTATCATACTTTCATTATATTCTTTCTTTTTATCTCTAATAAGCTTAACTACAGCATTTCTCTCATTCTTGAACTTCAACCAATCCCTCATCTCTGTTGCTAATCTAATTTCATCGGAAAACCACTTTTTCCCATACCATACATTTGGAATTTTAAACATTTTCTTTGGAGCTACTATATTTAATGTACCTACTATACTTGTATGTTAATGAGTATGAGTACATTATATCCGGCTCAAAGGACCAAAAAATGTGTGATAATGAGTATGAGTAAATTATATCCGGCTCGAAGGACGAAAAAATGTTATGATAATGAGTGTGAGACTGAGTTTGAGTTTGAAATTATTTTTAATCTGTCGACAGGTAGCAAGTCGATACATTCACACGTAGCATGTCAAGTGACAGATGCGAATAGTAAGATTAAGGATCCTGGTGACAAGTATAAATAATTAAAAGCACTCAGTAATGAACAATAATAAATTCAATGTTTATTTAAATTATATAACAGTGATTGCATAAAAAATACCTGGTGATTATAACAAATATATACTGTGATTTGTCTGGCCTGCGTGTTGATGTACTGTTGGTGAGTAGGTTCTCAGGCCTCTGAGTTGACTCGTTGATTCCGTGTAGTTGATCCTGGTGATACGGTCTGGTTGTAGAGCTCGAGTAAAGCCACACGGCAGGCTGATGAGTGTCCGGACGCCGATGATCGGTGCGAGGCAGAATGGCGTCTCTGCAGCCAACGAGCGAACCACGCCGTTGACGGTTATGTGAGTGCTGCACTAGTCCTGTTGAGTTGCTGTGATTCGCACTGACACTGAATTTACACACGGGTGATTTGATCAAGAATGTACTACACTATAATACTGAATGTGCACAAAAGTGATTGGAACGAATGAATATCTCTGTGAGTTTACGCGGGAACGTGTACTGCGAGCGACTCGAGTGAGAACAATGGCGACATCCGTCGACCACGAGGCAGAGTATCAAGAAGGCGGACGTGCGTCACAGGTTGCTTGTGATTCGCTGTCAGCGATGGAAGGCGAGCCTTGTGAGTGGTCTTGCCGATGGGGCTACGCTAACAGCGTTGGCCGCTTGAGTGAGCTTCGATCGAGGATGTGAGCAGATGGACAATATGCTTGAGTGCGCGGTCGATAAATCGATATAGCATACCTGCGAGCTATACCATATGACGCGAGGCGTCAGATGATTGTGAGTGTAGCGTGTGCATGAGTTGAGTGTGTGCTTGGTAGGCGTGAAAACTGAACAATACTATTAATTAACTTTTCTGCTCTTCTGTTCACATTTAAATCCAGTCTTCGTACTAAATTCATTTCTAACAATCCAAGGAATGTGTTTATATTAAATTTGCTATAATCTCTACCACTAAATATTCTGAATTTACTTTTCGATTTAATCGATTCTAATTCAACCTGTAGCCACGCATGATCCGTTATTTTAGGTTTATCAAATACTTTAACTTTTATCTCCTTATTGGCAAAAACTAAGCCTATAATTGTTTGACTGTCTTTTGTACTACTTGTCGACTTGTCAACATATAACAGAGAGAGGGAAGGGGGGGAGAGGATGAATGAATGAATGAATGAATGTATTGGAGAATCGACGTGCGTCGACCTGTTGCTGCCGTCTAGCACGCGGCGTCCGGTTGGGCCGGAGGTAGCCGAGGCTGTGCCTCGCAGGCAAGCCACGTTAAGCGAGAGGATAGCTCCCAACGATGCTTTCGTATCCCGCAGCCATGTTGAAAATTTAGACACTTTCTGAAAAATCCACGGAACAGCGTACGCATCTACTGGACTCTCGGACCCTTTTTTACTGAATTCACCGGACTCGCTCAACATTTCGTACTCACCAGGACTCAAAACTCAGGTAAGAGTACACCGTCATAATTCTGTGCAGTTCACTGGCGGTGAGAAGTAAAAAATAAGTCGGTACATCAACATAATTGTCTCACTTTGTGGTGTGCGCTGCTGCACGGGCTGCCCCACGTTTTCCTCACTCTATCCTGCCTGCTCGATTAATATAATTGCGCATGTGCTTTATATTCACTGTAGTTTCCCCCAGTAAATCTGCTGGGAAAATACTGTGAATATTTTCTACTCAGTTGTGCATCCTCATTGTTCTTACTTGTCATGCTCTGCAGCGCTGACTGTGTCACGCTGTCTCATATCACATTCCAGCACTCATGCAGTACAACTGCAAGTGTTCTCACTTATTTCCTGTATTTTCTCATATAACTTCATAGAGAATTTACTGGGAATAAGGTACATTTTTTACACACTCATAGTTCTCACTCCGTGGCATGCTCCGCAGCATTGGCTGTGTCATGCTCACGCTCAAGCGCACATAGCGCACAATTAATATAATTGTGCTCTGGTTTCTCAACACAAATTCAATTCAATTTATTTATTTATACATTTGTCAATTCTCTGAGTTTTTGGTGTATTTATTTTTATATCATTTTTTATTCTTTCTAAATTTAGTCTATTTTTGTATTTATTCTTAACTTTTATATTTTTCCAACTTATATTATTTTGTATACCAAGTGATGAAAGGTAGAATAAACCGCTTCCTCAATATAACAACTATGTGTCTGGTTTATTTATCACCCTGTCTCGAGTGAGGTTTCATGTTTTCTCAATATATTCACAGATCTGTCAAACTACATCGGACGGATTCCCAAACAGAATGAATGAATGAATGAATTAATTAATGAATGAATGAATGAATGAATGATATTTATTAGGTTTCTCAGCTCTTTTATCTTACACAAAGTATCTTATAAACTAGTTGACTAATATATTATTATTTTATAAGATATTCTTTCAACATACGCTTCAATGTTGTAAGTCTATCACACTGCTTCAGTTCCAACGGCAACACATTATACATTTTTATTAGACGAATTGGATTTCGTCATAAATTTCGTTGATGATTTGTTGGTATTATCTAGAGACCATGAAGAGCATCTCACATATCTCGAGATTCTTTTTCAACGTTTTAAGGAGCACGGGATGACATTAAAATTTAGAAAGTCACACTTTTTCCGACAAGAAGTGTCTTTCCTGGGCCATATTCTCACAACTGAAGGACTGAAACCTGATCCAGAGAAAATAAGGGCTATTAAGGAATATCCAGCACCAAAGAACCTGAAACAGTTAAGGGGATTTCTAGTTTTGATAAATTTCTACACGAAATTTACTAATCGGCACGCACATGAGACTGCTCCACTTTTGGAATTGCTGAGGAAAGGAGTGAGGTGGAAATGGGAAACGACACAACAAGAAGCCTTCGATCGAGTTAAGGATCTATTCTGCGAAGCAGTAATCCTTCGTTTCCCTGACATGAAAGAACCATACATGCTAACAACTGATGCTAGTAGATATGCACTCGGACCCATCCTATCACAAAAGAACGAGGAAGGGGAAAGCGAAGTAATACCATTCGCAAATCGGACTCTTAAAGGGGCAGAACTCGGCTATATGACCATCGAGAAAGAATTATTAGCGATTGTAGGGGCCTTAGAGAAATTCAGGATCTACCTCCGAGGTGCTGAGATACAACTAAAAACAGACCACAAGGCATTAATATTTCTGAAAACATGTCGATTCACGGCAGAGAGATTAATGCGGTGGGTTCTATCAATTCAGGAATATAACCTGAATATAGAACACCTCGAGCATTACGAAAGGACTAGTAGTGATTGCAGCAATATTGGCACGCAAGGTTTCAAAGAATTTAATCGGGGAAATAAAATAATCGCAAAACATCAGAGGAACCAAAAAGACCTAGGTGACATTATGGAATTTCTAGAAAAAGAAGAAGATACAGAAGAAAAAAAGAAATTCCGATCACAAGAAGGTATCCTCCAGAAACATACCAAATCTAAAATCTAGAAAATAGTGCTACCAAAATGTCTGGTTCGACAAATAATTATAGAATGTCACGAACGTTATGGGCACATAGGAGCACGAAAATGTTTTCGTATTCTCGACGAAGATTTTTCGCATCCACACTTAGGACAACTCACAAGGTCGCTCCTGGCATGTTGTGATATCTGTCAACGTAGCAAAGTAACAGTACAAGTAAACTACGCTGAAATGCAAACGATTATTCCCGAGAAACCGGTGGACTTAATCTCGATTAACTGTAAAACATATTCTCGTGACCATCGATGCATTCAGCAAATATGTGGTACTGTTTCTAATGCGAAAAGCAAATACAACAACCGTAATTAAAAAGATCTTCAACGATTACATTTCGCAGCTCGGAAAACCAGCACGAATCCAGTTCGACCACGGGACCCAGTTCACAGCAAAAAACTGGACGATGAGAATATAAAGGCGGTATTTTCCTCGATTCGTCATCCTCAAGGGAATATCGTTGAGAGAGTAAATCGCGAGTTAGGACGATTTATGCGGACGTTTCTAACAGAAAACCACGCTGGGCGGTATAAATGGGTGCAAGTGGTGCAAGATTGTATTGAAGTAGTTCGTCGCGGGTCTGCCTTAATATAGTCGCCAATCGGAGGCGAGCAGCAAATGGAACGCTCCAGAAGCGCGTCTGCTTCTCATCTCCACTCTTGGCAGCTCTCGATTAACGAGAGCATTGTTCCTCGGTCTAGTCTGGCGTTGAACACCGTTGAAATAAAGTCATACAGAGTTTATCGTTACGAGAGAAACATATTATATACAGATCATTCTGCAACACCCGTTGATACGCGAAGTTTACGTGTCGTGCTTAATTAATAAACGAAGAACTATTACAATAATTAATACCGTATTCGCAAATTATTACCATCGTTGCTCAACCTTTTCCTCTCCTCACCTGACAAGCTTAATCGACACTCTACGAAATCAATTGAATACTTCAATAGATTGTATCAATGAATCCCACCGCGATACCACTGAATTTACACCCACGGAACTACAACGGGGTAACAAGCCAATCCGACTATGAATAAATGGTTGGGCATCCCAGCAAGTGAGCAAGACGATCCGTTGACCTACGAGGCAAAAATCGAGATAGCACGAGAAAGAATCATAAAAAGTGGGCACAAAGGGCCGAACGATTTAATGCCACACACAAGCTAACAAACTTCGAAGAAGGAGATCTAGTGTTAATAAAGGCTTTGAATGTGTCGGATCCTGCCAATCAGATCATCTCAAAATTCTTGCCTCTAGGAGAATGTCCATATCGCATAAAAGCATGCATGGGTCTAGATACATACTGTTACGTCCTGACGTAACGTCGCATTTATATATTTTTATTTTGATTACGTTAAAGTACTTCTGTTCTAGTTTCACTACAGTAAAAGTAACTTTTCACATTTTTCTTTTATTTTCGAACTTCTTAAGAGGAGAGGAGAGCAATTTTAGCGACGGAGATCGGAACCGGGTGAAGATGCGGCTCTACCGACCGTCTCCCGGGAAAATTAATCTTGTAAAGATGGAATTTTTCAGCGCTCCCGGTCAAAAGGCAAACTTTCAAAGCATGGGATCTATGGCGTAGACCCGGTTATCGACTGCCATTTATGGATCTATGATTCAGCGCAGCCTTACCCCCAATCCTAGACCAGGGGTTTGGCTAGTCGCCGTCAGGGGCGTTGTTGGTCATAGAGGAGCGGTTGGAGGGAACGCTATCACGTGACCAGGCGACCACACCCTTTCTTCTCGCTCTTGCCTGAAATCTTCTCTCTATCTCTCTCTCTTTACAAAGATGATGAAATCACGAACAATTATTAACTGAGCGAAACAATTAACAAAAGTGGAAGAACTGTCGATGTAAACAAAAGATTTATGACTATTAAAGTGTTCACACGAATACTGTAGGTAAAATATCAGCAGCAAAAAGAACAATTATGCTTCCATATGGAAACTACCCAGGGCTGTCACTCGAAAACGAGTACAACCCACATTGAATTAATGAGCTTACAAGTTGTAATCGGGTAATAGAAGAAAGATCAGTATATCAGAATTAATTTCCTTTTCCTCTTGAGATTATATTAATAAGTCTCTCGTAAAATATTGGAATTTATAGTAAAAATACCATCATATATATATAGAATATGTTATGCATATATAAAAAGGATAAAGGAAATATTAGGATTAATTTATGGTAAAATAGCGAAAAATAGATAAAACGAGAAAGAGATGAGATTAAAATTGAGTTGCAATGAAGCTTCTCCTGCAGGAAAGCGAGGCAGGCCGACTCTCCACGCAACGATAAACGCCTTACGCGAGGTCTGAACAGCGATCTAGCTGACTTGCGTACGGACGAAATATACAAGTAACCGAGTCAGGCGAGTCGCTCTCAAGAAAAGTACTCTCTCACTCTCTCTCGTTTCAATGCATAAAAATACTTGTTTTACCAGCAGGTTGATTATATGGAATATGTTACACATATATACATATATAAAGGATAAAATGAAATTTTAAGATTATTTTACAGCTAAATACCAAAAGTAAGACGAAACGAGAAAGAGAGAAAACTGTAACACGTATCAATAAAGCTTCCTCTGCAGGAAAGCGAGGCTGGCCGACTCTCCGCGCCACGATAAACGCCTTATCGCGAGGGGCTGAACGGCGATCTAGCCGACTCGCGTACGAACGAAATGTACGAGTAACCAAGTTAGGCGAGTCGCTCTCAAGTAAAATACCTTCTCTCTCTCTCTCGCTCTCGTTTCTATAACACGAGAATAATTGTCTAACTAACAAGTTATTTAAGAAAACTTATTAACTATAAGTAGAGTAATTACTATCAGGAATACAAATTGAAAATGCGGGTTTGATAACAGATGGCGTTACTAACGCTATACGCATCGGGCAGTACTGTGACTATGTTCATGTCAAAGCTACGTCTTATAGCTTTAATTTTCAGTATGTGTCAATTTGTCGCAGTGTCAAATTCATAGTTTTTTTGAGCTCTCAATATGTCGAGTTTCGTGCCAACAAAACAGCATTTGCGGGAAGTTTTTATTTACTTCTTTAATTTGAAGAAAAGTGCTGCTGAAGCACATCGATTGGTCTCCGAGGCTTATCCGAGTCATGTTCCATCGGTTTCAACGTGCGAGAGATGGTTTGTGCGGTTTAGAAGTGGTGATTTTGACGTTGAGGACAAAGAGCGGCCGGGCCAAGTGAAAAAGTTTGAGAATGCTGAATTGGAGGCAATACTCAATGAAGACTCGTGTCAAACTCAACAAGAGCTCGCAGATTCATTGGGAGTGACACAACAAGCCATTTCCCATCGTATAAGAGCCCTCGGAATGATCCAAAAGCAAGGACATTGGGTGCCGTATGAGCTGAAGCCGAGAGACGTCGAGCGCCGTTTTTTTGCATGCGAACTGCTGCTCGAACGGCAAAAACGGAAGGGTTTTTTGCATCGCATTGTCACTGGTGATGAAAAGTGGATCCATTACGATAACCCGAAGCGCAAAAAATCATATGGTTACCCCGGCCATGCATCATCATCGACGGCCAAACCAAATATTCACGGCGCCAAGCTCATGCTCTGTATTTGGTGGGACCAGCTGGGTGTGGTGTATTATGAGCTATTGAAATCGAACGAAACCATCACAGGAGCACTATACCGAACTCAATTGATGCGTTTGAGCCGCGCACTCAAAGAAAAACGGCCACAATACGAGCAAAGACACGACAAAGTAATTTTGCAACATGACAACGCTCGGCCACATGTTGCAGCGCCGGTCAAAACATACCTACAAACGCTGAAATGGGAAGTCTTACCCCACCCGCCGTATAGCCCAGATATTGCTCCTTCCGATTACCACCTTTTCCGATCGATGACACATGGCCTAGCTGACCAGCGCTTCCATTCTTACGAAGAAGCCCAAAAATGGGTCGATGACTGGATAGCAGCCAAGCCGGCCGAATTTTTTCGCGACGGTATCCGTAAATTGCCAGAAAGATGGGAAAAAGTTGTGGCTAGCGATGGACAATACTTTGAATAATTCATTTGTTACCATTTTTTCAGAATAAACGTTCAAAAATAGAAAAAAATCCCGCATTTTCAATTTGTACTCCTGATAATTAAACGAATAACCAATAATGATTAAAATAAGCCATAATTCAACAAAAACATTTATACTAATAAGAGATTAACTTGCATACGACGAGTTAACTACAGAATCTGTAACAAAATTATTACTAGTGGTTTGATGTGAAGGATTTAATTAAGTTTCGTACAAACGCTGAAATTCTGAACCATTACCATAGACACATCTGCATAGAAGCGAGCATAAGGATATTACCTAGACTAGGAAACTCTATCGAGAGTAGGCCAAGAAGCGGGGTGGTAAAAATTGCCTCATTTTCAGGGGAAAACGCATTGAGCGCGTTCCCTCACCTAATCGCGTGGTCCTCTGTGTATCACATCGCGCGGACAAATCAGAGCGCGCCATACCGATGCACTTGCATAGATGTATGGCTCTGCATGTCGGGAAGCTACTCTGCGGGGTAAGGGGAATGAATACGTCTATGGTTGAGATAGACCACGGGGACATTCTTATAATCAGGATAGGGTTTTATCCTTTCTTTTCTTTTTACGCGCTTGATGACAAGAATTTTCGATGCTCAGGAGCCCTATAAAAGGCTGCGAAAATCGGCCGGAGGCACAGTTTCACGGGGAGTAAAGGAGATAGTTTCACGGGGAGTAAAGGGCTAATCACTCGCCAGGCAGTCAATAAGACGCCAGGCAGTGAGTCAATAGCTTGCAGGAGTTAGACTTAATTTTCACGGGGAGTCAAGTTAGACAGTCTCATGGGGACCAAGTAGTACACTTCAATAGTTTTTTACCGCGGCTCAATTTCACAAAGTATAGTTTCAAGTAGTAGAGAGTACGAGTACAGTACTTATAATTATTAACGCGTGCGAAATCGGGAATATTGAACGTGCAACATTCGACTACTTATGTAGTTTTATTTCAATAAATAATTATTAATACGCACCAACGTATTTTGAGTTTGTCCGACTACACCAATCTACGTCCAACCAAAGTTCAACAGCAACAACCACATCAACAGACAACCGTAAGTACAATTTTCTTTTACCAATTAAAGTGAAACCTTGCTCCACGTGAAATTGTCATTCAAGTCCCATCCCATTATTCGTGAAGTAATTATCCCCAACCAAAAACGAAACGCACTCCAACTCTATCCCGAGTAATTTTTTGCGAGGTTAGACTCAAAAACGGGCTTGCGTCTTCGGTATTTTCTCGTCGGGTGTGCTAAAGGGAGGATTTATTCTCCTTGACCAGAGTACGGAAAATATACACCGAAACGTGCATCTATGTTAAATTCGTGGGTTTCGTAGAATAGGCCGCGATTCTGACGTAACAATACCTACTAGTCGATCGTCTCACTCAGAAAATCCGCGGAAAATTTCATGCAAGTCTAATGACTAAATAGCGAACAGATCAAGACGTAGAAGAAAAGTAATCAAAATAAAACGTACAGAAGAATAAGGAGTTTCCAAGGTGGCAGGTACTATAGCAATAAATAGATAAGAAAAAACACTAAATCCAACTTAAAATTCATCTACTAAAGAAACCAAAGGATAAGAGATCGATTGAGAATTCAATACCACGGGTCGATAAACAATATAACCAAACACCAGAGGTAAACAAACGATCGAGTGATACGAGAGAGACCAACGGTACACACTCCCCAAAGGTAAACGAATCCCAGATACTCGGACAACGGATGATAATTTATGGACAAATTACCGTAGATCGATAACCAATATTTACACAAGTTTAATGGTAACCAACAGGAAATCCGAAAGTCAACGATAGAAATTATTCTCTTAAACAATGTAAATCGGCAAAATATTCAGGCACTGCGTCCTCCTCACACGACGATTTCTAGCACGATCTCGCAGGGCTCTAGATTAAGATCACAGGGATTTCTTTAATGTATTTTTTTTTGTATTACTATTTTTTTGTCATTCGTACGTTTGGATGGATGGAGAGAAAGAGAGAGAAGGAACGCACCGCACTCACAGATGGTCGGCTTCGGGATTCGGTAGTTCGATTTAAAGCAGGAAGATACAAGCATCTTCTCGCTGTCAGGATATGGAGCCGTCCCGCTAGACATTCATCTACGACCAATATGCTATTATTTAACATCGACAATCTGATCTACAAGCAATAACCAATCTATACAATGGGGTTCACCTGCTGGACTGGGCTACACATTTCTGTTATCTTCTGTTAATTTATGCGTTGTCCAGCTGAGGCGCTTATCTAGCGACACCGATTCCCCCAATTAACCGAGTTTGGCTCGTTAGGAGGAGATCATAGTTCACGGGCACGCATGCCGACAGGAGCTCGAGGCTTTTTCCCGGTTACCGTCGAGCTAGTAGGACGTAGCGTGGAGCATCTCTTTGCCAATAAGTGATAATTAAATCGAGAAGGGAATATTTCGAGACGGTTTTGCAATCACCTCAGATTGACATCGAACATCGCTGCTGCATCGTTCCGGTGAGCTTTCTTTCTCTTTATGGTTTTTCGTCGTTTTATCTGGAGTTTATACAACTGACATTATTAGAGCATGGTCGTACCCGCGATTCTTGCATACCACGCGCAGAGTATTATTCGTACCGAGATAGATTGCGACTATTTAAGTGTAAAATCGAGATCGTTTGGCGTTTAGAGCCGGGAATAAGTCACGTCGGGTTTTCTGTTACTCTTTTGTATTCGATTACTATTAATTGGACGTTATTTTAGTATTATTTTATTGTTTTGTAAGCTTGTGCAGTGCGTGTTCGGCCGTCGTCCCGTATTTTGTGCGTTGTAGCGAGGGATTTGCACGTTTTGGAACGTATCTCGCCTTGTTAAACTGTCCGTTGCTTTTCTTAAATTTTATTCGACTATAGCAGGGATTGTAATTATTATTTTGGACGTGAGTTACTTTATTATTGTTTTCTATTTTACTTAATTTAATTAGGCCTGGTGAGTTATTATCTCGCGTATGAGTTATTCTCGGTTTTGCCTTTATACGACTTTCAAGTTGGAAGATTCGAACAAGGAAAGGCTTCGCGTACGTGACCTTCTGGCGTCCCGTGATTGTAGAGTTATTTTGAGTGTGTGGGATTGATCCGGCATCGGCCGTATCGCGAGCGAAATTTTCGAGAATGCTTATTATTTGACTTTGTTTATTATTATTTTGGACGTGAGTTACTTTATTATTGTTTTCTATTTTACTTAATTTAATTAGGCCTGGTGAGTTATTATCTCGCGTATGAGTTATTCTCGGTTTTGCCTTTATACGACTTTCAAGTTGGAAGATTCGAACAAGGAAAGGCTTCGCGTATGTGACCTTCCGGCGTCCCGTGATTGTAGAGTTATTTTGAGTGTGTGGGATTGATCCGGCATCGGCCGTATCGCGAGCGAAATTTTCGAGAATGCTTATTATTTGACTTTGTTTGACTCTATGTTGTTTGTTCCTACCGTTCTTTGGTATTCTGTTAGACGTGAATTATTTCGAATTGTCGGGAATCGATCAGGATATAAGCTATGCAGGAGAGTGTGAGAGAAGGAGCGAATGCCGCGATAATTTATGCTGCCGAATTAATGAAGAGTACCCATTGTTAAACATCAGAGATAATTTGAGGGATATGTTCTTTTACACTTTTTTTTGTTATTGTGATATTTTGCCAAACCAGTAATCATTTGTTTTTAAACAAAGAAACGATCTGCCTTAGTGGCATTTGTGAATCCCGTATTTGAATTGTTGTCTGTTTTATTTATTGATTTATTTATGGATTTTATTTATTGATTTTATTTATTGACTTTATTTATGGAATTGACTTATTACCACCTTGACAGTCCGAACCACCGGCTCTGCCTTAAACAGCTGTAGCTAGCCTGGGCTGCGTCTGGTCAACTACTTCGTTTTTTTTTCCCGGCGCGTCAGCGCCTGGCGGCCAACTCGAAAGAGAAAAAATAAAAGGAAGAAAAACAGCCCCGACCGGCTACAGGTAACGTGGTATGTGGAGGTGCAAATTTACGTTACAACAACGATCGACCAGCATACAGAAATAAAATCAACCAAAAATGTCAAGCCCAGTCAAAATTAAAAAGATCAAGGAAAAACAAATATCGGAGATGAGAAGAAACTGGAGGCTTAAATAAAAATCAATCGAACAACTACGGATTAAAAGTTGGAAAGAAAGAATACCACAAATCTGGACAAATTCACCAAAAAGCAAACGATGGGATCTTATATACCCAATCGATCGAAAGGGATTCACCATCATCACCGAAGGTAACGTCCGGAAATGGGAATGGGGAAGCATAGTGGGACCGAAGAGGGGATACGGTAACCGCGTCGTTTTGCGAAATTTAATCAAGAGTAATCAGTCACTACCAGAATCTCAAAACGCACAGTCATAACGAAAATCTAAACAATGTTTCGCAATTATCCAACGGAAGGACTGGCCGGAGAATATCCCAACATCCAGACCCTGAGCCTCGCCGATACCCAAAGAATATACGTCTATATACTATAAGAATATACGACGGGGAAATCGCTGTCGCACGAGACGATGCATGTTATATGAATCCTGTGTCTCGAGCCATGGTAAAACATTTTTTCTTGCCACTCTCTGACCCACCTGAGCCAAATTTTTTGCTCGAGAATAGGATGCAGGATGAGCGGAGTCATAACAGATTTTTTCAAGAATTTTCATAATTTTAACGATGACCAGTTAAATGGATTTTTTCTTTTTCTTTATAAGATGCACGGGGAACTGATATCACTGGGATGACGCTGGCTCTCTACTTGTGCGTTGTTTTACAAATGTTCCTCCTTTTCTTCTGTCCCCTCCATCCCTTCGATGATGTAATTGTCCATCGTGAGCATTAAATCTCTGTTTGAGTGTGCGGTCTCGACCTCGTTGTTGCTGCTGTTGCTACTGCTTCGGCTATCATTATCGCCTGGTAAAATGAGACGCCGCCGCGATGTCGAAGATGATGTAGGTATACGTTCATGTAGTAACCCGGGATGGCCGATAAATTTACGTGACATCTGTATTGTTTGCAGCAAATTGGCAGAGTGAGACTGACCGACGGGTTTTTCGCGTTTTTAGCGTGCATAGCATCATTAACATGATCAATGATATTGGAATTTGAAATTCTTCTGCCGTCTATGGAAACAACACCGTTACGATCCGATTTACATGTCATTTTACCGACTGCACCGCGATGCTAGATGCGAAGCAACGATATTGTTTTAGATAAAATTTGTTTAGTACGCTATCAATAATAAATGTGTCATTGAGCCGAGACTTTATTTCCATCATTAAGACATCATCGACTTTATTTTCGCGGCTATCGAGTACTGCTATTTTTCGTTTTGACGGAATATTCGGTACTGTATTATCGTACTCGACCAAGTGAAGATAACGCTGTAGAACCTGGTGGTACGCTGTCCGTTGGTGGTAGGGTCTCTCTCTCTCTCTCTCTCGCTCTCTCTCGCTCTTATATAAGTGAGAGTTTAGAATTTTACTCAGCTCAGGGACGAGGCGTGATAACGGTGTACCGGTGGTCTGTACGGAGGGCGACGGCTCTGTAGTATTAGTAGTAGCAGCAGTCGTAGCGAGATCCACGAGACGATGTACTAATTATCGTATGGAATAGGCACCATATGTTGGTCATATTCCATAGCTCGTATATGCCAAGACAGGCACAAGAAGCAACGTGAGAAATCTGACAAAGTGCTCGACGATGATATTCCTCTTGCCACTCCAATTTCCCCTTTTCGAGGCTAGTCGTCGGAGAATTGTCGCGTGCCGCCGAAGATGATTTTTGCACGTTGTTCAGGATCACGTTTCCCTGTCAAACGTTTAAAACACATTCGCATATACACTCTACGAGCACTACATCTGGTTTGCGCAAAATTATTTCCTTTTTATCGAAATGTCCGTGTAACGCCACTATAAGCGCATTACTGGTACATCGCGCATCGTATCGCGAACCTTTATTGCTTCTTGAGACACGTAAACGTAATGGTATTGGTCATCGGGAAATATACAGGCGCGAAATCGACAATTATCAGGCGTCGATTGCTTCAAGTCGAATAGTAAATAGCCTGAGTGCGGTGCAGCTGTTGCATCGAAATGTACTTCCTGCAAAAATGTTGAATTTATGCGCGATCTCGCGGATTTTTGAAGACAACGATATAATTAGCGTTTAAGGAGATATGGCGCTGCCCGTGACCCTGATGGAAGAGATTTTGCGTAGTGAAAATGATACTGAGATTTTTATGATGGCTACCCCTGGTGAAAACATTGACCACGGTATTATTTGATGCCTCGCGCATTAGATGGTCAATGACCACAAGTTTATGCCCTGTATCAGTGGTGTAGTCTGCTACTTCCGGTAAATCCTAACGAAATTCGGTTTTATCACCGTACTCTGAGTACGCGAACGGCCACGCCGAGTAATAAAAAAGTACACGCTCGAACGGGACATAAGTCATTTCGCGCATGTAGTTAAAGATTTTTTTGATAAAATACGTTTTATCCCACCCCGTAGGACCGCTTATCACGGTTGTCCATGGATGTTTCCAACGGGTATCCATATCGATGAGTGTCTGTCAAATACAATCAGTTGACTCTTTAATAAGCTTATACCGCTGCGGTGGTCCCGCGGCATCAGCTATTTTCGCGGCCTTGACAAGCTAATTAGGCGCAGCGCGCCTGTGCCAGCTGATAAGGCGAGCCCGCGGTTTAAACTAATGTTTACTTCGTATGTAAATTCAATAATGATGGTTTTTTATTTCTCACAAATAAAGCAATATTTTTATTTCACTATGCATACAGCTCTATGTGCAAAATTTACGAATTATGTATTTCTAAGCATCGATATTATGTCCACGGAGATAGGATAAGAAAGTCGGCACAAACATCATTTCCTCTTATCGAGGAAACACTCGATAAGAAAGATGGGACAAAAGGAATCAACGATGAGAAGTCAGACCAAAAAGGAACGGTAAAGAGATAGCCACAACGGCCATGAACAACAGCACAAAAAGAATGAGCGGAGAACGATTTTATACATAATAAATAAATATTTGTATTCTTTTTACTTATTGTATCCAGTAATTGCAGTACATGAAATTCGTCAAAAACTAAATTTTTAAATAGCACAAATTCAATCATAAGACATAAAACTATTATGTTTGATACTTTTTTCGTTATACTAATTAGCGTATTTCACAGTAGCCATACGGTACAGTAGAGTACTTCCCCTGCCGCTTTCGCTTCGTGTAAACAGGTTTCTATGATTTCGTTTCTTTAGGCGAACCTAATTCCATTTTCTTTTCTACCTGATGAAATGCCATGCGTCTAATAGCGACAAATTTTTAAATAATAGGTACGCTCATAGCGTCTGTCACGAAGGAGAATATCGCGTTATAATTTACGTGACGGCTTTTCGCAAAGTTTAGTGCGATATATAGTCGTACCATCGGATTTACGAACAAAGTCTGCGTCAAATTTCGATGCTCCCGTAACGAACGAACGTATATATCTACCTGGCCGGTATTCCCGTGATTTATTCGCAAAATGTCCGGTAAATTGACCGATCAGTGGCACATACTCGTTGTTACCGGGGCGACTCATGTAAATACAAGAGTCCGAATCGCAGTATAATATTCGCCTCCCGAGTCTTTCAATCAGTAGCATACTCGTCACCTCAATCTCCGTATTCTTTAGTAAATTCATTAGCCCCGAGCACGTGAAAACGATAACGGTTTTTAACGGATAAATTGAGCGACAATTTTTCGAGCGATCGTAAACCGGGATTTGACTGCAGAGCATTTCGCTCGAGATGTATACCCTCAGACCCCTCGTACAATGCGATGAAACGCTCTATTACTTCCTCGTCATTGTTACACCCTGCGGCCGATCCGCTCGCCTCTTATTTTATTTTTAGGAATATGTCGATGTACTCGGCAAAATGACCGTCACTTTATTTCCGAGCGAGACGGCTTTTCTTGGCTCGTTCACGACCAACGTTCCGTCAAAGGCTCGCTCAGTCGTGTCATCGTGTATGCAATCCGCGTATATATCTATGTCTGTACAGCATGCTCTACACAAGGGGAAGAGTAGTTGCCCACGTATATAAACAGGCAGTACGGGCAGATACAAATAGCGCGGTGCTACTACGACGCCCTTCGCGAGGTCCTCGACGGCACTTAGATTGTTTTCAAGTCCTACGAATTCTCGACACTCGTCACCTGCGACCAATTTCGAATGACAAACGGGATATTTTTTATTCTTACACACCCATGGATACAGCGAGCACATATCCACATAGCGTATATACTCCCGGTTACGTCCTGGTTCCCCGCAATATTCTACGTGAAATTTTTTAAATATTTTTAAACCTGTATTTTACACATTTTCATATATATATATTATTAATATGAACAGATATATGCAGGTATACATGTATATACATATATATATATATATCTGTTCTCACTCCATACATATAATTTTATATTTATATTTTTTTTTATATACATATCTTATGCATGTAATTATTCATACATTTTTATATGCGTATTTAATACGCACACCCTGTATTTGATGCATGTAGGTATATGTATAATACGTGCATGCACATATACATTAAGCCATATTCTTAGACGCTCGCTGGGGTATAAGCGAGAAACGCTGAGCAAAGCATCGCGCGATAACCACCCGTGCGACTTTGTTTAGTCCCACGACTAAAGCCGAGCATAGTTATTGAATGTGACTTTGTATTTATCGTGGCAATGCACAGCTTCTCTCGCACCCTAAACGGGATAAGGTTGCTCGCCACATTCCCATGTTATCCATTGGCGAGTAGCCACTTCAAATCTTTAAGCTAACGTAAGCAATCCCACGTACCGGGCCGTGGTGTTTGGTCCAGGCGACCGTCGAACGGAAGCGATAAGCCCGACACCCGGCTGGGTTACGCTGACAGGCCGGTGAGGCTGCGAGGCCCGTTGTTCTGATTCTCAGAATCTAGATAGAGACCCGCGGGACTCGCAACTCTGCACTTTTGAGAGTAGGCGACTGGAGGGGCACTTAGCCACCCATCATACCGAGTCGTTGTCTTAAAAGAGGCAGTCCTCATCGTGCGGGCAATTAGGAACGACGCCCTCAAAATTAGACACTTCGTTTTCGAAATTACATTCGTGTATTACGCGATCGACAATCAATTTCGGTTGAATAACATTTTTATTGTGTAATTGACATTTTGTACTTCGTGTATTACGCGATCGACAACCAATTTCGGTTGAATAACATTTTTTATATATATTGTGTCCAATCAATTTCGGTTAAATAAGATTTTTGTGTATCGTGTAATTGACATTTTGGACTTCGTGTATTACGCGATCGACAACCAATTTCGGTTGAATAACATTTTATATATATATTGTGTACAATCAATTTCGGTTAAATAACATTTTTGTGTATCGTGTAATTGACATTTTGTACTTCGTGTACTGCGGTGATCGACATTTTTGTTCACCGGACATTTCTACATTGCGCATTATTTTCGTGCGCATTGGAATAAACATTTATTATGGTAAGGTGCAAGGAATTCTCGTGATTTTTATCAATCAACCCACCAAGAATTCCCAACATTTTTCCCGACCCGTCTTCTTTACTGTTTTCTGTCGCCAAGCCGGCCGCGATTTCTCTCTCGTGGGCCAGCTACTTTGCGCGACGCTTGGTCGTAAGGCCCCCGTGGCCTTTGACTTTCATTTCTGTCTAGGTGATCTGGAGCGCGACCCTCGTTGCACCTCCAGATCACGTGTTGTTTGGTCTCGCACCTGGTTGCGAGTCTGCAGCACTCTACATCCTGGTGGCGTTTGGAAACTCGCGCCGGGGGATCTTTAACTAGGGAGCGTGGCGTCAACTAACAGTTGCACACCCTTCCGTTCTCTTTATTTTACGAATCCGCGTGGTACCTCAGGGTCCTACACGCGGGTTCCATTCTTTTTCCGAGGAAGCATCGTATGACCACAAAGAAAGTGGACAACGGTCTTTCTCACTAACCGGTCCTAATTACCTAAACATTAGATGGGCAAAACCCGTAAACGCGCAGGACGACAAATCAGGGAAAAACAGACCCAGTCAGCGGGAAACGACGCAACACCGACTGCGACTCCCGCCCCGAACCCAAACCGCGGTTTATCAAATGTAACCATCGAGTTACGTGATTGGTCAGACGGCACGGGCGAGCGAACCCTAAAACGGGTTCCCGTGGCTGCAATTCGGCCCATGGACGTGCAACGCTGCACGATACGTCCCGACGAAGAGCGAACGGAGCCGCAACCGGGACCGTCAACGTCAACGTCGACATCAACTCGCCAACCGCAACAGGGGCCCGCCAATTACTCCGACACGACCGACTCGGAATCAGACGAGGGTCGCGTCGTCGTCCTCGATTAATTCGTGCGGAACAGCGCCAACTAGTTTTAAGGTGAGTAAACCCACTTATTTATTCGAAAAATAAAGTATTTCGACAGATCGACCGTGCCCCAATCCCGAGGCAGCACATTCTGTCACAAAATGGGGAAAATAAAATATTATTCCTTCGTCGCGTCTCTTATTTAAAAACCCAGGACGTAACACTCCCCATCCGCGACATCGTGCACACTGCAAAATTTTCCGTTCGACCGCCAAAGAAAGCATCGCGTGGTTCGAGAGGCATCTGCTTGACCATGTAGTGGTTTTTCACGTATAACAACATTTTCTAGTTATTCTCAAGTAAGTTGTCAAAATCGCATTCCTATATCTCGCTTAGAGTGACCTTTTCGATCTGATTCGCCTGGAATTAAGAATGGTACGCTCGTATCGCTCATTCATTGTATTGGGTCTAGGAAAAAGTTCGTGGCGTTTTTCCCGATAGATGGCATCAATTGCAAATGAGTCAGGAAACACAGATCGCAGCGACACTACTAAACGCTCGTTGGAAAGGTGACACTTCGAGCGTTACTTTGAGTATATAAACATCGAAATTGGTGCAGTGGTTGGAAAGTTCTTTGTGATTGAAAATGGAGAAAAGTAATGAAAAATTGCGCTATATTTTGGATTATTATTACGACAAAGGGAAGAACGCTGCGCAGGCTTACGAACAATTTGTGCTGTATACGGTGAACGTACTTTATCCAAATCTGCTGCGCGAAAATGGTTCGCTTGCTTTCGTTCTGGTAATTTTGATGTGAAAGATGAGTCACGTTCTAGTCGTCCAATCACTGAAAAAGCTGATGAAATTCTTGAAAAATTCCAGAAAGATAAGCGTATCAGCAGTGTCGATATTGATGTGGAGCTAGGCATTGACCACAAAACTGTTTTGAACCATTTACACAAAGCTGGCTACAAAAAGAAGCTCGATGTATCGGTTCCTCATGAGTTGAACGCGAAAAACATGATAGACCGAATTAACGTCTGCGATGCGCTGCCGAAACGCAATGAAATCGAGCCATTTCTGTAACGTGTCATAATCGGTGATGAAAAATGGATCACGTACGACAATCGAAAGCGTCATAGATCATGGACAAGGGATGGTGAGCCGTCACAAGCGTTCGCAAAGCCAGGATTGACGGCAAAAAAGGTGACGCTGTGTGCGTGGTGGGACTGGAAGGGAATCGTCCACCATGAGCAACTTACAATTGGTCAGACGATTGATTCTGAACTCTACTGTAGACAACTAGAGAGATTACGCCAAGCAATTGAAAGAAAACAGCCCGAATTGATTAATAGGAAAGGTGTTGTCTTCCATCATGACAACGCCCAACCACACACTTCTTTGATGACCCGTCAAAAATTGCGAGAGCTTGGTTGGGAAGTTTTGATGCATCCACCGTATAGTCCAGACATAGCACCCTCTGACTATAACCTATTCCGATCTCTGCAGAACTCTCTCAATGGAATTACGCTGCCTTCAAAAGAAGCCTGTGAAAACCACTTGATTCAGTTTTTCAACCAGAAACCACAGAAGTTTTTCACCGATGGCATCATGGCTCTACCCGAAAAATGGCGAAACATTGTCGATAATAATGGAGCATATTTGGTTTAAATAAATTCATTTTCACACTATAAGAAAACCAGTTGAATTTTACTAAAAAAACGCCACGAACTTTTTCCCAGACCCAATATAACCGAATTTCATTCGCTCATCTCAATTCACGCAATAACATCGCGGACAGCCATGCCAAAATAAACCGTAAAATTGAAAAACGTGATGCACCCCCGCATCCACGTAGTATCCGTCGATGGTTCGTAAACCAGTCGGAGGGCGATACTCTCTCGCGCATCCAGCATTAGCGATAACGATGTTGCGCTCGCGCTCGAGCCATACGAGGCATGCGTCGGCTTTGCGCGACTGCTTATCGCCCCAGCGGTACCCCCCTGGTGGTAACACCGCAATGCAATCTTTCTGCAGAAAAATCTTTCGAAATACTCTCATATATGTTGATGCTATCGTGCACGCTTCTGTGAACAGACTTACACTTCCGCAACGTACCAGATCTATAAATATGAAACCGGAATTTGCCCATAGATGGCCCTAGCTGTCAATGTAGTTACCGTCAAACCGCGTCATTGGCGCCATTTCCTTGTTGACATCTCTGACAAAGATTTTCAACTCACAACAATACAAGTTTCATACAACAGCATAGTTTGTAATAGTGTTGAACATGTCGAATTTTGTGCCTGGAAACTACGATTTGCGGACAGCATTGATTTTCTGTTACCATTGGAAGAAAACTGGTGCAGAATCGTATCGAATGCTTGTCGAAGCTTACGGTGAGCATGCTCTTGGTAAATCACAGTGCTTTAAGTGGTTTAAAAAATTCAAAAGTGGCGATTTTGACGTGAGAAACGAAGAACGTGGAAGAGCACCGAAAAAGTTTGAAGACAGCGAATTGCAAACATTGTTGGATGAGGATGACGCTCAAACGCAACAACAACTCGCGGATCAATCAAATGTGACACAGGAAGCCGTCTCCATACGTTTGAAAGCCATGGGAAAGATCCAGAAGATGGAAAAATGGGTTCCACATGAACTGAATGAAGGACAGCAGGAAAACCGAAAAACTACTTGCGAAATGCTGCTCGCCAGGTACAAAAGAAAGTCATTTCTCCATCGAATTGAGACTGGCGATTAAAAGTGGATATATTTTGAGAATCCTAAGCGTAAAAGAACATGGATAACTCCAGGCGAACCATCGACATCGACTGCAAGGCCAAATCGCTACGGACGGAAGACAATGCTCTGTGTTTGGTGGGATCAGAAGGGTGTGATCTATTATGAGCTGCTAAAACCTGGCGAAACCGTTAATACTGAACGCTACCGACAACAAATGATCGATTTGAATCAAGCTTTGCGTGAAAAACGACCAGAATATCAAAAAAGGCAACACAAAGTGATTTTGCTTCATGATAATGCACCATCACACACAGCAAAACTGGTCAAGGAAACGATTGAGCTTAGTTGGGAAATACTTTTGCATCGGCTTACTCACCAGACTTGGCTCCGTCCGATTACTACTTATTTGCATCGATGGGACACGCACTTGCTGAGCAGCGCTTTACTTCTTACGAAAATGTACGAAAATGACTCGATGACTGGTTTGCCTTAAAAGAGCAACAGTTTTTTTGGCGTGGTATCCACAAATTGTCAGACAGGTGGGAAAAATGTATAGCTAGCGATGGGCAATACTTCGAATAAAATATTTTTTATAATTTTCATAGAATAAACGTGTATTTTTTATACAAAAATACCGGTTTCATATTTATAGACCTGGTATAAGTAACTCGCGAAAACCTAGACACGCTCGTCTCAAAACCATAACATCTGTACGACAATATTGCACAAATTCAGTCGCAAAAACAAATTTAAAATCGATGCGATTTTATACTTCCTCATACCATTTAAAAAATCACTCGCGATCCACTAAAAACATTGTGTCAGGTGATTAAAAATGCAGAGCCGGTAGTGGACCTGTGTAAATCCGATATTCTGATGTGTTGAATAAATGCGGAAATGTACCTTTTGCCACCTCATCCGCGAAACGGAAGGCCTTAGGTAAAGCGCTAAGAACCATGGATAAATAGTTTGCCCGCAACAACGAATAAACTCGTAGGATTGCTCTCAAGAGTAGAGCTCGAGGACGGGGTTTTCATGGGTGCCGGAGTTACGCCACCGCGTGGTGTTAGATGTGCAATCAGCTTAATGAATACTACCGAGTAGGTGGTAGAGATACAACGCCCCGTAGTGAAACTCGAGCCGCTCGAAGCAGCGGCAGTAGTTCAAGCGGCCAGGCAGCCGCTATGGAGGTAGGCGCCGTCAGCACGGAGTGAAGGTTCGACCGCCTCGCGCGAATTGCCAAAGAGCTTGATACGGCGAACCTCAACGAGGAAGAGCGCAAAGCGCTTAGCGAAATCACAAGTGAATACGAGGACGTGTTCCACCTACTAGGGGGCTGCCTTGTACGCTTATGGTAGCGCATGTGATATCCCTTGAGAAAGGAGTGCAGCCCATTAAGGTGCATCCAAACAGGCTGCCCGAGACCCACAAAAGAGAAGTGGAAAGGCAGACATGCGAAATGCTTGCAGAAGGCATTGTCCAACCCAGCAGGAGTCAGTGAAACGCGCCGCTGCTGGTTGTAGTGAAGAAACCTGATGCAGCCGGAGTGAGGAAAAGCGTGTAGTGGTGGACTTTCGGAAGTTGAACGAAGCCATCATCGAGGACTCATACCCACTACCCAATATCACCGAAATATTGGACCAGTTGGGACGGGCCCGATGTTATACGACTTTGGATCTCGCCCCTAGATTTCACCAAATCCCGATGGCGCAGCAAGACAAAGAAAAAACCGCATTTTCTACTCCACAGGGCCATTTTGATCATAACCGCATCCTATTTGGACTCAAGAACGCGCCACCGACTTTCCAGAGGCTCATGAACTCCGCGCTGGCTGGACTACAGGGACTTAAATGCTATGTGTACCTAGATGACATAGTAATCCACGGAAAAACCTTCAAGGAGCACAATGACAGGCTGCGAGAGCTACTGCAGCGGCTAAGAGAAGCCAGATTGGCAGTGCAACCGAGCAAGTGCCAGTTCCTGCGCAAAGAAACGCAGTACCTTGGCCACATCATCTCCGAAGAGGGTGTACGTGCTGATCCGAAGAAGCTGGAAGTGGTAAGAGAATTCCCGGTGCCGAGAGACGTAAAAGGAGTACAATCCTTCCTCGGACTAGCTGGTTCTTACCGGAAATTCATCTAAGATTTCTCGAAAACCGCGAAATGACTTACAGAATTAACCCAGAAAGGGGTTTAATTCGAGTGGACGGCATTAAGAGATAACAACGGTCGCCTCAGACAGAGCGCTCGGCGCTATTCTTTCGCAAGGCGGGATCGGGGACGTTTTGCCCTTATGCTACGCGAGCCGCACCATGTTGAAGGTTGATCTGAATTACTCAACGACGGAAAAGGAACTACTCGCTATAGTCTGGGCTCTCGCTCAATTTCGGCCATATATTTATGGTACTCGCTTCACGGTCGTGACAGACCACCAATCGCTCACCTGGCTGTTCGGAGTAAAGGACCCAGGTTCGAGACTAATGCGTTGGAAAATCAAATTGGCGCAACATGAGTTTAATTTCGACTACAAGGCAGGTAAGCGCAACACGAATGCAGATGCGCTAAGCCATATATTCCTCACTACGAGGGCCCAAGCGAGAGCGAAGAACAACGCCCGTGATTCAGAAAAGGAAAACACTACGGGGCAACTCGACACAGCAAATGACCGCACAAAGCGGAAGGCCGAAGACACCCCATATAGCCGAGGTAGCTCGCTGGAGGGAGAAGACGAGCTCGCCCACGAGATAGAAAAGGACAGAGCGCGCCCGCGTACGGACAGCCGCACAAAGCGGAGAGCCGAGAATACCACGGGCCAGCCCAGCAATGAGGCAGAGCGACAAGCAGCGCCTGCCAATGCAACAGAGAAGGATAGAGAGATACGCAGCGTGCATGCAGGTCGCTCGACTGATCCCCACAGCACCGCCGAGAAGCCGTGCGGTCGGGGAAGGGGCAGACCACGCACGCTAGCAATGCAAGGCACGAATAAGACTGCGAGCATCGCTGACAAAGACAGAATGAGTGAGTGAAGAAACTGCGGACAGAGCACCGCACAAGCCTGCTGAGGAAGCGAGGAACGGCGGGGGCCGTAGCCCGCAAACTTCCAGCAGCACGGAAAAGGACAGCGTTATAAAAGAATACAGCGACTGCACCAGTGGCGTATCCATCCCCTCCACCGATGGCCGCTAAAAAATAATAAAGAAATATCACGACACCCCACTCGGAGGGCATCAGGGTATTAGGAAAAATACATATCGTCCTACGAGTCCTGTCAAAGGAATAAAATCAGGAAAAGAGAGCGGGTGCCGATGGTGGTAACAGATACCCCATCGCGGTCATTCGAAAAAGTAGCGGTCGATATTGTAGGATTTATAGTTGATTACTGACATTAAAATAGAGATCGTGAATTGATGTCACCAGAGCCACGGTGGCGTAATTGGTAACGTACCAGGCTAGAATTCTGGAGTTCCCGGTTCGATCCCGGGCTGTGGTGATATTATTTCACGATTTCTTTAGAAATTAAAAACCGTCAATTGTGGTTGCTTCATTAATTCTTAACGAATAAGTGAGGCAATCAGAGTTGACAAAAATTAGGAATTCGATTGTTTGAGATCTTTCGACCAAAAAATATCGATAACGCAGGAATCTAGATAACGCTGACTCAGACCCCGAGTTGCGATTTACCAAATTTCCATTTTAGAAGAAGACAAGTGGTCGGGAATTGTCACAGAAATTCAGAATTTAATAATAACATATACACGACCGATGATTGATTAATAGTTAGATATTGTAGGACCGCTACCCGAAAGAGCATCTGGAAAAAAATATATGCTTACTATCCAGGACGCGCTCACGAAATAGTGCAGCAATATCACTGCCGAACCAAGAGGCTTCGACAGTTGCTTGAGCACTAGTAGAAGAATTAATTTGCCGGCATGGAACGCCGGAAATAATATTATCGGATCAGGGTATGAACTTCCTTAGCTCGACCTTCAAAGAAATGTGTGGACTGCTGCGAATTAAGAAAATACAAACGAATATCTCAAAAATGTCACAAGCGCGGATCAAGGAAATTGGGACGAGTGGCTGTCGTACGCAATGCTTACGTACAATACCACTCCACATACGGGGACCGGATTGTCTCCCCACGTGTTGGTGTACGGATGCGAGGCTGAATTGTCGACCGCCGTGAAACAGGAGCCCCGCAGCACCTATGCCCACGATGACTACGTCCACGAGTTACGCGAGCGATTACGCGCCGCATGGACTATAGCACGAGACAACCTGGAGGGCGCGAAAAGACGGTCGAAGAATACGTACGACCACGGCGCGCAGGTGCAGGAGTACTGCGTCGACAAACACGTACTCCTCCATGACGATACGGTGCGCAGGGGGCGGTCAGCCAAGCTGACCCCGAAGTGGACGGGACCCCACGAGATAGTGGGAACGCCCCCCATCTCCCGTCAATTACATCGTCCAGAAGGGACGGAAAATGCAGGCGGTACACGCTAACCGCCTGAAGCTCTTTATAGAGCAGTAGGAAGCAGTAAGGAAGACCTGCAAAATTGTAAGAACTTCAATAAATTATACATCTGCTCGTCAAATCACCGCTCCATTTTGCTTCTGGAAGATACCCCCTCCGAAGTCCTGATTTATGCCAAAATCACCCAGGACAACGGCGAGAGCTGCGCCAAACGTGAAATTCGGCTGATTCGTATCCTCCTCAACCCCTTGTAACAGCCGGGGCGATGGATATACGACACGCCGACCTCAGAGGCAGTCGGTATCACTTGCGACGAAAAACCCATGCAACATGAAATTCTGCGTAAGACGGGAATGCTGGCTTTGATAGGCGTATGTATCATAACCGATCCAACTTTCCGCGTGAAAACAACAGGGCGAACATCCCAGATCATCCACGACAATTACCTTCCCCCGTACGACCTGAATTTAAGGGAAATAGAGGCTTTGACGCCTTCTACCCAAATCACCGAGGAAATCACACTGACAAGTGTACTGCAAAATCCGAAGGAGCTGAAAAGCTCGAAGATCAAGCAGAGAGGACTCAAGAAACCCTCGACATTACCGGAACCGGGACGCATCCCCACATAATTAGCCTTTACTCGCTGAGTGCAATAGCACCAATAGCCTTGGTCGGCTTCCTTCTGTTTAAATGTTATAGGTACATACGGAACCGGACACCGACAAGGACAACTGCGGCAACGACCCCGGCAGCAGCCGAGGTAAATATTAATCTCGAGCCACTCGGACGACAACAGCCACAGGAGCGACAGCGATCCGAGCGGGCCAGGACCTGAGAAACTCGCCCCGTCAGCCGAGTGCGATGGCCAGAACAACGATGAAAAGAAAAATCGTAGCAAATATGTCAAAACTACGATAAAAATTGTATTGTACTGTATATTGCCCGGTATATAAATATCTTAAATGAGATACGGGAAATGAACCGAAGAAAAATTTTTTATGAGAAAAAGGTTTTCCTTTAAGGGGGGAGGGATGTTGTGCCGCGTACTAATTCTTTGTATATTATTTCGCCATTGTTCCTTCTTTGCGTGAGGCCACTCACCGAAGTAGAAAAAATGTGCAAACGTCAGCAACGAGCTGCCAGCAATGACTGCTACGAGCTCGATCTACGATTTGCTGGAATTCGCAAGCAAAGATTATCGTGAAATCCATTTCAATACTCGATTTCGGTCAAAGGGGCAAATAACTGTGTAATAATTTTCTGGTTTCCCGCTTTTCTGTTCAAATTTAAACTTCTCTATAACGGAGTTAGAGGACTAGGTCTGTGGGGAAAAGAAAATAAACTGCATTACTTGCTTTATATAACCTCGATATCATATATATTTTGTGACGGTTCTTCTATTCAGGGAGTCACAGAAGTACTTTTAATTCGGTTCAATCTGTCTTATACCGACTGATATAACATTTTTATAAAATAAACATCAACAACATAAAGGATAACAATAGTAAAATTCAGCAATATCTGCCTATCAAATGTATCAGGGGTACAAATTGAAAATGCGGGTTTGATAACAGATGGCGTTACTAACGCTATACGCATCAGGCAGTACTGTGACTATGTTCATGTCAAAGCTACGTTTTATAGCTTTAATTTTCAGTATGTGTCAATTTGTCGCAGTGTCAAATTCATAGTTTTTTTGAGCTCTCAATATGTCGAGTTTCGTGCCAACAAAACAGCATGTGCGGGAAGTTTTAATTTACTTCTTTAATTTGAAGAAAAGTGCTGCTGAAGCACATCGATTGGTCTCCGAGGCTTATCCGAGTCATGTTCCATCGGTTTCAACGTGCGAGAGATGGTTTGTGCGGTTTAGAAGTGGTGATTTTGACGTTGAGGACAAAGAGCGGCCGGGCCAAGTGAAAAAGTTTGAGAATGCTGAATTGGAGGCAATACTCAATGAAGACTCGTGTCAAACTCAACAAGAGCTCGCAGATTCATTGGGAGTGACACAACAAGTCATTTCCCATCGTATAAAAGCCCTCGGAATGATCCAAAAGCAAGGACATTGGGTGCCGTATGAGCTGAAGCCGAGAGACGTCGAGCGCCGTTTTTTTGCATGCGAACTGCTGCTCGAACGGCAAAAACGGAAGGGTTTTTTGCATCGCATTGTCACTGGTGATGAAAAGTGGATCCATTACGATAACCCGAAGCGCAAAAAATCATATGGTTACCCCGGCCATGCATCATTATCGACGGCCAAACCAAATATTCACGGCGCCAAGCTCATGCTCTGTATTTGGTGGGACCAGCTGGGTGTGGTGTATTATGAGCTATTGAAATCGAACGAAACCATCACAGGAGCACTATACCGAACTCAATTGATGCGTTTGAGCCGCGCACTCATAGAAAAACGGCCACAATACGAGCAAAGACACGACAAAGTAATTTTGCAACATGACAACGCTCGGCCACATGTTGCAGCGCCGGTCAAAACATACCTACAAACGCTGAAATGGGAAGTCTTACCCCACCCGCCGTATAGCCCAGATATTGCTCCTTCCGATTACCACCTTTTCCGATCGATGACACATGGCCTAGCTGACCAGCGCTTCCATTCTTACGAAGAAGCCCAAAAATGGGTCGATGACTGGATAGCAGCCAAGCCGGCCGAATTTTTTCGCGACGGTATCCGTAAATTGCCAGAAAGATGGGAAAAAGTTGTGGCTAGCGATGGACAATACTTTGAATAATTCATTTGTTACCATTTTTTCAGAATAAACGTTCAAAAATAGAAAAAAATCCCGCATTTTCAATTTGTACTCCTGATACATTTTCACTTGTCAGTCGAATAATATAAATACCATGAAAACATTGAGCGATACGTTGCCCATTATTCAGAATAAATGTGAGAAGCTGGTTTACTAATACATTCACTCACATGTAATATCTCGGCATCCACTCCTGGCTAAATCTACAGAGGCTTTATCAGGCGCACCCTCACCATTATATGAAAGATGTTTTGAATTAAATAAAATCCGTCTACCGCCGAATCTCTATACTCCCAAATGGAGCCTTTGTTAGGAGGCGATCTATATTGTTATTAAGAAAGGTGAAGGATGAGCTGTTATCCCAGACGTCCAGAAAAAGTTGTTGTTCGCATTGAGTCGGACTTCGTCTCAGGTAGTGACCTGTAGTATCGTATCAGTAGTGACCGAGTCAATATTCTAAAAGCCTTGACTTGTAGAATACGACAGTGTGCTGATATTATGTGCAAAGAAATATAACTTCAACCCCATGAAAAGAGATGCCTTATTCACAAATGTTCCAGAAATTGAGTAACCGGTGTTGAGTATTACATACCGTCTTGATACTCCCTTTGGGTCAGAGTAGAGAATAGATATGAGATGTACTTCACCATTGAGTTGAAGGCGGGCATGGGAACAAACCTGCCACAGTGTGGTCTTCGAGATAGTCAGTTAGGGTAATCCGGCTTTCAGGAACCGACTGACAATGAGTCTTGGCCAGTAGCTTTCCCATAATCCTTGACGGGCCTTGAATGACACCAGGTCCTCGAATGCGATTTATTCCATTGACGAGCCCAAAAATGAGTAGGTTATTGTCTTACTTGTTCGCGGCACCGTTGCTGGTGAGCCTCTCTCTAGCCACCGGGACTCTCTTCCTGGTACGGACTACTTTTCGAATGAGGCGACCTCTGCCTTTTCGATATTGAAAGGCGCGAAAAATACAAAAATATAATAAAATTCTGACAATTATGCCCCTTTGTTTATCAGGAGGGATCAAGAAGTTCCCTATGAATAAACAAATTAATCACACACACACCACATTAATTTAATGCTGAAACGACACGGAAAATCAGAGAAAAACTGTAACAAATCAAGCTGATTGACTGGGAAGATGATATTTTCGCATATTATATCGATTATAAATACCCTTAATTTGTTTGGGGTCATTACTTTCGACCAAACGGTACGCATTAGGTCCATAAACTTGGTCAATTCTATAAGGTTCAACATAAATGTGAAAAAACTTGGAGATAACCCCTGCAGAGGCGCTAGAAGGGCGAGGTTGACATATCAATACCAAATCACCTACCCGATACGTAATAATAGACACTGACTTACAGGATTTTTTCCGATTTTGATAATTACGGGTCAGCCGATCATTGGCGACCAGGATTTTCTGTGCATGCGAAAGTTGATTTGACGAAGGAACATTTATCAATTCACTTAACTCATCCCTCGGAAATCAACCCAATTGCAGCTCATAAGGAGTATAACCGGTACTCGAATGGGTGGTAACATTCAAAATAGTTTCCATGCGAGGAACATATCGGGCCCAACTGACGTGGGAAGCGGCATAAAAAGCGCGAAACGGACGGCCTAACTCACGCATCACACACTCAGTGGGATTACTCTGAGGGTGTCTTATCGAACAAAACCAGACCTTGATAGAACGTTTTTCAAGCTGCTCCCTCTAAGCCGCGGATCGAAACTGGGTTCCATTATCAGCTAGAATAGCTTGTGGTCTTCCGAGTTCCGGAATATACTGATGCAAGATTTTAGATAATACGATACGGGTAGTGGCCTTCTTGATCGGATATAACTTGACGTATGCAAATATTCGTTGATATTCTCCTTGGGTGGAGTAATTAACATGTTTAATGCGCTGACATAAATCACAACTCTGAACATAAAGATATACATCTTTGGCCATCCTATCCCAATAAAAATAATTGCGGATATACCACAAGGTCTTGGCAATTCCGGGATGCCCAAGTTTACTGTGAATATATTCAACGATGGGTTCCACTAATTTCTTTGGAATGACTACCCTCCATCGTTCGGGGGAATGATATTGTCGAAATAAAACCTCATTATGGAATGTATGTAACTTGTTGTGTAATCCCTGGTGGACCTGCGAGATGAGATGCGAAATCCTTGAATCTGCCGATTGGAGCTGCTGTATCGGTTGCAAATCATTTCTAAGCGACAATGGCATCTTACCACCCTCGGTCTGTAACAAACATATGGGATGCAAGGTACTGCCAACAATTAGGTGGTCGGCAACATCACTCAAGAGCGAAGCGATGATTAAGGTCTTCGCATCGTCGTTCTCAAAGCCCCCATTCGGATTCCGACTAAAGAAATCGGCGACGAGATTATCTCGCCCAGAACAATGTGTCACATCAAATGTATACTGCTGGAGTGTAGTACACCATCTTTTCAAACGCGGAGTATGATAAAGAGTGGTGTTTAGAAAGCTAAGGCCCTTATGATTCGTGACTATTTCAAAATGACGTTGATGTAAATATCGATGACATTTCAAAACGGAATAAACAATGGCGAGAAGTTCTTTCTCCGTAGTACCATAGTTTATTTCAGCAGTATTAAGACATCTGCTAACCAATGATATAATTAAGGGATCACCCTTCGCATCCTCCTGATAGAGGATACCACTAATTCCTTTATTAGAAGCATCAGTCTGAAGTTTGAAGAAGCGATTTGGAACAAAATGGCGTAGAGTCACGGCATTTGCAAAATTTTCCTTCAACTCAGTAAATGCTCTACTATGAGCTGGTGTCCAATGCCATGGGTGCTTGATACTGAGCAAGTCTCGAAAAGGATCTATATATGTCGCATGTTTAACACTAAATTTTCGATAATATGTGCATACCCCTAGAAATTGTTGCAATTGTTTCCTATTTCAAGGTTCAGCAAATTGACGAATAACATCTAACTTTTCCGGATCCGGTCGTAATCCACTAATGGATAGAGCAAATTCCAAAAATCGCACTGTAGTACGGCAGAAAAACGATTTAACCAGACGCAGCGTGAAATTAGCTTCCTGTAGTCTTGAGAAAACCAAGTTAATATGATCAAGATGTTCCTGAAACGTACACGAGGTAATCAACAAATCGTCGATATATAACGTGAGAAAATCCTCGTATTGTTTATCTAACACTTGACTAACAGCTCGCATGAAGCCACTCCCAGCAGTCTTCAATCCGAAGGGTATACGACAAAACTGGTATAACGTGGATCCATACAAAAAAGGGGTATATGGACGCGACGCAGGTTCCAGTGGTATTTGCGAATATCTGAAAGCTAAGTGAGACGTACTCATATACTTGACACCATGATACTTTTGTATCAATTCATCGATGAGTGGAGGACATTCATTATCGGACTCGATTACCTGGTTAATAAAGCGTGCATCAAGGCAAATTCTCAATTTAGCATCTTTCTGTACAATACGCAACGGACTACAATATGCACTAGTTGATCTTTCAATCACCCCATTCTTTAGCATGTCTGCTAATTCCTTTTCCACTGCGGGACGGAGACTAAGCGGAACTGGATATGCCGACGCATCACGGCTTTAGGTTGTGTCAAATGAATCTAATGTTGATAATTACCTGCCCCGGTTTTCTTAAGCGTGAACAACTTCTGATATGACAATATTATACCAGTCAATTCTTTTCGTTCACTCTCCGATAAAGCGGGAACTTCCCCCACCAAATTGTGTACATCCTCGAAAAAATTCTGGTCCTCACCTTCAAGGTATAATTGACTTAAATTAGGGCCAATATATTCTAACTCAGAATCATCCTGAAGCATAGCAAGCGGCTCCAACGATTTCTGGTTCACCCCAAATTCTCTTTGATCAGGTGTCACCGGACTTTCCTCTGAACATTTTAGCCGATCTATGTTTTCATTACATCCCTGGCACCTTGTATTTTCAGAGTCATAACACCTGGGGTGAACATCGCTCTTTGGTGTATTGATTGACTCCAATGACGTCAACAAATTCCTAATTGGAAGGGTGTCAGATGCCCTCTCCAGTGATACGTTAAGAATTATGGCATGCTCAGGCTGATTAAATTTTTTTTTAGAAAGATCGGTCGATTCATTCGCGACGGCATATTGGAGCTTTCCCCCTCTGCTCATAGATAAACGTGCCTTCAATACATGAATGTAAGTAACCCCGTCCCTCTCAACGGAATGCACCTTTTCAGTCGTATCTCGGTCAAAATGTACCAAATTAGACGGCACATTGTAACCATCAATCATAATCTTTTGATGACTATAGTCTATTATTGCTTTATTTTCGTGAAACCAATCATTTCCTAATAAAACCTTAGACGTTAAATGTGGTACAATAAGAAACGTAGTATGAATTTTACGGTCCCCTATGACTATTTCAATTTGGCACTGTAATTTAACTTTGGTTGGTTGTCTGGCAATTGCGGTGGTCACCACCACATTTGTGACTGGTAAAACACACGGCTTAAAATATTTCCGAAGATAATAAGAAGTTATAAGAATGGACTGTAAGTTGAGGACATTTACGAAAAGGTAAGGCACATGAGCCAATATCTGGGTCCCGTAATACATCTTTACTAAGGTCCTCTAATAAATCTAATGGGCTCGTATGCATTGGTGGACCTCTCTCCAAAGCACCCGTTTCTAGTTTAAATAGTTATCTGAGGAAGAAGCGCCTAGTTGTGCACTATTGACTAACGGAGGAGGAATCTGACACGGCGGCATTGGCTGACTGAAAGATACCCCCACTGATGGAGCGGACGACACCACACCTGGAGACTCACGTGGAGCGACCCCTAGAGCAGATGCCCGATACGACGCAGGCGGACCGGCATCCGGCCTTCTACTCGGATTAAAATTACGGCTCGGAGCTTGACCTGAGGGGTTATTAAAATTTCCGCTAAACGACCTGTTCTTCGATCGTGGCATCTCATGTGATTGATATCCCCCATTCCCACTTGACTTGTGTCGATTATTGTTTTCGCGTTCAGTATTAACCGTGTTAAGAAAGCTTAAAGCATTGGAGATGGTATGACGATCGTTAAAATTAGAATTTACCATAGCCTCGCGTACCCTCATAGGCAATTGTTGCACAATGGAGTAATTCATCTCATAAGGGTCCATATGCGGATACAAATATTGGGCCTCGGTGGACTGCTTTAGAAAATAACATTGCAAGCTACCCGATTGTATAGTATATTTCCGGTTGGCCCATTGGCTTCGCAATCCAACCAAAATTGGAACTGAATGAAATTCTCTAAAAGAGGCCTCTTTAAATTCAAGGAACGTGGCCCAGGTGCCTCTATTAGCGTTGTACCAAACGCGAGCCAACCCTTCAAGCGCATGTTCCGTTACTAATAACTGACTATTCACCTCAACTCTCTTAATCTCAAAAAATCTTTCTAAATTAATTAAAAATTCTTTGGGGTTGTGACCGATTCTTGACCAAATTTAGGGACTGTAATGTTTATTTGACTGGTATTAACGTTGCGAATAAACCCAGCAATCATACCTGCATTGTCCGGGACTGCGGGAGGATCTGCAATTCTCTGCAATTCTGCACGTTCAGCGGCTAAACTCTCTCGCTCAACTCGCATCCTTTCCATTTCGTCTGCCATATCTGCGGATTGTAAATAAGTTTAGTGAAATTGTTCAAACTATAAACTCGTCTGACGAGTTTCCTGATTTTTATTAATGGTTTTGGGGGCAAGCGCAGTATCCCCCATATACTTATTCTTGGGTGGAGTATGCGCAACCGACATGAATACAATGAAAATTTATTCTCCGAATTATCTTGTACACCGAACTGAACCGAATTAAAAGTTGGCGTGTAGCCCCTTCTGGCCCACGTTGGGCGCCAAATTGTAATAATTTTCTGGTTTCCCGCTTTTCTGTTCAAATTTAAACTTCTCTATAACGGAGTTAAAGGACTAGGTCTATGGGGAAAAGAAAATAAACTGCATTATTTGCTTTATGGAACCTCGATATCATATATATTTTGTGACGGTTCTTCTATTCAGGGAGTCACAGAAGTTCTTTGAATTCGGTTCAATCTGTCTTATACCGACTGATATCACATTCTTATAAAATAAACATCAACAACATAAATAATAACAATAGTAACATTCAGCAATATCTGCCTATCAAATGTACATTTCGACTTGTCAGTCGAATAATATAAATACCATGAAAACATTGAGCGATACGTTACCCATTATTCAGAATAAATGTGAGAAGCTGGTTTACTAATACATTCACTCACATGTCATATCTCGGCATCCACTCCTGGCTAAATCTACAGAGACTTTATCAGGCGCACCCTCACCATTATATGAAAGATGTTTTGAATTAAATAAAAGCCGTCTACCACCGAATCTCTATACTCCCAAATGAAGCCTTTGTTAGGGGCGATATATATTGATATTAAGAAAGGCGAAGGATGAGCTGTTACCCCAGACGTCCAGAAAAAGTTGTTGTTCGCATTGAGTCGGACTTCGTCTCAGGACCCGTTAGAAATTTTATTCCCATATGTTTATTACTTAACCCGTAGGTCATCCAAAGTTAGGAGTAGTGACCGAGTCAATATTCTAAAAGCCTTGACTTGTAGAATACGACAGTGTGCTGATATCATGTGCAAAGAAATATAACTCCAACCTCATGAAAAGAGATGCCTTATTCACAAATGTTCCAGAAATTGAGTAACCGGTGTTGAGTATTACATACCGTCTTGATACTCCCTTTGGGTCAGAGGAGAGAATAGATATGAGATGTACTTCACCATTGAGTTGAAGACGGGCATGGGAACAAACCTGCCACAGCGTGGTCTTTGAGATAGTCAGTTGGGGTAATTCGGCTTTCAGCAACCGACTGACAATGAGTCTTGGCCAGTAACTTTTCCATAACCCTTGACGGGCCTTGAATGACACCAAGTCCTCGAATGCGACTTATTCCATTGACGAGCCCAAAAATAAGTAGGTTATTGTCTTACTTCTTCGCGGCACCGTTGCTGGTGAGCCTCTCTCTAACCACCGGGACTCTCTTCCTGGTACGGACTACTTTTCGAATGAGGCGACCTCTGTCTCTTCGATATTGAAAGGCGCGAAAAATACAAAAATATAATAAAATTCTGACAACTGCTTTGCCGAAATCATTCTATCAGTAGATTCAAACGCGAGAGGTTGGTTCCTCGTACGGGCTCGAAACCACATTTTATTGTACTATAGTTTTATTGACTTTTAAATAGACAACGGAAAGTTACCGTCGCCTATAATAAATACTTCCATTTTACATAAATTCACGTTTACACGAATTACTAGAGATCTATCTCCTAACCGGCAAACGATCCCAAAATAATAACTTTTTAATATTATACCGATTACCGAGTTATCCAATTACGCGGTACCGGCATAACAGAACACATAGTTCATTACACACTTCTAACCTCGTTTTACCAGCACAGAGCTGACTCCTTTGGTAAAATGAGCGGTAGTGCTCATGCGGAATACGAGAATCAAGAGAAATCTGGAGAACCGAAATGGAATCGCTTCCGAAAATACTCTCCAAGCAACGCTTTGCAGCGGCCAACATTTGATATACTTGTCGAAATAATTAGGCGAATTGATATTCACGTGCAAGCACTAGAGCGTGACTGTGAAACGATTCATCGGTGTATGAATTAGGTGATATCGTATGTCCGCGAAAAGATAGGTGTCAGTCATACGCCTCATCCAACAGCGTATGAGATCATTGGTTCCACGGAATTCTTTGAAGAAGCGCTCGAGCACATCACGACGTTGCTGATGCCGAAGGATACGGATCTTATGAAAATTATTTTGTCTGAGATATTTGGGCTGTACTTTGGTCATATCATTGATCTTGCATCCGGGGTTGCGTCGCCTACGCAATAATTCTCCGCGGGTGCTATTTGTAATAAAGGCACTTTTGTAAATATTTATATTGTAACTACTCTTGCCACCTTCTCCGCCTCCAGCTCCCGCGGATGGTCACAAAAGCCCGTGCTCCCGCGTGCTGGACGCCAGTCCCGAGAAATAAATTATTTTGCAGGACAAATTGAATTCGCACGCGATTTATTGTAGTGATGAACAAAAGGATTAGCCGAGAGCTAAGGTGGTGCTCTCGAAGCACGGTCGGGAAGCGACAAATGCGTAACGTGCTAGATTCCCTTCGATTTGATTTTCCTCAAAATGTTTAACGAAAGCTTTCGGACTGGCGACAACATTTGTTCGAACTCATACAACCACGCCGAATAAACAAAACAAAATAAAGCGTCAGATAACTCACAGGGAATAAAATAAATAAGAAGAATTAAGCGACGGCGATAAATAATCGTAAAGATGATGAATAAAATAACGACGATTAATACAAAAAATAAGATAAATAAAATAATGACAAGTAATAAGAGAAACAAGATAAATCGCAAGGACACGGTAAATGAAAATAAATACGATCGACATGCACACTCGCACACAAAACTCAAAAACTCCTCACGTACTCAAATTTACAATAAATAAATCTTCCACAATCATAACAAATAGAGGAAACCCCTTCGGTGATCCTTTAATTCTCGGGAAGCGCGTTATTAAGGTTTCAAAATACCGGGTGGTAACGGTTTGACCGCTATTATAAACGACGTAAGATTTCCGGCAAGACAGCGTGCCGTCACGACAATATCGCTCGGGTTTTCTCACCGAAATTACTGGAGCTAACTCCCACACTCAAACCAGAGACGAACGACGGCCTTACCGAATGGTTGCAGTATCAGGATTCTCTCGAGAAATAATCTCGCAGCGGTCCAGAATCGCGGGGGTGGGGGCAGGCGTCGGTTCTCGTCGATCAGACACAGCAGCAGACCCGGGATACACGTCCTCGTTGTACCAAATACGGCGCAAGAGTCCTCGATAATACGTTGCCTCTCGTTGTTTGAGTATGTAAAATGTAAAGTATCGTAACGGTACTTGCGACTGGGGTTATTATCTGAGCCAGCAACGGCTCTAGCGAAAGCTTCGATGCCTCGCATGAAGCAGAAGCCTGAAGCGAACGACAGATAAAAACAAAGACTTCTCAGCGCAGCGAAAATTCAAAGGTCGCCCGAGATCGTTGCATCTTCTGGTCCCCATGAGGTACTGCGGGGATCGTTCTCTTGACGAGATGGCTGACGTCATAGACGGGGCTACGGTCTTCCAACATGACGACGACGGAGACTCGGGATCTCTCCTCTCGACGATACATCCGTGTCCTTATTATGCTGCTTATTATACTGCGCCGACTAACACTGATACGCCTCCTCGAGATTGTAGGTGACGTGCTCGCGCACGCACTCTAATTTTCGCATTCGTTCCGACCACCGTTCCCGCGGCAACGGAACGATTTCGCGGTCCCCTTCCACCCAACGCCTATAAAAAGGCCGGCGAGTAATTCGGTCAAATGTTCATCCACACGCGATGATTCCCCTCGAGAAATGATACGATCATCGTTTTCAACGTTCGGTTAACGCGTTCTACCGGATTCGCCTACGGGCGATACGATGGCGTAGTTGTGTGATAGATTCCCCGTTTGTCATTATCCGTGAGCAACATGATTGAGCGCTCCCTTGCGATACTGCAGGTCGAAATCTTACTGAGCTAGCTGTAATGCCCACCGAGCCAAATGTCCTACCGGATCCTTTAACGTCTGTGAACACCGAAGACTGTGGTGGTCCGTGATCACCGTGAAAAAATAACCCTCCAAATACGCACGAAATTTCTGAACTGCCCAAGGAATAGCCAAGCACTTCTATTCGGTGGTGGTGTAATTTTTCTCCGCGGAAGAGACAGTACGACTCGCATATGTAATCGGGTGTTCTTCGCCCGAGCGAAGCAATTCACGCTTCGTCTGCAGCGTGAATTTCGCTTGAAAATCAGGGCACGCTAGCATCGGAGCCGCGCTCAATGCTTCCTTCAAACGCGCAAAACCTTTCTACCTTCGCAAAATGCGGAATAAACGACGCCATCGTTAAGAATCGTCGCAACGCTTTGATACCCTCCGGAGGGGGAAAATTTTCAGTCGGCGCCGTTTTCTCCGGATCGACTTACAATCCGTGCCGATTCACAAAAAAACCAAGATATTTCACCTCTGGACAGCAGAATTGGCATTTTTCCGGATTAATCGCGAGCCCTGCTCCCGTCATCCGCTCAAAAACACGCTTTAACCAAACCAAGTATTCTTCAAAAGATTCCGTGACGATGATGCACCACCTATGGATAAGCCACGCTCGCGTAACGCAAGTCTGATCGAATCGTCTCCCATCGTCCTTATTTCCTCGTCGTCAGATATTATAAAGTATACGCTGAGGATGGTCATGAGAGAGTCAGAGAGAAAGAGAGGGAGAGGGAGAGGAACAGGGAGAGGGAGAGAGGCAGAGAGAGAGAGAGAGAGAGAGAGAGAGAAATGTGAGCTGCCATAGTCCCGAAACCGAAGCATCAGCAAAGGTGTGCGACAGAAAGAATACGGAGCTCTCGTCTTTGCTTCATTAACGAGGCAGATCATGGAATACCTGCCGATGTCAATTAGCAGCGAAGCAGCGGAGCTTGGAAAGTAAAAAAAAAACAAATTTTAATTGTAATTTCAATCCATGGAATATTTATTTTTAATTATGAAAAATAATTTCTTGCCGAACAAGCAGCCCCTGCATATAAACCGACACGGAGGGCCCGTTATACATGTTATGGAGAACGAGAGCAGGATACCGCCGACACTGTACAGCTAGATCTACCTTCGGGCAAGAAAAGTGTCACCCGTCATCCTCATTCGCAGTTGACGTCGGTGGCAGCAGGTCATAAACGCTAGCAACTTTGTATTGGGTCTGGGAAAAAGTTCGTGGCGTTTTTTTTTAAATTTAACTGGTTTTCTTATAGTGTGAAAATGAATTCATGTAAACCCAATATGCTCTATTATTATCCGCAATGTTTCGCCATTTTTCAGGTAGAGCCATGATGTCATCGGTGAAGAACTTCTGTGGTTTCTGGTTGAAAAACTGAATCAAGTGGTTTTCGCAGGATTCTTTTGAAGGCAGCTTAATTCCATGAAGAGAGTTCTGCAGAGATCGGCATAGGTGATAGTCAGAGGGTACTATGTCTGGACTATTCGGTGGATGCATCAAAACTTCCAAACCAAGCTCTCGCAATTTTCGACGGGTCATCAAAGAAGTGTGTGGTCAGGCGTTGTCATGATAGAAGACAACACCTTTCCTATCAATCAAATCAGGCCGTTTTCTTTCCATTGCTTGGCGTAATCTCTCTAGTTGTCCACAGTAGAGTTGAGAATCAATCGTCTGTCCAACTGGAAGTAGCTCATGTTCGACGTTTTCTTTCCAGTCCCACCACACACACGCCATCCCTTGTCCACGATCTTTGACGCTTTCGATTGTCGTACGTGATCCATTTTTCATCACCGGTTATGACACGTTTCGGAAATGGCTCGATTTCATTGCGTTTCAGCAGCGCATCGCAGATGTTAATTTGATCTATCAGGTTTTTCGCGTTCAACTCATGAGGAACCCATACATTGAGCTTCTTTTTGTAGCCGGCTCTGTGTAAATGGTTCAAAACAGTTTTGTTGTCAATGCCTAGCTCCATACTAATATCGACACTTCTGATATGCTTATCTTGCTGGACTTTTTTAAGTATTTCATCAGCTTTTTCAGTGATTGGACGCCCAGAGCGTGACTCATCTTTCACATCAAAATTACCAGAACGAAAGCGAGCGAACCATTTCCGCACAGCAGATTTTAATAAAGTACCTTCACCGTACACAGCAGAAATTTTTTCACAAGCCTGCGCAGCGTTCTTCCCTTTGCCGTAATAATATTGCAAAATATAGCGCAATTTTTCATTACTTTTCTCCATTTTCAAACGCAAACAACTTTCCAACCACTGCACCAATTTCGATGTTTATACACTTAAAGTAACGCTCGAAGTGTCACCTTTCCAACGAGCGTTTAGTGGTGTCGCTGCGATCTGTATTTCCTTACTTATTTGCAATTGATGCCATCTATCGGGAAAAACGCCACGAACTTTTCCCCAGACCCAATATAATGAGTCGGGGCATATCAGGTAAGACAGTACCGATTATTCTGTGCACATTGTTTTTATTGAGCAGTGCGATCAATTAAATACTTGTTTCATTCTTTTTTTAAAAAAGTACACAGTGTTGACAACACCCCCAGCGAAAAATGATTGAAAAGTAATATTACGAGTGATAATATTAGGTGCGCAACTAAGTTCCCGCTGTTTTTCAAGAGATGGCTCCAGTAGTAAGTGCTGGTTGATTGGGACATAACCAAAACGTCATGAACCAAGCTTAGACATATGGTAAACAAACCGCTTTGACACATTAGTGATTTTGTTTTTGCGTCATATACTTTTGGTTTTGTGAAAATGTCTGCTTTTGTGCCAAATAATCGTCATTTGCGAGAAGTGTTGCTTTTCTTCTTTCATTCGAAGAAAACAGCAGCTGAAGCGCATCGAGAACTCCAAAAAGTTTACGAAGATGTTGCTCTAAGTGAAACAACATGCCGTGATTGGTTCCGTCGCTTCAAAGACGGTGATTTTGATGTTGACGACCGGTCGCGTGAATGAAGGCCAAAAACGTTCGAAAACGCTGAATTGGAGGCATTGCTCGATGAGGATCCGTGCCAAACGCAAAAAGAGCTTGCTTCAGCATTAGGAGTTACCCGCCAAGCCATTTCCAAGCGATTGCATGCGTTGGGAATGATTCAAAAACAAGGAACTTGGGTTCCTTATGATTTGAAGCCAAGAGACGTTGAGCGTCGTTTTTTCGCCTGTGAACAATTGCTCCAGCGGCAAAAAAAGAAGGGTTTTCTTCATCGCATCGTTACGGGTGATGAAAAATGGATTCATTACAGCAACCCAAAGAGAACAAAATCATGGGGACTGCCTGGTCATGCTTCTACGTCGTCGGCTCGGCCGAATATTCACGCTGCGAAGATTTTGCTGTGTATTTGGTCGGACCAGGGCGGTGTTATTTATTATGAGCTGTTGAAACCGAACGAAACCATCACTGGGGAACGGTATCGAACTCAATTGATGCGATTGAGCCGAGCACTGCGCGAAAAGCGGCGACAATACGAGCAGAGGCACGAAAAAGTGATTCTACAGCATGACAATGCTCGGCCTCACGTTGCCAAACCCGTTAAAACCAACTTAGAAACGCTCAAATGGGAAGTCCTACCCCACCCGCCATATTCCCCAGATATTGCGCCGTCCGATTATTACTTGTTCCGTTCGATGGCACATGGTCTGGCTGATCAGCAGTTCAGCTCATATGAAGACATCTCAAAATGGTTTGATTCGTGGATAGCCTCAAAAGACGAACACTTCTACCGTGACGGTATTCGAGCTCTGCCACAAAGATGGGAAAAAGTTGTCGCTAGCGATGGGCAATATTTTGAATGATTCATTTGTAAACATTTTTTCATAATTAAGTTGCATTTTCATAAAAAAAAACAGCGGGAACTTAGTTGCGCACCTAATACAAATTAATTCCGTATAGCGATAAAAATAAATTTAACGGTGGAGGAATCTCTGAGCATTACCGTGTTTGCAGGGATGTTGCATACGATGGCAAATGTGTAAAGCGCTTTCCATAAAATAATGATTTATTCTTACAAAATTCCTGATCTTACTATCTCTCTCTCTCTCTCTCTCTCTCTCTCTCTCTCTCTCTCTCTCTCTCTCTCTCTCTCTCTCAATATGTGAGCATAAAATTCGGATATACATATGTGGAATTCCTAAATACTACAAGAATTACAAAATAACCTCAAAAGGGAACACATAACCTACGCAGGACGAGTGTGGAATGAGGAAGTGCCCCGGATAAACATCGAGATATGTCGGAGACGTCGGAAAATGAGAGCAGGGAATGTAATAAATGTTACAGAAGTGTTAATAGACCCGTTACATGCAGGGTGTGTGGGTTGGCGTATCATCCTGGATGTGCGAGAGACAAAAAGATTGTAAATGAAACGGGTGAATTAATATGTTGTATAAATCGAGACGGAAGTATCCGTAAAAGTAAAAACGTTAAAAAATCGAAAAATGTAAAAAATAATGAGGGGAATGAGGGAAATAGTAGTAAGGATAAAGAGAATATTAAAGGAAATAATGTGGATCAGAAACTAGATGAAATGGCAAAATTGCTTAGTCAAATTCATGAAAAACAGATTTCAGAACAATTGATAAAGAAATGGGTAAAAGCAGCTTTGAAAGAAGAGTGTGCTGAATTAATTGCAGAAAATACTAAGCTACAGATTGAAGTGAGGACCTTGAAGCAGGAAAAACTTGATGCAAAACATGATAAGTTAGGTTATGTCAGCTATGCAGAGAAATTAAAGACAGTACAAAATGACGAAGTTGTTATAGTTAAACCGTTAGTAGACCAACAAAGTGATAAAACCGAAAAATATCAGGAGTACAAATTGAAAATGCGGGATTTTTTTCTATTTTTGAACGTTTATTCTGAAAAAATGGTAACAAATGAATTATTCAAAGTATTGTCCATCGCTAGCCACAACTTTTTCCCATCTTTCTGGCAATTTACGGATACCGTCGCGAAAAAATTCGGCCGGCTTGGCTGCTATCCAGTCATCGACCCATTTTTGGGCTTCTTCGTAAGAATGGAAGCGCTGGTCAGCTAGGCCATGTGTCATCGATCGGAAAAGGTGGTAATCGGAAGGAGCAATATCTGGGCTATACGGCAGGTGGGGTAAGACTTCCCATTTCAGCGTTTGTAGGTATGTTTTGACCGGCGCTGCAACATGTGGCCGAGCGTTGTCATGTTGCAAAATTACTTTGTCGTGTCTTTGCTCGTATTGTGGCCGTTTTTCTTTGAGTGCGCGGCTCAAACGCATCAATTGAGTTCGGTATAGTGCTCCTGTGATGGTTTCGTTCGATTTCAATAGCTCATAATACACCACACCCAGCTGGTCCCACCAAATACAGAGCATGAGCTTGGCGCCGTGAATATTTGGTTTGGCCGTCGATGATGATGCATGGCCGGGGTAACCATATGATTTTTTGCGCTTCGGGTTATCGTAATGGATCCACTTTTCATCACCAGTGACAATGCGATGCAAAAAACCCTTCCGTTTTTGCCGTTCGAGCAGCAGTTCGCATGCAAAAAAACGGCGCTCGACGTCTCTCGGCTTCAGCTCATACGGCACCCAATGTCCTTGCTTTTGGATCATTCCGAGGGCTTTTATACGATGGGAAATGGCTTGTTGTGTCACTCCCAATGAATCTGCGAGCTCTTGTTGAGTTTGACACGAGTCTTCATTGAGTATTGCCTCCAATTCAGCATTCTCAAACTTTTTCACTTGGCCCGGCCGCTTTTTGTCCTCAACGTCAAAATCACCACTTCTAAACCGCACAAACCATCTCTCGCACGTTGAAACCGATGGAACATGACTCGGATAAGCCTCGGAGACCAATCGATGTGCTTCAGCAGCACTTTTTTCAAATTAAAGAAGTAAATTAAAACTTCCCGCAAATGCTGTTTTGTTGGCACGAAACTCGACATATTGAGAGCTCAAAAAAACTATGAATTTGACACTGCGACAAATTGACACATACTGAAAATTAAAGCTATAAGACGTAGCTTTGACATGAACATAGTCACAGTACTGCCTGATGCGTATAGCGTTAGTAACGCCATCTGTTATCAAACCCGCATTTTCAATTTGTACCCCTGATATATAAAAAGAAAGGTTGACATAGCGAAGTTAGGAATCTGTGTTAATAAGATCAAGAAAGGGAATAATGGATCGATCATTATTGGATGCGAGAAAGGTAAAGATAGAGATTGTCTGAAAAGGAGTATAGAGGAAATAGTAGGCAAAGAGTATGTAATTGAAGCACCGATATTGAAGAGGCCAAAACTAAAAATAATTGGAATAGATAAAGAAGATGGAAAACTAGATAACGAAAGCTTGATTGATATTATTGTTAAACAAAACGAAGCGAATCTGGAAATGCAAGGAAAGGACTCGAAAATAAAAATTATACGTAGAATTAATAACGAAAAGTTCGGTGATGTGTCGATTATAGTTGAAGTCAGCACAGCATGGCACGAGGCAATATTGTGCAAAGAAAGGCTAAATGTTAATTGGAAGAAATGTAAAGTTGTAGATTTTGTTGGTGTGTTGCGATGCTTTAAGTGTTGGGGGTTCTGGCATATGGCAAAAGAATGTAGGAAAGAGGAAATGTGTATGTACTGTGGGAGTAACCATGATTCAGAACGATGTATGATGAAAGATAAAGTGAGTGAATTCAAATGTGTTAACTGCATAGATAGGAATATATACATTAAATATGGTAAAATCGATATTAGGCACAGGGCTACAGATAGGAATTGTCCTATGTATATTAGTGCGATGGAAAGAGAAAGGCAGAAAACGAAATACAGAACTGAGTGCTAGCAACTACAGTTTCGACAGCTTAAAAATGGTATAATAGTTTTGAATACGCAAGGGTTGTTGGGACATTATGATCAGATAGTAAATTATATTAAAGATGAAACACCAATAATATGTTGTTTAACGGAAACACATATCATAGATGAAGTGGAAAATAAGGAAATAGATATACCAGGATATAATATAGTAAGATGTAACTCGAGCTCAAATAGAACTGGAGGGGTTATAGTATATCTAAAAAAATATCTAAAGTATGAAATATTACTCAATAAGGAATGGGAAAGAAATATGTGGTTAGTAACGCTAAACTGTATGATAAAAAACAAAACAAAATGTATTACCACTATATATCATTCGCCTAGCTCAAGTGATGCGGAATTTTTAAGACTTTTAGAGGCATTTTGTGATCAGATGTTTTGGCGATGTGCAAGTATAGTGGTGGGAGATTTTAATATTGACTTAATGAAGAACAGCGTGTACAAAAAAAGAATAAATGAAATCATGCAAGGTTTCGGGTATAAACAATATGTAAATGAACCGACCAGAATAACCAGAACATCGCGAACATTGATAGATCATATTTATGCTAATGAAGAAGTATGGTGCGAAGTATTGCATACCCCAAGAATAACTGATCATGCAATAATATATATAGTAGTGAAAGAGGACAAAGTAACGGATGGATATACAGTTGTTGTGGATAGAGATACGACAGGTATGAATTTTGAAAATTTCAGTTCTTTACTAAGGAATATAGCAATAAATGATATACGTAGTGATATTGAAACTAGTGACGTCAATGTTAAGGCAAATTGGCTTATACAAGTAATAAGTGATATAGTTGATAAATTAGCACCGAAGAGAGAAAAGACAATACCATTGAAATGGTTACATAATAAATGGTTCAATGTGGAAATATTGGAAGCCATGAAAGCGAGAGATAAGAAGTATAAAGAGGCCATACAAGGTAGAAGTGAGTCTATAAGGATGGATGAGTGGGCGAATTTTAAAATATTGAGAAACCATGTAGTCAATCTAATCAGAGATAGGAAGAGAAATTACTATTTAGAAAATGTTGATAAATATAAAGGTGATTCTTATAAGTTGTGGAAACTTATAAAGACAGATATATTAAAGTCTCGTAAAAATACGCATAATAGAGCAGGAATAATGATAAATGGCGTGCAATATGAAAATGTAGTAGAAATAGCTAATAAACTTAATGAATATTTTATCGATAGCATTGATAAAATTGTAGAAAGCATAGAAACAGTGGACATATCATATAATAATTACTTAACGAACAGAGTAGAATGCGTAATGGAGAGTTTCAAAGAAATATCAGTTGAAGATTTGGAGAAAGTAATCAAGAATCTTAAGAACAAAAAAGGAACAGAAGAAGGAATTAGTACGACAGTATTAAAATGGGCTTATCAGACGGTATGTGTTCAATTTTTAGAGATTATTAATATTTCACTTAAAAAAGGTATCTTTCCTGCAAAGTGGAAATGCTCTATTGTGGTACCTATACCTAAAATAGCAGGATCAAATGAAGCAAATAACTGGAGGCCGATTAATATGTTACCGGAATACGAGAAGGTATTGGAAACAGTAGTAAAAATGCAAATAGATAAATATTGTTCGGAACATGACATCATTACTGAGGACCAATCGGGATTCAGGAATAGTTATTCGTGTGAAACAGCTTTACAAAGTGTGATTTCGGAGTGGAAATGTGCAATTAGTATGGGTAATGTAATTGGAGTAAGCTACCTAGATTATCGTAGGGCTTTTGAGACAATAGATAAAAAGATATTAATAGGTAAATTAGAATTTTACGGCTTCAAAAGTACTGTTATATCATGGATTCAAGATTATATGAATAATAGAACTCAAACGGTAAAATATAAGAATACAATGTCGGATGTGAAGATAGTTAATAATGGAGTACCTCAAGGCTCGGTGCTTGGGCCCCTACTGTTCATATTATATATTAATGATATAGTGAATGTTCGAACTCTCGGATGTAAAATAAAAATGTTCGCGGACGATACTATAGTATATATTGAAAGCGTAAGAAAAGATAGTATAGAATATACGATGAATAAACAACTGGATAGAATCTACAGTTGGTTATGTGCTAATAAATTAAAATTGAACGGAGGAAAGTGTAAATTTATGTTGATAAGGAGCCTTAGATACAATGGAGATACAAGCTGCGATATAAAAATTGCGGGGGAAAGAGTGGAACAAGTAGAAAAATATAAATATTTGGGCGTAATGATAGATGATGTACTATCATTCAAGCCGCATGTACAATATGTTATTAAAAAAATGAGCGCAAAGACACAATTCATGAAGAGAGCGGGTGCAGATTTGTCAATATATGTGAGAAGTGTGTTATATAAAGCAATTATTGCGCCACATTTAGAGTACTGCTCAACAATATATATAGGATTAAATAAAACTGAATTAGAGAAATTGCAAGTTTGTCAAAATAGAGCTATTAGGACTGTACTGAAGTGTTCTATATATACTCCATGTGAGGAAATGAGGAGCGCTTTAGGAGTTATGAATGTGGATAGTAGAATTAAGTACAATGTGTGTATATTTATGTATAAGATAGCAAGCGGAATGTTACCACGAGGGCTTGGTAGGAAAGTTAAGAAAGTATGTGAACATCATAAATACAATACGAGGCAAGGAAGAGAAATGCAAATAGAGTTTAGAGCAACAAGAACAGGTCAGAAGGATCTGTTTTATGATGGAATACGATTATATAATGCGCTACCTAACGAATTAAGGTGTATTGAAAGAAATGTAAGGGAGTTTAAAAGGAGATTAAGAGCATATATACAACAAGTAAGTCATGTATAATGTATAGCTACGAGCTAATAAACGGATTCATTCTCTCTCTCTCTCTCTCTCTCTCTCTCTCTCTCTCTCTCTCTCTCTCTCTCTCTCTCTCTCTCTCTCTCTCTCTCTCTCTCTCTCTCTCTCTCTCTCTCTCTCTCTCTCTCTCTCTCTCTCTCTCTCTCTCTCTCTCTCTCTCTCTCTCTCTCTCCCTCCCTCCCTCCCTCCCTCCCTCTCCCATTCCGATATAAAGTTCGCCAAGTCCAATGGACGGTCTTCAACGCGCCACTTAATACACTCTGCGTAGAATACCCTCTATTTCTTCGTACGCACCGCACATGCCCTGGGTGCGCATGAATACGCTCATTACGCTCTCCACAAAAACTACCCGACACCAAAACGCATCGCTTAAAACTTCTTCGCCGTATCGCTGACACATAATGCTTTCTATTGGTCGCGTGTAGGATGTCAAAGTCAGACTAAATGCTCAGGATGCTGCCAGAGAGTAACATGGGCTTAAAGATAGCAACCTCCTCTGAATCAGAACCAGCTGTTCAGCGTTTTGAATGCATCAGCAGCTTTGACAGCAGTTTTTCACATGTGCATCGCTTCGCGCTGTTTTCGTCGTGAAACGCTTGCTCTACTGAAAAAGTGTAGAACATGATCCGGTAAGGATCTCTGTAAGTGTTGGAAAATCACCTGGCGCACGGCGATCGATATTCGCTGTGTGTCGACCTGTTGCTGCTGTGTAGCACGCTGCGCTCAGCTATGCCGGAGATAGCCGAGGCAGGGCTTCGCAGAGCCGAGGCTGTACCTCGTAAGCATGCCGCGTTAAGCGAGAGGTTATCTCTCTCGATTGACTTCGGCTTCGCTCACCGGCTATCTCACTCATTTGACTCCAGCGCTCAACGACGCTTTCGTAAAGTGTGGCCATATTGTAAAATCTGACACTTCTGTGAAAACCCGCTGGGACAGCGTACACATCCTCTGGACATCTCAGAATTTTCACCGCTTTTCATCAAGCGTGTGGTAGCGATTTCTTAATCGCTGTCATGAGCGTGCGGATGTGGCAACGCATATTATAGAGGCCCTTGGTCATGAGATAGACATCGGTTACGATATCGATGCCGTTGATGAGGGCTATGACGAGGTGACCCTCTCGGACGCGGACGGAGCAAGAAATTAAAAACACGGTGCTCACTGTGTGCGCGTGTGTGCAGGCGCGCGTGCGTGTAAATTTGTTTCTGTGAGAGAGTGAGTACATTCGAGAGAGAGGAATGTAAAATCGACGCGGAAGGAGGGTGGATGCTGACAACAGCTGCGGTGACGCGTACATAATTTTATCTATTTTCCAAGTATATGTACACGTTTGCTCCTTCCTGTTTTTATCTCTACTCTTCCTCGTTCACCAGAGTACCCACACCACCTCACTTTACCATCTCCACGTTATCGACACTGGTTAAGCACAGTAGGTAGCGTGGCGGTGGAAAAGTGTGGGTGTAGCCGCGTGGTGGGGGAAGGAGTGAGGATAGAAGTGGGATGGAGCAAAGGTGTACACTACTCACGTATCGGAAAATTTAACAGCGCGAGATACGCCTTGGACCGTTTAAATCCCTTACACCAACGTACAAGACACATGGACGATGGTCGATCACGCACTACACGACCTCTCGAAGATAATAATGTAATCAAATAAATAGGATAAAATAAATTGATAAATAAACATCAATTAATCGGAACAATACGCAACGCGTTCTATATCGTCCCTCTCGCACAAAACACAACGGGATGACTAACTAACACGCATGCGAATTTACAATAAACGATCAAAGAAACAAACGGAAAACATGGAGTGACTCATTCCCGGCTCAAGACTCCAAGAGATGTCGATGTTACATTGTATTAAACGTAATCGGTCCAACGCAACCAAGCTCTAGTAGTATAAGTGGCACAAATTCAGAATAAGATGACTATAAACCACAGAGAGGGAAGAAAGCTCACCGGAACAATGCTGCTGCGATGTTCTCTGCCTATCCTCGATACTCCAAAGGTGGTGTGGAAATATCATTTTCCCTCGATTTGATTTTCTTTATTTTAAATGTATAATAATAAAAAATGATCCGGTACCAACTACTTGTGCCAGAGGTGAAGTATGCAACCAAGTCGTAGAGCGGGACAACCATGCGTTTGGGATGTACATCCCACTTGCCTAACAGAAACCGGGAAAAAGCCTTGAGGCCCTGTCGGCACGCGTGCTTGCGAACTATTATCCCCTCCTAACGACCCAAAATCATGCAAATCGGGAGAATTACTGTCGCTACATGACCGCGACTAGCGCCTCGGCTGGGCGACGCATAAATTCGGATAGTTGATAGCGATGGATAGCCCAGTCCGACTGCTCTAGATCCCGACGGTAAAAAGCGGAAGATGGTTGTATCCTCTCACGAGACCCGTAGCGACGCAAGGCTCCCAAGCTGACCAAATCGTTGAATGGGATGCGGTCTTTCTCTCTCCCGGTTCATCAGGTCATGAGAATAAAATAAAAGTACAACGAAAAAAAATTAAATATTGTTCTACGTGATTATACCAGGGCCCTGCGAGGTCGTCTTGGGGCTGTCGAGTGAGGAGGACGTAGAATTTTACCGTACTATGTTTTGCCACGTTACGGTATTTATTTTAATGAACATTAATTTTTTTAATCACTCGTTCGAAAGAATGATTTCCAATTTCTCCGAGCAACATGCTCCGAAAATCAAAATGGAGCATCGTGGCCGTCCTAGAAGTTTCTCCGAGTAACATGCTCCAAAAATGAAAATGGAGCATCATGGCCATCTTAGTAGTTCGTCTACCCCATTAAAATAATTCCATCTTGCCATATATTCGAATGGATGTATTGTAGATTTACAAAATTGAGACCGAATATTTTTGATACAGCGGGAATAACGATGCTTATGAGTGGAATTTATTTACTATTCAAATATTTTTTCTTTTACGTTTCAAATCGAATAGAGTTACAAAATACAGGGTGCGCCATCTCAATCTGGTCGATGGAAGTATTGAATAACTTAGAGAATTTTCAACAGATTTCACAAAGTCGTATTTTTTTATTAAATTTGATTCATTACAATTTATTTTGATTAGTTTCCAAAAACCACATCGATCAAATGTCCGCCTTTATTACTGAGACAAAAATGAGCTCTTTTTTCGGCATTTTCCATTATATTTGCCAGCGTCTCGGGCGATATCGCTGCGATTTCGGCTCGAATGTTGTTTTTTAGCTCCTCTATGGTCTTCGGCTTGTTGGCATAGACTTTACTTTTCAAAAATCCCCACAAGAAGAAGTCCGGTGCAGTCAAATCCGGCGATCTTGGTGGCCAGTCAATATTACCTTTCTTTGATATCACACGTCCTGGGAACTTCTGACGCAAATAGTCCATTGTTGAGCGCGCAGTGTGACATGTCGCACCATCTTGTTGGAACCAAAATTCCTTAAGACCTTTTTCACGCATTTGTGGTAAAACAAAGTGTGCCAACATCCACCGATATCGATCCCCATTGACAGTTTCACCAGCTCTGAAGAAAAATGGTCCAATGGTGGTTTTTGAGCAAACACCGGCCCAAACTGTCACTTTCTCATCGTGCAATGGAGTTTCGTGAATAATATGAGGATTATCGGTGCCCCACATGCGACAGTTTTGTTTGTTGACAGCGCCAGAGAGGGTGAAATGAGCCTCGTCGGTCATCAGAATTCGCTCCCAAAAATCCGGCTCAGCTTCCTTCATTCGACTAACGTTATTAGCGTAAGCCAAGCGTCGCGGCTTGTCAGTTTCCAATAATCTTTGAGTCAACTGCACTTTGTACGGAAACATGTGAAGATCTTGCTTTAAAATCCTTCTCAAAGTGGTTCCACTGATGTTTAATTGCTGAGACCGGCGGCGGTATGAGACATTTGGATTTTCTGCAACACTCTGTCGAACAGCTTCGATATTTTCATTTGAACGACCTGGACGCGGTCGAGCTTGATGTTGGAGATTCGCTACAGACCCGTGCTCCATGAAATTTGAAGCTAAATGACGACTAAATAGTGTCGCCTTTGGGCGCAGAACGTCCGCGATATTTTTTACGATACGCACGCTGAGTTGACACGACTGAACAATTATTTTCAATGTAAAGCGAAACTATTTCGGCGCGTTCTTTCGGCGTATAGCGATACATGGTTGAAATTGTACTGAAATAACCTATACGAAACGTGTTGTACGACGCTGGTCGGTTAAAATCTGTCAGAGTTATTCAATACTTCCATCGACCAGATTGAGATAGCGCACCCTGTACATATACTATATCTTTTTTCGGAATGTTGTATGTCATTCTGTACATATCCTACACACATATATATTTAATAAACAGTGTAGATTACACGCTGAAATTTTACTATATTTTATTTATACATGGAATTTGAAATTGAAACACGTCGAACAGAAAATAACAACAACAAATTTTAATGCGTCCTGAATTAAGTTCTGATATATGTACAGTATAACTTTCATCGATAGTTATTTGGTTATTAAAACAAATGTATTCTATTAGAGTTTTTTTTCATATCGACTACACCTTAATCTGTTTGTATAAATATTTACTCACTACTCAAAACCCTGCTCAGTAGAAATATTAATATACGTATAGTGCGTAAAAAAATTCTGAGAAACCAGTTAAAAATTAATCAAGGATAATTAGTTACATTCTTACTTGAAACGTCAAAGAATACATTACATTACATTACATAAGTTTGTTTTCGGGACCTATTGTTTCTTCATCCGATAAATCTGATTTTCCTTTCAGATTCTCCATCTACAGAGTTTGTGATATCTTCCAGAACTTGTGTGATGAAGAAAACCCACAAATCCTTATTTCCATTTACCATTGCGTCATTCATCTGCATTGGTTTATACTCGCTGAAACAAACAAATTGGAATCATTAGCATAATTGTGCCGCAAATAACATGCCCAACACGAAGGTAAGCAATACAATATTTATTGATATATCAACGCAAGAATAATTTACCCAAGACGGGGACAGTAAATTTCTTACGTAATGTTTTTAACCCTCAAAGTCCCTATTGGTACAACTCGTACTGAATGAGATTTTTATTGCTCAGAAATTGAGTAGTCTAGACTCTTTCATCTCTTTTTTGTAATAACACACTACCTTTTTTATTTTATTTAAATACAAGAAATTGGTTGGTCGGGAAATATTTCGAGCTTCGCATTAGTTTGATAGTAATAACTATGAAACGCGATTCGTATAGAGTATCAAAATAGTTACAACTTAGCCATTATTAGCCACAATTCTGCGTTGACTAAGTTCATTTTATCTCCATCGGTTGTGCTGTTTACGATGAAGTATTAAAGGCTTCTTCGAAAAGTACATTTAATGACATGTTGTAACCATCGAGATGAAATTTCACTTATTGTTAGCTACCAAGGAATTGTGTCACGTGGTACGTATAAACCCGCCTCTTAAAAGAAAGCAAAATTTGCGTTTTCCACGCATTTAACCGTGTGTACCTTCGCCTCAAATACGCAAAGAGATAAGGGTAAAGTTCAAGGGTGAATTTTAGAAATGTCACGTTGAAGAAACTCGTTTGTGAGCAACTATATTCCTCGATCAAAAAAATAAAATAGTGTATTTTCATATATGGACATGAACTACTTTGGCGTGGAAACAACACATTCATCAATGAAACCACATTATATCCCATTGTTTTTCATAATCCTAGTAAAGAGTCACGTCTTAAGACCTTTTTTATATCATTCTATCTACATACTTGTCGTCGAGACGCTTGCAAGAACAAGCATCTCTCTCGTGTCTCCCTCTAGCACGTGTTCTTTTTGTATTCAGGAAAAAGCTATAGTATAATTATGGTTAAAAAAGCTTTTGATATAGTCATGTACTCGCGTTGCTCAATAAATATCTCAGTAAATACCAAAGGTACCTTACGATCGAAAAGTACCCCGAATTTCTCGTTTAAACAACCACCCTTGAGATATTGTCAAAATAATTTTTTTCTCGGTTCGTACATCTGTCAGTTGTTTACATGTCACTTTTAAGCGCAATGTGTCACATAGTTTGTACGTAATAGCTTTGTAAACAAGTCATTGTTTGGTGTACTCTCCGAATTTCGCTATGTCGAATTTAGTTGAGCAAAGAGTGTGCCTGAAATGTTGTGTTTCTTACAAAACATCATGTGCAGAAGCGTTGAAAATGTTAACGATAGCCTACGGGGACTCGACAATGTCGAAAACACAAGCATACGAGTGGTACAAAGAGTTTAAAGCGGGCCGTACTGTGGTTGATGATTGGCTTCGTTCCGGTCGTCCATCCACCTATGTGATTAACGAAAACATCGAAAAAGTTAAGAAAATTGTGCTCGAAGATCGTCGTGTGAGCATCAGGGAGATAGCAGTCGATCTTGGTGTCTCGTTCGGATCGGTGCAGAGCGTTATGCACGATGTTTTGGACATGAGACGAGTTCAAGCGCGGCTTGTGCCGAGAGTGCTGAATTTTGTGCACAACCAGCATCGCATTGCAGTCGCTAAAGAAATGCTTTCTTTGGGCCAAAATACGTTAATACCGTTCCGCAAGCTCCGTATTCACCAGACATGGCCCCGTGTGACTTTTTCCTGTTCTCACGACTCAAGTTACCACCTCGCGGAAAGCGTTTTGAGACGTTTGAGGCAATAAAGGAGAATTCGCAGAAGGAGCTGAAGGCTATTCCAAAATCGGCATATGAAAAGTATTTTAAAGATTGCAAGAAGCGTTAGAACATGGGTATTGCTTACGATAAAGATTACTTTGAAGGGAATAAAATAAATATCGATGAATAATTGAACCGTTTTCGTTTTATTGACAAATTCCGGGTACGTTTTCATCGTAAGGTATGTACCGAAAGGTTTCCCGGTACATTAGCCTTATAAAACTCGAGAAGGACCTATTCTTGCCTTTCGGAACCTACGAAAACACATATGTTCTTTGTCTATTCTTCTTCTTTGTTGATCTAGTGGGCTGCGCAAGAGCCCACATGTTCTTTTTCTCCTCATGCGATTACAAAAGACAGAGATATTTGTTACTGACTTGCGTTAGCAGGCTAAACAGTGTGCACTTTTATAACCATCGACACGGTGAGAAAGAAAACCTTTTTTATTATACGTTTACATTTTTACACGTGTTTATGCGAGTTTTGTATTTCCACAAGTTTTTACATTTTTTTACTTTAACACGATTTTACTTTTACACTTTATACTTTTCTACGTTTTATACTTTATTTTTAGTTAAATCGGCCGTAACTCGATATGAATTAATCATTAACACCATCATATCAAGGATCGTAAGTAACATTCGGACGAGTCTATGAAAATATTGGTAAGTAAGAACAAATACACTGTATTTTGAAAGACATAAAACTTTTTTCTAACAAAATCTTATAAATATCTAAAAAATAATTCATTTTTTTAAATCCAAAATAATCTGTTTCCAGTCGGTATATTAATGTATAGCGATTGAGTAATAAGGAAAATATACTATGCTTAACGACTGAAACGTTTTTATAGGATACCGGGCTGCCATGCTACGAGCATCTCATGTGCCTCTTGATGATGCTGTTGCAGTCATCAAACAGTTCATCGACAACTTCCGAACATCTGCCTTTCCAAAATGGTCGGATAATTTTTAGCTAAAAATGCTAGATACGCTCAAAAGATCCAGACTCAAGAGGAAACCTCAGTGCGTTTATACCAACGTCCAGGGTAACTGAAGTGGAATTTTGGATCTCGCGACAGATCAAATGGGTATAAGCGTGCAGACGCCGCAAAATTGCAACAGCTTGTGTAAAACGAATAATTATCGGTAGCGTTTTAATTAATACTTCTTTATTAAATTTCGTCAAAAGCTCGTCAGGATCGATAATCGGGCGGGAGCTCGCGTGAAAGAACACTCGCAGATATTATCCCGGTAACCGGTAATGCTACTTTGTTCTACAACGTGTATTCTAGGTCTACTCGACCGGTAATGCTTTTTATCGCGTGCACGGACGTTCCGACCATGCGTCGGAGGTTCTCTCCGCCGCTCTTCGTCTTCGCGCTCGTATCGATCGTGGCACGTCTGCCTGTTAGCACTTGTCGAGACGAGCTCCTCATTGTCTTCTCTGCTGTTGCCGTGCGCCAGCTGCGCTTGCGCGCGTCGCTCGTGCAGTCTCGATGATGCTCGGAGTTCCGAGCGACGATCGCAGGCGCGCCTAGTTTCCTCATTCAACACTTGGATTTGAATAAAACTGAATCGAACCACAACACCGACGAAACTGAAAATCGATCAAACAGTTTCACAGATTTACCACAGCAGGACATGAATATTTCAACCAAGTATATGATTCTGACGGAGTATGAGTGGCAAGCAATTACGCCAAAGGATAAAGATAACCTTGCCTACATCCAAAAGTCTGGGCCAATGTAGTGGTTGATGCAATGTATAATAGTATCAGTACCGATTATCATGTGCGTTCATTTTCAAGCGAGTAAGAGTATGCGCATCTCCAGACGGATCACAGTACATAATTCATTTCACCGGAGAGGGTTAGAGTAAGATCTGCCAGAACACGATCAATGTGCAAGCCGATAAAAATATCGAAGAAGATAAGAACGGAATAACGTTCACGATTAAAACACAATACTCCTGGGGAAAATCACGAAGTCGTCAAGCGTCCCTTTAATGGAAAACGGAGACGAGAAGCGTATGAGGATTTTTAATTTGAAGGTTGTGCAGAGTACAGGAAATATGAAGCCCGAAAGGCTTCTATGTAAGGAATGCCAGGGGATGTAGAGTCTCCGATATTGCCCAATAATAATGTTTGTCGGCAAGCCAAAAAAGGAGGCACCGATAAAGATTTGGGCATCGACAAACGTGAAGGGCATGATATCGTCCGGTCCATCGAGGATATGTCTCTCAGCTCACACAATGCTAAATTAATCTGTGAAGTTACAAGGTTTCCATTTCATGTCATTTATGGATCAAAGGTGCAATTTCACGTATACCAAGAGTATCGTCGCTTGACAAGAAATTGGTTCTGAATCGCTGTTGATGTTCCCGGAAGCTTAGTCAACAGATTACTGCGAAAAAATGACACAAAGTCAAGGCATATATTTTTGTACGCAATCATCATCAATTTCTGCGGTACGATGGCAATTATTCTCGTGCACTGTTAATGGGATTAAGTACGGCGTTCAGCAAGCAGTCAATGAAGGAATACATAAGCAAACGCATCCAAGCCGTATCGAATCCTAGCAGAATTGCCAAACAACCAGTAACTTTCATACCGATCGACGTTGCACATTTCATCCACATGATATGTCGTTGGACAAGTTTTGAAAATCTAAATCAACGAGCAATGAAGGATTTTTTTTGCGCTCCGTCACATTGATCGTGGAATGCGAAACTCTCGAAAAATTGAAACGAGTTTTCGTATTTACGTGCACTGTTGCTTTCCAGTCTCACGAACACTCTACAATTGATTTGGAAGATGTAAAGACACCGAAAGAGGTAAGAAAAAAGTTGGAAAATGTTATAGCGAGAGGTAAGGTTTACAAAGGATACATGATTCGACGGTCTGTGACCATGAAGAAAAACGCGTCACGCCTTGTTATCGACAGTTCGTGGAAGGCGACAGCGATGATGGCAGAGACCCAGATATCGATGTTGTAGCAGAAAATCAGGATACGTGCATTGGCGAATGGATCGACAGTCTATTGGCAACGGCTAAAAAGCAGTGTTCATCGGCAAAAATCTAAATCCATTTTTTCTACCAAATTTTATTAAACGGTTTGCTAGGGTAGCAAAAAAGTTCCCACTTTGGACGACGGTTGAGATCCCTCCGAACACCATGCGTGCATCATTGAGTTATGTCGAGGGATTTTTCAAATACTTGAAAAAGCACTATCGATACCCTACCAATCTCTGTCGACAAGTTCGTAACGGAACAGGCCTGATACATAGATGGAATGAATTGCATTATTTCCAACAAAATGGTTCAATACAATAACGATCGTCTACATAAAAACAACGTGTATAACGAAAAAAGGTCAACGCTACAAGTAGCGAAATAATCGTAAACAGTATCAAAAGTAAGTTGCATAATGCAAAGTAGATTAACGGTGCAGACATTGTAATTGTGAACATTTTTGAAAATTCGATTGATCTAGCGTCACTTGACATTGACGAAGTCATTGATTCTGACTTACTCGCAATAGGAAATTGGCGAGGCAAAGGAGGAGCAAACAATATCAATGATTATGCCAATACATGCAAAACGAATTGTAAGAGACCAACAGATATAGCAATAATCGGTCAAATCCCTTCCGTAGACGAGAAAAATGAGAATGGAATGCATTCCGATCACACGTACCTCAAAATCAACAGTTTGGTGAGCGATCACCAGGGCTGAGGTATAGTGACTTCGAGTTGAATTAAAATTAACGCGTTGACGTGCAATCAACTGTGATCGACTTTGCATCAAACGAGGTTATAGAACAACGTCTGAAAAAAAGCCTGCAAAAACTTCCAAATATTTTAAGGCTTGCCCTGAAATACGGCACCAAAACGCTTTCATTTCTGATAAAAGAAACAGGCAACTGATAAATGCTGAACTATTGGAAAATGGCTCAAAGTGTGATAAAAAAAAGTCAGGAGGGATGTACATATTATTTACGTAATACCTGTTCGTTCGATTCTATGATTCAAATCTTGACGACAGCTGCTATCGATAAGATTGAGTACCGCCAATATTTGCAAAATTCTCAGAACAGCACTCTCAAATTTGTGTGTAATTTTATCACGGAGGGCGTTACAAAGAATTTGTTGGTTGACAGAGTCTGCATTCTAAAAAAATGTGCATACCTCGTGTCGGAATCGAGAACAAAATAATTTCATATGATATCGACGCAGAGAATAATATCGCAAATACAGTCAAATATACGTTATCTTTAAATCTGAGCGTTTATGATATTAAGAAATGTTGGTTGTGTGGGGAGCGGACTATTGCTCGTGTGACAATAGCATCAAATCACAACACCATAAGTAAAAAAGGCTTCAGAGCACTTGAAGAGGCTTTAGCATTTTCGACTCACCTCCGCAATATAGATTCTCGAAATGGCTGTCCAGGCATATTCACTCGCTTGAAAACACCGAGTGAACAGGTTTGCATAGAACTTGATGTACGCCATCATCAGGATTGAAATAAGTCGTTAACATGTTCGCTGGGCACTTTTTTCCAACCGTGATACATCTCGGACCGAAAAATCAGACAATACGTTCTGAATAACTTCGATCTATTTAAATCCAAGTAAGGGTTGTTACAATACTTTAACTGTCAGCGAAAGTAAAAATCGATACTTCCAATTCTTTTGTAGACTCGCTGGAGTTGTAGAACATATACCCGGTCATCACATCGCTCATTGCTTACGAATTGAAGAACTCTAGCAGAAGTTTAATTCTATGAATTGCAAAGTAGAGGCATCTAATACCAAAACTCGTGTCGAGCCACATCTGGCAATATATGTTTAGTATGTACAAAGGAGTAATACAAATTAATATAAATCCAGGCGATATTAATATATCAATATACTTATTATTAAAAATAAACCAAGTAGACATCTCATAGCAATTTTTTGCATTTATAACATAATAGGCAGTCTGGTATGGAGACATGCATCTGCAGCTTCAATCATCCACGAATTGCATGACTCCAGATTTCCAGAGTTGACATCGTCGTTAAATTCGTCATTTTCATCGCACTTTAAATACCGAATTAACGTTCATATGAAATTTTTGAAAAGCCATCAGCGTTGATGCACAAAGATCATCAACTTCTTTGCACGAATACGTAACACTAAAAAAAAAAAGAAATAACGAAACATTTTACTCCATGAAATCTTTTGAAAATCGACGGTGTCGAGCATTTTACAAACGACGAAAAAAAAGACCATTTCCAGATTTTTAAAATAGTGTAATAAACATATTGAGAATTCCTTTGGTGTTGTGGAATTGAATCTGAAAGATATCGAAAAAGAATGAGTTTCCGCTCAAGGCAGGTGGGAAATAACCAGACCAAAAGATGTAGGTAGAAAAAATGGTTTTATTCCAACATCGACTATCACCCTATAAAAAAAATACATAAAAAATAGTACAAATGAATTTAGAATTAATATTTGGTGAGAAGGACACAATTGTATTAATTGTGTGCTTAGCTTTGTCAGGTAAACGTGGTGCAGCACGCACTGCCGAGAACGCCACGAGATGAGATTTGTGAGGATGCATAAATGAGATTTATCCACCTCACCAACATTGAATTTATATAAATTATGAAGTTGTACTCTTACCGTTTATTTTGAGTCCAGTTCAGCACGAATATGATGAGTAGATCCGGTATAATAGTGAAAAAGTCCGAAGTGCGAGCAGAGGAATGTGCTGTCCAAGCGGTTTTCACGAGAACCGTCTAAATTTCTCAATATGGCTGCGTAGTACAAAAGCGTCATTGTGTGACGTGGCAGTCAAGCGAAAGAGACAGCCTCTCGCTTGAGCAGCATGCCTGCGAGGCGCTGCCTCGGCTATCTTCGCGACACCCAAGCGCAGCACATCACGCAGCAGCAACAGGTCGACGCACGGCGAATATCGATCGCCGATTTTCCGACATTTCCGCCCGCCATTAGCAACGGGGTTGATGATTAATTTTCATGATGGTGTTCGCTGGGTAAGATGGGCAAGACAGCTGATTTTAAGATCGGCCTGGTGAGAGTAGTGGTAGCAGTCCGAAGTGTCACCACCCTGGTGAGCCCATCTTTGGCTGGATGCAACGCTGTGACCCGGGCGAATGGCCACTTGCACAGGGGAAAGAACTCATCCGTAAGCAGAACCAAAGAGCCGATTTTGATGATGTTGTTAGGGTGATGCCACTTTGAGATTGACTGTTGCCGTTGTAAGTAATGAACAGACCATTGACGCCAAAATTGTTGCACCTTTTGCGGCAACAATTGCCATTTGAGAGTCGTGAGATCGCCAAATCCTCCAGAGTTGGATCTGTGACTGCAGTGAGTGCTTCACCGATGAGAAAATGTCCAGGTGTGAGTCTGATGAGTCATCAGGATCATCGCTGAGTGGTTGCAGAGGCCGTGAGTTGAGTATAGCCTCGATTTGAGCCAGCAGTGTAGTGAGCTCCTCAAATGTGAGTGCTGTATCGCGCACTGTTCGTCGCAGATGAAATTTTACACATTTTACTGCGGCTTCCCATTTGCTACCCATGTGTAGAGCAGCAGGTGGATTGAACTTCCAAGCAATTTGGTGATTTGCGAGTGAAGATGCGATGATGTGATGCTCTTGAGAGGCTTTCCTGAACAACTGACGTATGGCTTTGTGAGCGCCAACAAAATTGGTGCCACAGTCCGAGTACAAGATATGAGGAATGCCGCGCCGAGATGAAAAACGCCTGAACATTGAGAGAAAGCCATCCGTTGAGTAGTCACTGACTACCTCGAGATGAAGAGCTAAAGTGGCGAGACACATAAAGACACAGATCCAACCTTTATGTATTTTGTTTCCTCGCCCCTTCCAAGTTTTGAGTGTGAGAGGGCCGGCGTAGTCAACTCCTGTGTGAGTAAATGCACGCATTGGTGTAACTCGTGACAGAGGTAGGTGACCCATCAATTGTTGAGCCCGAATTCCTCTCTGCCGAGCACACACAACGCAATGTAAAATATAAGTTTTCACAGGAGCTCTTCCGCTGACGATCCAATGAGTTAGCCGTATTTGAGCTAATGTGAGCTGAGTGCGTCCGTGAAGAGTCCGCAGATGAGCTTGATCGATAATGAGAGTTGAAAGCCGAGAGTGACGAGGTAGAATGGCAGGATGCCTTCCTTCGTGCGTGAGTGCTGATTGACCAAGAAGGCCTCCTACTCTGAGTACACCCTCCTAGTCGATAAAAGTTGTTAGACGACTGAAGGGATGAGAGGATTGAAGAAAAGAGCCTGACTGCAGTACTTGTAATTCGTGTTTAAAAAACACGGCTTGTGTTGCTTTCGTCCAGAAGACAGTTTCACCATCCATGATGGACCTAACCACCACAGCTGATGAAAAGCGAATTGAGATGTTGAGATACCCCGTGGGGCACAATCAGCTGGATTGCTTGTGCCTGACACGTGAAGCTATTGAGCATTGGGAGTGAGCTCCCGAATTTGAGCTACTCTGTTTCAGACATAGTCCTTCCACCGAGCTGGATGAGCTTTGATCCGCGTGAGAATTACCGACGAGTCCGTCCACAGGCGAGTTGATGAGATTTCGACCTTAAGTGTGGCTTAAACGTATGCAACCAATTTTGCAAGTAACAGTGCCGCTGTCAATTCAAACCGTGGTATGGTGAGCTTCTTGAGCGGTTCCATCCGGGTTTTTGAGCAGACAAATGAAGCCACCTGTCCTGTGGATAATGAGTTAACAGTGATACAAATAACCACAGCCATGGCTAATTGAGATGCATCAGAGGAGCCATGCAATTCCACTGTTGAGCTGCTCCATGTGTTGAACCACCGAGGAATTGAGATTCTGGCCAGATAAGTGAGATCTTCTCTGATTGCAATCCATCGTGTTGAGATCTGGGATGGCAGTGGAACATCTCAGTTGAGCTTTTGAAGCGAGAAGTCTTGTAGAAGTTTTTTGGCTCTGATCATAACCGGTGAGACGAAATCAAGCGGATCAAAAAGTTGAGCCACCTCGGAGAGTACGATGCGTTTTGTGAAAATTTCCTGAGTTGAGTTGAACCGAGATGAAAATGTGAACTTGTCCTCATGAGGAAGCCAAGTTGTTCGAGAATTCAGATGTCGGAGTTAAGTGGACTGTAAAATTGTTGCAGGAAAATTAATAGTCAGTACACAGATGTAGGTTACAGTAGCTGTTGGATAATCAGCTGGCGCACGGCGATCGATATTTGCCGTGCGTCGACCTGTTGCTGTGTTCAAGCACGCAGCGTTTGGTTGGGCTGAGATAGCCGAGGCAGGACTTCGCGGAGCCGAGGTTATGCCTCGTAGGCATGCCGCGTTGAGCGAGAGAATGTCTCTCTCGCTTGACTTCGGCTTCGCTCACCGGCTATCTCTCTTCAGCGCCCAACGACGCTTTCATATACCGCAGCCATATTGGATATTTCGACACTACTGTGAAAGCCCGCTAGGACAGCGCACACATCCTCTGGACATCTCAGATTTTTCACCATTACAATTTTTTCACCATTACAATTTAACGTAATTCAATGACGGTGAGGAGTGAAATACACGTCGGTACATCCTTATAAAGGTCTCACACTGTGGCGTGCTCAGCAGCGCGGGCTGCACCACGTTTTCACTCAATTATTAGCATGCTCGATTAATATAATTGCGTGTGTTTTACCAATTCACTGCACTTTCTTCCAATTAAACTTGCTGGGAAAGTATTGTGAATTCAGTCTAATCATTTTGTGCATCCTCATTACTCTAGTAGTCATACTGTACGGCGCTGACTGTGTCACGCTGTCTTGTTTCGTGTACAGCACTCAGGTAATTTAGTTGCTAGTGCTCTCATCGGTTTACTGCGACTTCTCTCAGAGCAACTTGCTGAGAGCTCGCAGTGAATAATTTATACAATATACGCACTCATTTATCTCATAGCGTGGCATGCTCCGCAGCACTGGCTGCAGTGCGTACACCGCTCTCACCACATGCAGCACAATTAATATAATTGTGTGCTGCAACATCTTAAATCAAATTCAGTTTCTTTCCTTAAATTCAGTTTTCAATTCTCAGATTTCCTGTGCATTTATTTATATTATTTTGTATTTTTTCTAAATTTGGTCTATTTTGTGCTCATATTCAATGATTTCTTTGAATTGCATTATTTAATTGTATTTGTGTGGAAGGTACAATAAACCACTTTCTCCAAATTCCATCGACAAATCTGGTTTATTCTCACCCTGTTTTGAGTGAAGCTTCATAAGTTTCAATATATTCACAGATCTTTCAAACACCATCGGACGGATTCTCAAACAGTAGCATTTATTGCTCCACCTGTCAAATACAGTAGAAGTAATTACATAAATAAAAACAAGTTGAAATAAAGAAAAGAATATATTAAGATAAGCGTGGAGAGGAGTGAGTAAATGTCGGTGAGCTAATTACCACACACGATTATATTAATCGTGTGTAATTGATGAGATGTGCTGTCACGATCGGGCCTCGCGGTAAAGCTGACGCCGGATGCATGACACGATGAGCCAAATGTTGATGTACTGGTTCCCGACGTCAATATATCAATGCTGAGGTTATAGATGGCTGAGGTTGTAGAGACTGTATGTCGGCTGAGTTGATCGTTTAGACTTATTTATATGCACTGAACTATTTTGATCACGCACGAAACACGATGGCGATGAAAACCGAGCAAGAGAAAAACGCAAGATGGCTACGTTATACAAAGCAGCCGTTGTCTAGTCAAGCAGTCGTAGAGCACTTGCGCGCAGTGACCTGTTGCTTGGCACGATGAGTTGTGCTAGTGCGAGTTATACTGCTTCTAAGTGGTGCTGCCACTAAGTATCAACAGCAAGCAGTTACTCACGCCAGCCTGCAGTATGCAGTCCAGCAACACGTAGCCGAATTCTCAAGCCTTTTCAACACAAGTCGAACCAAGAATTTTTGCTCCGCAGTCGTCCAATGAGTTAACTGAGTTTGACGGTGATGATAAGATACTAGTCCTTGAGTTGTTGAGCAATTTCAATAAGTTGATGAGTAGAATCCGCCCTTCCGAAGATGTCATCCACGTACCTGCCAAAGGTGATAACTAGCGCAGCAAGTGGAAAACGATGACCTTCATCCTCAGTGAGCTACATGAGAGTTCTGACTGCCAAGGAAGGAGCAGCCTTCGTACCATCACAGTTATTAAGTGATCTGGCACTGGGTTGAGTTAAGCATCCTTCCATAAAATTCTTTGAAGATTGCAGTCTTCTTAATGTATCCGAATTTGTCGATACATTTTTATAACGTCAGAAGCAAAGATGTGTCTGTGGTTCCGGATCCAAATGAGTACGTCCGAAATATTGAGCAACAGATTAGGGCCAGTATGCATGATATCATTGAGAGACTTTCCAGATGATGTGGAGCTAGAGCCATTAAATACCACACGTAATTTGGTAGTGACTCTGTGTTCAGTTTTCGCACCTACCAAGCACACACTCAACTCATGCACACGCTACACTCACAATCATCTGACGCCTCGCATCATATGGTATAGCTCGCAGGTATGCTATATCAATTTATCGACCGCGCACTCAAGCACATTGTCCATCAGCTCATATCCTCGATCGAAGCTCACTCAAGCGGCCAACGCTGCTAGCGTGGCCTCAGCGGCAAGACCACTCACAAGGCTCACTTTCCATCGCTGGCGGCGAATCACAACTCAAGCAAGCTGTGACGCACGTCCGTCCTCTTGATACTCTGCCTCGTGGTCGATGGATGTAGCCATTGTTCTCACTCGAGTCGTTCGCGCTACACGTTCCCGCCTAAGCTCACAGAGATATTCATTAGTCGTGGTAATGGTCCATAAAAATCAATCGATACTAAATCCCCTGGTTTTTGCGGGATAATCGTTTGCATTGCTGTGTAGCTCGTTTGTATTGCTATTTTATTCCTTTGGCACGTATCGCAAGTTGCGAGTGTGTTCCGAGTAATTTTTGCTAGGTGTGGGTATGTGAAATCTTCCTCCAGCATCCGTGAACATTTTCTCATCCCGAGGTGCCCATACATGGCATGGCAGGCTTTAATGAATTCTTTAATTATGCTTTTAGGCACTATTACTTGCCAAATGCCATTCTTTGATTTCTTTTCTAAAATGCCTTTTTCGATTCGGAATTTTCGTTCTTCCTCCACTTCTTTATCTTCATCGAGGAAATCCTTGATTACTCAGATCTTCTTGTTCTCGCTGTATTTTTTCCATGCATTTGAGTCTTTTTGCTAGATCTCGCGGGAGTTTCTCTGCAAGCACTCCTGCGATAACGATGACCCCTTTCTTATCGGCCGCTGATAACTCCTCGTCACCTTTTACTCTACTCAGGGCATCGGCTACTATATTTGCTTTTCCCGCAACATGTTCTATCTGCAAATCATAATCCTGTATCGATAATACCCATCTCATGAGTCTTTCTGCTGTGAAACGACAGGTCTTCAGAAATATTAATGCCTTATGATCGGTTTTTATGTATATTTGTGCTCCTTTCAAATACGTTCGGAACTTTTGAAGAACCCACACAATCGCTAGTAGTTCCTTCTCCGTGGTCATATAGCCGATCTCCGCTCCTTTCAGAGTTCGACTCGCAAATGTTACTACCTCGCTCTCACTAGTTACGTTCTCCTGTGACAGGATCGCGCCTAGCGTATATCGACTGCATCCGTGGTAAGTGTGTATGGTTTACGAGTGTCTGGAAATCGCAGTATTATTTCTTTGCAGAATAATTTTTTCACTTTCTCGAACGATTTTTCCATCTCTTCATCCCACTTTCACCGAACACCCTTTCTCAGGAGATTTAACAATGGCGCGGTTTCATGCGCATGACGGTTTGTAAACTTTGTGTAAAAGTTAATTAAGCCTAAAAATCCCCTTAATTGTTTTATTGTTCTGGGCCGTGGATACTCCTGAATTGCTATAATTTTCTCAGGATCAGGTTTTAGGCCTTCCGTCGTGAGGATGTGTCCAAGAAATATTACTTCTTGGCGGAAAAAGTGCGATTTGCTAAATTTTAGCGTCATCCCATGCTCGAGAAATGTTTCAAACAATTTTCGTAGATGGTCGAGTTGTTCTTCGTGTGACGTTGACATACCTCACCTCCGCAGTCCTTCTTATCTGTGTTCGAATCCCTGTTCGGGCGTCAAATGTAACGGTATTTTTACGTTAACATTAATTATTGTCTTCCGAGGGGAAGAATTCGGGCTCGAACGCGAAGATAATTAGTTATAGACTTCTGTAGGAGGTATAAGTAGGGTTTATTCACTAATTAACATAGAATTATGCAGTGTTCGGCTTTTTGGCGCCATTAGCCGTACAATTAATTTGTCACGTATAATCGCTCTGAAGGTTCCGTGCTCTTCTTTATCCGCGATGATATCGGATTTTGACTTATGCGCTCCTTGGGTGAGCGGTGAATGTCCCAACTAGGCGTAATCGAGCTCGTCCGTCTTGATCTTTTCGCGTCGGTCAGCTTGTATAGACGCCGGGTCTGTGTCGGTGTCCGCGTTATTTGTTAATTAATCGAAATTCTTTGTTTTTTAAATTGTTTCGCGTCCGAGTTCTTTGTTTGTCGTGTCCGTGCCGTTCCCGTGAATCTTAAGTGTGCTTTTTCGTGGTCATATCGTTCTTAAGTCGCGAGTGATGTTTTTCCTATGGTGTGATATGACAGTTCAGAGATCTTTATTTTTCTGTATTTTTTATTATTAATGATTTCTGTGGTGGATCTCTCGACAATCTTCGGTGCTGATCTTGGACGTTCCTGATATGCTTCTGTCTTGGTGAGTTGGTCTTTTGTCTTTTTCTTATTCCCTTATGTCTTGTTGGGTGTTGTCGTTCCCATCCGACGCGCTTGACAAGGCTAATAATTTTGTTTCGCAACTTCGCTCGACTCTATATAATTTCAAATAATATTTCAGAGTCTTATAATAAGCGTAAAGGAAGATTACATTAGCCGGGAGTACCACTTTTCAACATCAAAGACTGCTACTCACTCGGCGACACACACCAAAAAAAAAATGTAAACACGGCCAGCGTCGAGCGCGGCACTAGACAATGCGAGTGAGCTTGGTCTACCGTACGCCTCACCAAGACCTGCTACAGTACGTAGCGGGATAACTGTACTGCCGAATTCCAAATAATTTCGAATATCAATTTAAACTAATAAAAGAAAATAATTAATATGGAAGAAATCTTGATTTAAATATCCAAAAAAACCTGCTATGGTTACGTCAGTAAAAAATCATAAAACAACAATTAAAAAAGAATAAATAACGAAAGATTGGAAAAACTAAAATAATTAAAAAGAGAATTGGAATCGTTAATGAATTAAAAACAAACACAAAAAAAAATCTATGAATGATAAAAAATATAAAATAGGAAAAGAGAAAAAAAAATTCTTATTAAAATAAAAATTTTCAATTAAATAAACGACTTGACAGTCAGGTTCCACGTTGGGCGCCAAATTTGTAACGTAAATTTGCTCCTCAACGTACCACGTTACCTATGACTGGTCCAAGTTATGTTTTCCTTTCTTTTTGTTTGTTCTTACGAGTTGGGCGCCAGGCGCTTTCGCGCCAGAAGGAAAAAATAAAGAGGTTGATGGACAGCCTCAACCCAGGCCAGCTACAGCTGTTCGAGGCAGAGTGGGTGGTTCGGACTGTCAAGTCAAGAATTAGTCCAAATAAAACACAAATAAAGTCAATTGGTTAAAATTAGTTATTAAAATCCATAAATAAAATTAACCAGTCAAATATAGTCAATAAATGCACAAAACAAGAACAATAAACAAAGTCAAATTAATAAAATAACACCGATAAATAATTTAGACAACAATAGCAGGTACGGGACTTACAAATGCCGCTCGGGCAACTTCTTTATTTCTTAGCAAACAAATATTAATTTCCAATAAACATCGATAAAGAATTCAAATAAAATGTCCCGTAAAATTAGTCTCTCTTTTTGACAATTTTCTAAATCTAGTTAGGTATCTTAGTTTTAATCATTAGTTCGGCGGTGCCAATTATCCCGTCCTCTCTCTCACTTTCATACACTGTAGACGCTATATAGCCTACCACGATCGGTTCGAATTTCGAACAATAATCGTAGTCAAAGTCAAATACTCGGTTGTCTCAACGTACAGCTCGCGATACGGCCTATTCCGGGCTAATCCCACATATATCCCAAAAACCATAACAACGGGACATCGGAAGGTCACGTACGCGGGCTTTGACTAGTTCGAATCTCCTATCTCGAAAATCGCAGGCAAGCAACCGAGAATAAGTCGAGAACGAACAACGTTTAATAAATCCCCAAATTATATAAAGTGAAAAATGAGAAAACCCTAATTAAATGACTGACGTCCGAAATAATAACAATGATAATAATAAATAATACTAACAATAACAACAGAAATAATAAAAGCAACGAACAGCTTGACCAAACGAGATACGCTTCCGACCGTACTAGTCCCTCATGACCAAGTACAACAAACGGGACGACGGCCGAACTCGCACTACTTCAGAATACGAAACGAAAAATAATAAAATACAGTTCTATATAATAAGAAAAGAATAAACAAATAAACTAAATAAAGTATGCTTAATTAATGTACGTCAGTCTAATTAAAACAACGGCGTTAACGACACGTAGTCCAGGGTAATAAAATGAATAAAAGAGAAATAAACCACGTCATATAAATCTAAAGTCAATAATTCGGTAAAATCCGCGACGCAGTCTATACCGTTCAAATCCCACACAAACAAGCCATCACATTCAAAGCAAACCGGGATAACGGCCTAACTCGCGCACGGTTTAACCGTCAACCAAAAAAACACAATTAATTAACGTAAAGACTTTCTCCCGGTTTCTACCAGTCAAGCGATCTCAATGTTACATCCTATAAACGTCGCGGTTCCTAATACAAATTAATACTCTGCACGCGGTGTACTAGAGTCGCAGGTATGACCAAGTTCGAATAGAATTTTAAAAAAATAATAATAATAAAATAAAATAAAATAATGGCGAAAGGCCGTAGAAGGGAAGAGAGCTCACCGAGACGATGCTGCCGTGACGTTCTTTGAAATTCGGGAAACCTGGAAAGGATGTTGAAAGATTCTCTCCCTGGTTTTTTTAAGTACGAAGACTGATCGTACGATGGTAAATTCCGATGTGGGCTCGGAAGACAACCCTCTTTTTCCTCGCTCCGGTAGTGATTTACGTAAAGCCAATGTTATAGCGGGACGAACTAATGTGCGCTACGTTCTCCTCGCTCGAAAGTCACTGGGAAAAAGCCTCGAGGCCCGTTCGGTACGCGTGCTCGTGAACTCTGATCCCCCCCTAACGGTCTGAACTCGGTCAATTGGGGGAATCGGTGTCGCCGGAGCGCCTCAGCTGGACGACGCATAAAATTAACAACCGATCATCGGGATGTGTAGCTCTGTCCGGCCGGTGAACCCCATACAACTGATGGATCGCTGCTAGTAAGTACGAGCCGACGACAGATAGCGGCGTATCGCTGATAGATAAACATCCAGCGGGACAATGATATTTCCCAATAGAGAAAGATGTAAAGAGCCTGTCGGTGCAAAAAGTCGAATTCAGAGGCCAGCTATCGGCAAACGTGGTGCTCTCCTCCGTCCGGTCGTACAAATCGTATTAGATATATAAAAAAAATAAAACAAGAAAAAAAAAGTATAGAATTAAATAAAGCACGAAAATTATCCCCTACAGCCCTGTGCGATCGTGCTGGTAGCCGTCAAGCGAGGAGGACGTAGCCCGAATATTCTGCCACGTTACAGTACAAATCGAGATTTCTCCACTTCACCTTGATTGAATTTGTATAAGTTATAAAGGTGCACGCTTACCGATTAATTTGAGTACTGTTGAGCACGTTTGAACCGAGTATATCCAAAGAAAGCGGTGAAAATGTGTCCGAGCTGAAAAGAGGCTGGTGTAGCGTTCTTGGCGGTTTTCACGAGAGTAGCGAAAGTTATCACGATGGTTGAGCGGTACGGAAGCGTCGTTGCGCGACGCCGCCGTTAAGCGAGCGACAGATGATAGTCTCTCGGTTGAGTAGCGTGTCGACGAAGTGCTGCCTTGGCTGTACGCACGGCAGCCGAGCGCAGCACAACACCAGTAGCAACGAGCTGCCGCACGGCGATCATCGTGGCCGTGCATCAGCTGATTTGTCAACAAACTCAAATCAGGTTCCTAACGGATTTTTGAGCAACATCAATACTGCGAGTCAGAAACAAGTCGGTGGTTACGTTGACGAAAGCTTCAGCTCTTTGGCAAAACCATTAACCTAATTTCAATTCGAGCGACTTGGTTTTTGCTCCATTGACCCGGATACCACGCCAGGCACGGTAAATTATCCATATCTTGATCCGGAGGATGACGGATTTACTTTTCAAAAGTTAACCGTATGGACGCAATTCTAAAATATCTCACCGAAACGTTATTCAGACATTATTGTACTAACTCTCATCCTACATTTCATATACCCTAATATGTTTGTACGAAATAAACATTGTCAAAATATATTAGTTACCACGCGACCACCTCGGCCAACGGAAACATCTGATGAGGTACAAATTTGGTATGATCATTGCAAAATTATATTTGGGAAGTGAGTGGAACTTTTTTTTCACCTGATCCACTACCGCAATATTCGGACATACTTCATCATTCATCTGCACATGCTTCTTCCAATATTTATAATTTGGTCCGGTATAGGAAGATAGTTTATAGTACTACTGCATACATAACATTCCGGCATTCATAGAAATGTATCGCTTTCCTGATGAAAAAAGTGGCAATGAGTACCAATGGACGAATTCTTCAGAACTTTCCTTATGAATAAAGTAAAAAACTATTTTTTTTAAGTCTCTAATAATTTCATTCGGTGGGATCCACGTAAGCTGCTTAATCTATTTTTCATAGCACGGTATATTTAATTAGAATAAAGACTTTGAATATAGATAGTAGTAAGAAAATGTCAAGCCTTTCATATACACATATGAGAAATCCAAAGCTTAACCTCAAAACTGATTATTGTAATGTGTAAAATGAATGTACTCTTGTTGTGTCGCGGAATATTCCACTTCACGTATTCTCTGGAATATTCCTTAGCTGTCATTCAAGACAGGAAACAAGGTAGACGTCGACGTGGAATATTCCACCGGAATATTCCTTAGCTGACACAGAATTCTAAGACTAAAGAATTCATTCAAGACAGGAAACAAGGTACACGCCGACGCAGCATGAGGCGACTTGCTAAGCGATCTAAGATAGGCTAAAGCAAAAGCTGCCAACTAAGGGATTTTCGCAAACGCAGTTGCTAACTGCTTTACGAAAATCAGTTATAAATTAGGTTCAACAGAGAACGGGTTAGTTCCCCGTCAAATACTCGAAACAACGAATTATTGTACATTCTTTCATTGAATTTTAAATAGACGACGGAAAGTTTCCGTTGCCTATAATAAATACTTCCATTTATATAAATTCGCGTTTTTATCTATTACTTGAGATCCATCTCCTTATCGGCAAACGATCCCAAAAAATAATAACTTTTTACTATTATACCGAATACCGAATAATCCAATTACGCGGTACCGGCATAACATTTGGTGGCAGCGGTGGGATTTGCCGAAGTTAAGTGATACGTGATTTATTTGGACAAAAAGTATGTTGGACAAAGTAATTAGGAGTGACTCTGAAGTGACGACTACGACTCTTGCAAAGGACGCCGACGTAGTTCGTGAAAAACCCGATTAAGCTAACGCGAAAGCGCGAAGTGTACGTCGGTGTGGTGTGACATATCGGTCAACCGTTTAAAATCGCGATTGACGGTGTCACGTCAAGTCGCGGAAAAACGGACAAAGTGTGCAACCAAGTACTCGAAGCAGCTACTCGTGAAGAAGCCGTCGTGCAACCATTGGCGACGCGCGAAGGACGAGCCCAGGAACCAGCGAAGAAATAGGATACCAAGTCGATAGCACCCGAGAACATCGCCATGGAGAGGACCATCTACCAGATCATCCATCTGTATGTGGCGGTTACGTTATGCTAATACATATTGCCGAAATAAACCTAAGCGAGTTAGGACAGATATTTGAAAATTTTCAAAATAACTATATATTCCACCAGAGATATTTCTTTCGAGATTTTGTGGATATATTTTAGAGTATTGTTCATCGCGAAGTTAGCAACATGCCGGAATTTAGGGGAGCAAAACCGAAACGTAGAGGCAATTCGTTAGTAACTACGATGCCTGGCGCGGAGGTGGACGCTGCGGCGGGTTTAGCTGCAGCAGTCGAGGACATCGTATACGAAGCGCGCAGGGCGCTATCAGAGCTCCCGCCGCCTGGACGAATCCCCGCAGACTGGCAAGCGACCCTCGCGGGCCGTCTGACAACCGAGTACGGCGTAAACCCACTCAGGGTGCGTCGTTTCGGGATCATAGTAGCATCGGTAGCGATGACGTGTTTAATAGAGCAACTGGAGAAATAACTCCAGAACACTTCTCCAACGATATGGTCGAGCGGGAAATCGAAAATTTGGGAACGTTAGATCGTGTAGGTTTCCAGGCAACTACCGGTATGATGACGCTGCCACCACTGCTGGAAAGAGTCAGGCAACAATGCGAAGCGGTCGAAAGGAGTCACCGTGAGTACGAGCGGGCTCAGCGAGAGCTCGAGCTGGAGCTCAAGTTCCAAGGCCGCGACGCGCCGTCGGCACGGCGAAACCTCGCGGACACGCTCAACGAAGTAGGTGTGGACAAGTTCGAACTCATCCGGTCCCTACGGGACCAAAATGCCGAACTATTGCGAACGCTGGAAGCAACAAGTTTGGAAGAATGCCCGATACCACGTCCGCGGTCGAGGCAAACGCGATTTGAGGAACCGGATTACCACCCTGCGAATCCCATGTTCTAAAGGGAACAACCGAGGGTACCAGAAACACCAAGTCGGATGCTCGACCTTGGACTAGCACTAAAGAACATCAAGCATTTCGACGGAAGCAACGCCGACGGGCTGGATGCCTTCCTACGATCATGCAAGACCGTTTTCAAGCGAGTAGCGTCCAGGGATTATGACATCCTGCTAGAATTAGTACTCAGCAGCAAGCTCGTGGGTAGGACGTCCAGAGAGATGAAGCATAAAGTCATCCTCTCGGCAGCGCAGCTTAAGACCGAGCTGGAGGCCCTGTACGGGAAGCGGAAGTCGTTGCCTGCGTTACAGGTAGATTTCAACTCCCTCCGGCAGGGCCAGGGCGAGGACATCGCGGTATACGCCGCCAGGACTGAGCGTATGACCATCGATATTATAGAAAAGCTATGCGAGGAAGCCGCCAAGATGTTGGAAATGCACATCATCGAAAAGATAACACGGAAGAGCGCCCAGGCCAACTTCGAGAATGGACTGCATGGGCAGGTTCAGATCCTGGTGACATCACGCAATTACGCCACCCTCCACGAGTCCGTAACGGGAGCCATAGAGATTACGAATATGGTGCAGCCAAAGGGAAGGGCAGGTGGAGTATTAAGGGGTTATACGCAGTTATGATTTTCAAAAAATCGATTTTTTTATTGCATTCTTGTAATGTACATATATTCAAAAGTATACACACAAAATTTCAAGTCGATTCGAGCAATACTTTTGGAGTTATACCTTTATATGTAGAGACGCCTCGGCGCGTTTGAAAGTAGGTGGGGCAGAGGATCAAGCGGCAGCTGTTTACCTGGACCGTTGCTCCTTTTATATACCTGTGTATTGTATTCTTATACATTGTGTGAGAGTGTAGTAGAGTTTTCCTTGTACCTGAGAGCAAAATTCAACGGTTTCTAGACGCTTATTCAGCATATACAGCCGAGGCAAGCAGTGAAGTCGTGCGTTCGTTTCCGTGTTTTCTGCAATATTTCGTTCGGATTTCTAAGATAATTGTGAATTATAGATAGTATAATAATTCAATATGAAAGTAAGTAGAGAACGGCGTTCTGTTACAAGCGCGAACAAATCAAGAAATCGAAAACGGAAAAACGTTTTTAATCCGAATAAAGCTGAGACGGACGAAAGCAGCTTCAGCGCATCTGCGAAAAAATTCAAAACTGACCGAATTTGAGCACGATTACCAGCCATTACCCACGGATGTTGCTGAAGCTGTGCGTCCAATTTACGAAGACCTCAGCAGCGAGACATTATTGGAACGATGTGTAGGCGGCTTTACACAAAATAATAACGAGAGTTACAACCAAATAATCTGGAAAATTACGCCGAAAATCATTCCGAGTGGCTCAAAAATTGTTGAAATGGCCGCAAATATTGCCGCCGGTATGTTTAATGAAGGTTCAATTTCACTTTTGTACCATATGAATGCAATGGGACTGTCTTTGGGGCCCAATGCGCATGCATATGTACAAAAGGAGGACGAAGAGGGCGTTACGCTATCCGAGCGCAGAGCGCACGAAGCGACACGAGAGGGAAGGATGGCTCGAAAACAGCACCAAATTGAATTGCTGGAGGCTGCTGAAGGAATGGAGGGTTTATTATATGGCCCTGGAATAGACGACACCATGTAAGGTGAAAAAATTTTTTTTTTCTATGTGTGAATCGGTTTTGAAACTTTAAACGCGTTTTTCTCAAAACAGCATTTTTCAAGTCGGTAAACACGATATCTCAAAAACGGCTTGTTCGATCGGTCTAAAATTTTAACACAATCTTCTCAGATACATTTTCTAGTAATTAATCGTTCCTTTTGTCAATCCGATACTTATTTTCCATTTTATAAACAATTTAAGGCCAAATTTTACATAAAAAATCGAAAACATTTTTTTGAGAAGCCGCCATTTTGTGAAAATTCAATATTTTGATTATCCGAACGATTAATTACTAGATAATCTAATATATTAACGAAATTTGTTTTGTTTTTTGATTTCAGATAATCCAATCTTGAGTTACGATGTTCACCGTAAATCGTCTTTTTTTAGAGGAGGTTCCGGAAATCGCCTGCAGCGCCCTCTATAATCAACATTTTTATAAATAAAAAATTTGTTTACGTTCTTGAAGGATGCTTTTATAACCACAAAATTTTTCAAATTAATTAATTCAAAAGTCTCTTCAGGATAAATCCTTGAAAAACCGTCTTTTTTTGCCTCATAACTGCGTATAACACCTTGAGCCACCCCAGAATATCCCAAGGCGCGCCATCCCGGCAGGGAGAAAACTGTTACACCTGCGGAAAAGCTAGAAACATAACTCGAGACTGCACCCGGAAATCGGGAAGAGTGAGCTTGCCAATGCCTAGCGAAAACAAGTCCATACACAACGTCGACATCGTGTGCAATTACTGTCAAAAGAAGGGCGACGTATGGAAGGACTGCAGAAAAAAGTTGTCACAGAACAAGAGCGAGCCAGCTCAGACGTCACAGCAACCCCGACATCAGAGCGATACAGGGGGCAAGACGGACAAAACAACAGTAACAGCAGGATCTAGTCGAGCGAATACAGACACTCGCCCACTAGGAACGATGAGGCTGAACAGTCTAACGGCCCAGCAAAGCTCTGCACGCAAGCTAAAAAGAAAGACCCTACAACTACTACAAGTGACGCTGCCGGCGTCGAGTGCCACCGCCAGCGATTTCAATATCGTCGCATCGTTGGCCGTGACCGGGGTACTGACACTTAAGGCAGACACCGGAGCGTAATGCAGCATCATCAAAGAAGACTGTCTCAAACCAGAGACCATGGTGAAAGACTGCATAGTAGCGCTGCAAGGGGTGGCGGGCGAAAAATTTACTTCACTAGGAATCGCAAAAATCGTGCTCGGGACACCGGCTCTAAATGTAGAGCATTGGTTTTACATCGTCCCGAACAACGTTCCACTGAGTGTCAACGGACTGCTCGGAATGGATTTCATTAATCGCCACGACGCAAATATCTTGCGCGGCGAAATCCTCAAACTGTACGGACACTGCATGCCGCTTTTGGATGAATCAGTCAAGATGACCCTGCCGCCACGCAGCGAAACCGTCGCGTATGCCGCGATCAAGAGTAAATTCATCGGACTACTGTCGAAAATGGAACTCGGAAACGGAGTAATTATGGGAGCCTGCATTACGCCGCCGCACGGTAGTAGCTGTGCAGTAAGTCTAATAAACACCACAGAGCAGGCTGTTGAGGTACGACGCCCCGTGGTGGAACTCGAGCCGCTAGAGATAACGACAGTGGGTCGTGGTCTCGAAGCCACGACGCCCGAAGTATGTACCGTCAACACAGAGCGAGGGACCGACCGCCTCGCGCGACTAGCTCAAGAGCTAGACATGGAAAATCTGAATAAAGAAGAGCGCGAAGCGCTCGATGAGATTACTAGGAAATACGAAGATGTATTCCACCTGCCAGGGGACAAGCTGCCATGTACGCCAATGGTGGAGTACGTGATTCCTCTTAAGGAAGGGGTGCCCATCAAGGTGCACCCATATAGGCTGCCGGAAACCCACAAAAAGGAAGTCGAAAGGCAGACCAGTAAAATGCTGACAGAAGGCATCGTCCAGCCGAGCAGGAGCCAGTGGAACGCGCCGCTGCTGGTTGTAGCGAAAAAAACTGATGCAGCCGGGGTGAGGAAAATGCGCATAGTGGTGGACTTTCGGAAGTTGAACGAAGCCACTATCGAAGACTCATACCTACTGCCCAATATCACCGAAATATTTGACTAGTTGGGACGGGCCCGATATTATACGACTTTGGATCTCGCCTCTGGATTTCACCAAATCCCGATCGCGCAGCAAGACAAAGAAAAAACCGCTTTTTCTACACCACAGAGCCATTTTGAGTACAACCGCAGGCCATTTGGACTAAAGAACGCGCCGTCGACTGCCCAGAGGCGGATGAACTCCGCGCTGGCTGGACTACAGGGAGTTAAATGCTATGTGTACCTAGACAACATAGTAATCCACGAAAAAACCTTAAAGGAGCACAATGACAGGCTGCGAAAGGTACTGCAGCAGCTAAGAGAAGCCAGATCATTTCCGAAGAGGGTGTACGAGCCGATCCGAAGAAGCTGGAAGCGGTAAGGGAATTCCCGGTGCGGAGGGACGTAAAAGGAGTACAATCCTTTCTTGGACTAGCTGGTTATTACCGGAAATTCATAAAAGATTTTTCGAAAACCGCTAAGCCACTCACAGAATTAACCCAGAAAGGGGTTAAATTCGAGTAGACCGCAGTAAGGCATACTGCATTCCAAGAACTGAAGACGGCACTTACCACGGCACCGATACTGCAGTATCTTGACTTCACGAAGCCTTTCGTTGTAACAACGGAAGCCTCAGACAGGGCTCTCGGCGCTATCCTTCCGCAAGGCAAGATCGGGGACGATTTTCCCATATGCTACGCGAGCCGCACCATAACGAAGGCCGAGCTGAATTATGCGACTACGGAAGAGGAATTACTCGCAATAGTTTGAGCTCTCGCTCAATTTCGGCCATATATTTATGGTACTTGCTTCACGGTAGTGATGGATGGCTAACCGCTCATCTGACTGTTCGGAGTAAAGGACCCAGGATCGAGACTAATGCGGTAAAATAAAAATTGGCAGAACATGAGTTTGATGTCGAATTTCAAGGCAGGTAAGCGCAACACGAATGCAGATGCGCTCAGCCGTATATTTCTCACTACGAGGGCCCAAGCGAGAGCAAAAAACGAAGTCCATGGATAGGAAGAGGATAGCACTACGAGGCAAGTAGGCACAACGAGCGACCGCACAAAGCGGAGGGCCGAAGATACCTCTTATAGCCATGGTATCTTGTCGGAGCGAGAGGTTGAGCTCGCCCACGAGACAGAAAAGGACGGCAAGAGTCCGGGTACGGACAGCCGCACAAAACGGAGAGCCGAGAAAACCCCGAGCCAGCTTAGCGACGTGGCAGAGCGAGAGACAGCGCCTGTCAACGCTTCAGAAGAAAACAGAGAGATCCGCAGCGTGCATGCAGGTCGCTCTACTGAACCCCCGCCGCAAAAGGCCACAGCCCCGCGGAGAAGCCGTGCGGTCGGGGAAGGGGCAGACTACGCAAGCTACCAACGCAAGGCACTGGTAAGACTGCGAGCATCACTGACAAAGACAAAGCGAGCCCAGCACAGCATGGCAGACCCGCGAGACGCGGAAGGCCGCGAAAGGCAAACGTTGCAAGGCCGCTCGAGACAGAGAGCGACCCAACGGCGGAGCTACCGGTGGGCACGTCGAGTGATGACACTGCGGACAGAGCACAGCAAAGGCCTGTTGAGGAAGCGAGGCACGGCAGGGCCGTAGCCCGCAATCTTCCAGCAGCACGAACGAAGACAGCGCTACAAAAAAGTATAGCGACTGCCGCAGTGGCGTAAATTTCCCTCCACCGATGACCGCCTGAAAATAATAAGAGAATACCACGACACCCCCATAGGGGGCATCAGGGTATCAGGTACACGTTACATCGGATCCGGACCAAGTATGACTGCCCCGGTATAAGAAGGGATTTGGAAGAGTACATATCGTCCTGCGAATCCTGCCAGAAAAACAAAATCAGGAAAAAGGAACGAGTGCCGATGGTGCTAACGGACACCTCATCGAGGTCATTCGAAAAAGTTGCGGCCGACATCGTAGGACCGCTACCGGAAAGCGCTTTCGGGAAAAAATACATACTCACGCTTCAGAACGCCCTTACCAAATACAGTGCAGCGATCCCCCTGCCGAACCAAGAGGCTTCGACAGTTGCAAGGGCGCTCGTTGAAGAATTAATTGGCCGGCACGGAACGCCGAAAACCATACTGTCAGACCAGGGCACCAACTTCCTCAGTGCGACCTTCAAAGAAATGTGTCGACTGCTGAGAATTACGAAAATACAGACAACGGCATACCACACGAAATCGAATGACGCCCTGGAACGGTCACACCGCACTCTCCCAGATTACGTGAAAAATTTCATAAGCGAGGATCAAGGAGACTGGGACGAGTGGCTGCCGTACGCAATGTTTACGTACAACACTACCCCGCATACGGGGACCGGACTATCTCCCTACGTGCTGGTAGACGGAAGTGAAGCTGAATTAACGACGGCCGTAAGACAGGAGCCCCGAGGGGACCTCCAGGTACGTGGAACACCGATTCGGACGAAATTTTTTTTACAGGTAGGTTGCATCCAGGGGTACAACAGGTGCAAGTAATAGGATGCAATACTCAGCCATTTTCGAGATATAAAATATTAAAAATTTCCGAGCGTTTATATACTCCTATATGCTCTCTGCGTTAAATCTGTAACGTAAATTTGCTCCTCAACGTACCACGTTACCTATAGCTGACCCAAGCTATTTTTCCTTCCTTTTATTTTCTCTTACGAGTTGGGCGCCAGGCGCTTACGCGCCGGAAGGAAAAATAACGAGATGTTAGGCCAGACTCAGCCCAGGCTAGCTACAGCTGTTCGAGGCAGAGTGGGTGGTTCGGACTGTCAAGCCAAGAATTATCCTCGAATAAAAGGAAAATACAATCCAGTGATCCAGATAAAATGAGTCATTAACGTCGATGAATAAAATAAATCACCAAAATAGGGTCAATAAATACCCCTGACCGGAACAATAAACAAAGTCAAATTAATAAAACAACACCAATAAATAATTTACACAACGATAGCAGGTACGGGACTTACAGAGGCCACTCGGGCAACTTCTTTATTTCTTAACAAACAATTACGAATTTTCCATAAACATTGATAATGAATTCAAACAGAATGTCCCGTAAACGTAACTCTTTAACAATTCATAAACTTAATCATTCTATCCGCATATTTCATCCCGGCACTCGTCTCGGCTCTCACTCTCTCCCATACCCGACCTATATTTAGACGGTTGCGATAAACGACCAAAACACGGCCTAGCAAAGTAAACCTGAAAGGTCGCCTCGCAATTCGGCTCGCGGTACGGCCTACACCGAACTAATCCCCCATACATCCAACAACTATAACTACGGGACGTCGGAAGGTCACGTACGCGAAGCCTTTACTGATTCGAACCTCCCAACTATCACATTGCAGGCTGCGAAATCGAGAAAGTATCGTGGGCCAAAATAACAAAATAGATCCCTCAACTATTCCAAATAACGGATTACAAATGTCCCAGCGAGATACGTCTCGAGCCGTACCAATCCCTCGCGACCAAGTTCCAAATACGGGACGACGACCGAGCCCGCACTGCATAAGCTCACAAAATAAAATAAAACAATGTCCGACATAAGAAAAATAAATAAAGTGATCCAAGTCCATATAAAATCAATTGCCCGGTAAAATCCGCGACGTGGTCTATCCCGTTCAAATCCCTCACACATTCAAACAAACACGGGATAACGGCCTAACGCACGCACGGCTTTACAGTATACGACTACAGAACAGTAACAACGAACGAACTATTTATCATGGCCAGAGACGCCTCGAACCGTACGAATCCCTCACGATCAAGTACCAACACGGGATGACGGCCGAGCACGCACTGCATGTATTCGCAGAAATAAATAATGTCCAATATAACAAGAAAGATAAGTAAAAATAAAATAAGACGAATAAAATATTATAAATCTATAAGTGTCAATTATGCCTGAAAGTCCGCGACACGGCCTATGCCATTCAAATCCCTCACACACAATCTGACCACGGGATGATGTACCAACACGCGCGCGTTCTTACAGCAAAACGACTACAGAACAGTAACAAAAAAAAGGACAACGAACGAAGTGACTTCTTCCCGGCTCTAACCGCCAAACGATCACGATATTACACTCTACTCGACGCAGCCTGTCCCGATACGAATAGTACTCTGTGCGTGGTATATCAGAATCGCAGGTACGACTAAGTTTGAATCGAACTTTCCAAAGAATTAAAAAACAATAATAATCAAATAATGGCGAAAGACCGTAGAAGGGAAGAGAGCTCACCGGGACGATGACGATGCGATGTTCCTTGCTAATCCTTCTTAACCCAAAACCGTCTCGGAATTCTCTCCTCTGGATACCATCCTCGATTTGCTCCTCGTTGTTTCAAAAGATATGCCCCGGTACCCACGATAGGTGGTGATAGATTTCGACGAAATCAATGGTGGAGCGGGACGATATGATACTCGCTGCTACGTCCTGTTCGCTCGACGGTAACCGGGAAAAAAGCCCTGAGGTCCTGCCGGCACGCGTGCCCGTCAACTATGATCCCCACCTATCGGTCTGAACTCGGTCAATTGGGGGAATCGGTGTCACCGGAGCGCCTCGACTGGACAACGCATAAAATTAACAACCGATCCTTGGGATGTATAACTCTGCCCGGTCGGTGAACCCCAAACGACTGATGGATCGTTGCTAGTAGGTGCTGATCGGCCACAGATAGCGTCGTATCGTTAATCGATCCACATCCAGCGGGACAATGATATTTCCCAATGGATCAAGATGGAAAGAGCCGGTCGGTGTAATAAGTCGCATCCAGAAGCCAGCCATCAGCATACGCGGGGCTCCCCTCCGTCCGGTCGTACAAATTAATAAAAGAAAATAAAAAAACGGAAATAATTAAATAGAGTACGGCGATTATTCCTTACAGCCCTGCGAGATCGTGTTGGCAGCCGTCGTGCGAGAAGGACGCAGCGCTGGAGGATTTTGCCACGTTACAAATCATATTCAACAAGAGCGCGTAGCGTAGTTGGCAACGTCTCCGCTTCGTAAGCGCTGGATCGACAGATCTAATCCCAGCGCGGACTTTTTTTTTTTTTTTTTTTTTAATTATTATTATCATTAAATCATTTCTACGGCAACTACTATGCGATTATATTAATATTGTAGAATGTATAAACGTATGTACATTCTTACATTGACTTTTAAATAGACAACGGAAATTTGCCGTTGCCTATAATAAATACTTCCTTTCATATAAATTCGCGTTTTCATCGATAACTCGAGATCCATCTCCTTAACTCAAGATCCATCTCCGGCAAACGACCCCAAAAAATTATAACTTTTTAATATTATACCGAATACCGAATAATCCAATTACCCGGTACCGGCATAACATTTGGTGGCAGCGGTGGGATCTGCTGAAGTTAAGTGATACGTGATTCATTTGGACAAAAGTGTTTTGGACGAAGTTAAGAGTGACTCTGAAGTGACGACTACGACTCGTGCAAAAGACGCCAGTGTAGTTCGTGAAAACCCGACTAATCTAACGCGAAGACGCAAAGTGAACGTTGGTGCGGTGTGTGATTGGTCAACCGTTTAAAATCCCGATTGACGGTGTTACGTTAAGTCGTGGAAAAACGTACAGAGTGTGCAAGCGAGTACCCGAAGCGGTAACTTGTTACAAAGCCGTCGCGCAGCCATTGTTGACGGAAAGAGACGAGCCCAGGGACCACCAAGAGACGGGTCAACGGTACCAGGGACGACAACTGGACCGACCTTCGAGGGAAGCTACGAGACAACAGGTCTACAGCACCGAAGGGACTGCACCCGAGAACAACCCCATGGAGAGGACAATCTTTCAGATCATCTTCCTGTAAGTGGCAGTTACGTTATATATACAATTAGCCATAAAGTCAAAGCTAGTAGAGTCAAAGCCGAAAATCAGTAAAATATTCCATCGAATACATATATCTCTCGTGAGATTATTTTTGTTTGGGAAATATTAAAATCAAGCCCGTCGCAAAACAAACATGTCGGAATCTAGAGGAGCCCGATCAAGACGTAGGGGCAACTCGCTAGAGACGACGTTGCCTGGCGCAGGGGTAGACCCCTCAGCTGGATTAGCTGCGGCCGTAGAGGACATCGTTTATGAAGCGCGCAGGGCGCTATTAGAACTCTCGCCGTCGGGACGAATCCCCTCGACCAGACAAAAGGCTTTTGCAGACCATCTGACGGCCCAGTTTGGCGTAAACCCCCGTAGAAGTAAATCGTTCGGGGATTTCACGGCGACGTTAGCGACGACGTTTTTAATATGGCTACTGGCGAGCGAACGCTCGAGCGCGTCACCGAAAACATGGTTGACCAGGAAATAGAGAACATGCGAACTATAGATCGAGTAGGTTTCTCTGCAGCTACTGGTACGACAGCCCGATCGGTACCAGCAAGAGTACGCGTTCGGTTGGAGGCGGTCGAAAGAAGCCAACGCGAATTGGAAAGAGCTCGACGCCAGTGCGAAAGGCTGCAGCGCGAGCACGATCGAGGCCAACGCGAACTCGATCGCGAACTCACGGAGGCTGAAACACCGTCGGCAAGACGGAATTTGGCGGATACGCCATACGAGGTTGGTGCGGACAAGTACGAGCTCATCCACTCCTCAAGAGAGCAAATCGCCGAGCTCCAGCGACGGTTAGGAGAAGCAGGGATGGAGGATATTCCGCTCCCCGCACTGCCCCCGAGACGCACGTGGTTCGAGTAGGCGCAGAGGCCCTCAAACATGCTCAGCCTCAGTCTCGGTATAAAAATGGTAAAAACGTTCAACGGCAAGGATTCGAAGGCGTTGCCGCTCTTCTTAAAATCCTGCGAGACGATATTCCGCAGGGTAGCAGAGGAGGAGGAGCATGACACCCTCCTGTAGTTGATAGTCATGAGTAAGTTAGAGGGTGCGGCAGCAAGGCAACTGCAGCACAAAACCATCAGTACCATGGCGCAACTCTGGAGCGAGTTGGAAGCGTTGTACGGATAACGTAAGTCTCTGGCCGCATTGCAAATGGAGTTCAGCTCCCTCCGGCAGAGACAGAACGAGGACATCGCCGTCTACGCGGGAAGAACGGAGAGAATTACTGTAGACATCGCCGAAATACTCTGCGAACCGTTGAAAACCGAGGATCAGAAGATCATGGTCGAGAGTGTCACCCGACGAATCGCACAGGCCAACTTCGAAAACGGTCGGCACGGCCAGGTGCAAGTGCTGGTGTGTGCGAGAAATTACCAATCGCTGCATAACTCTGTGGCAGGGGCCATAGAGATAACCAACATGGTGTAGCCAAAGGGAGGGGTAGGTGGAGCACTAAGGCACGCCAGAAGGTCCCTAGGCGCACCATCCCGGCAGGGTGAAAATTGTTTCACCTGCGGAAAAACTGGACACATGGCTCGAGACTGCACCCGAGATACGGGACGAGTAAGCCTACCAGTACCCAGTGAAAACAAATCAATCCACAACGTGAAAATAACCTGCATTTACTGCCAGAAGAAAGGCCACATGTGGAAGGACTGCCGAAAGAGACTGTCGCAGAATAAAAGCGAGCCAACGCAGCCGCCCCGACAGCCAAGAAACGCAGGCTACAAAGATGCAAGAAATACGGTAACCGCGGGGCCAGATCCAGCCACTGCAGGCGTGAACACGCTGGGCGCACTGAAACTGAATACGCTAACAGTCCAGCAGAGACCTGCGTGCAAGCAGAAGAAAACAACGCTGCAGCTCCTACAAGTCACGCTGCCGGCGTCGAGTGCCACCGCCAGCGACTTCGATATCGATGCACCGTTGGCCACGACCGGGGTAATCACCCTCATGGCGGACACCGGAGCGCAGTGCAGCATAATCAAGGAAGGCTGTCTCAAACCAGAGACCATGGTGAACGACTGCACCGTAGAGCTGCAGGGGGTGGCGGGCGAAAAATTCACCCCCCTCGGGATAGCTAAAATTGTGCTCGAGACACCGGCTTTAAATGTAGAGCATTGGTTCTACATCGTTCCGAACAATGTGCCGTTGAAGGTCAACGGACTACTAGGCATGGGCTTTATCAAGCAGCATAAGGCGGATATCCCGCATGGCGAGATGCTCAAGTTGTATGGGCACTGCGTGCCGCTACAGGACAGCACGAAGAGGATATATTCGTCACCACGCAGTAGAACTGCCGCCACATGCAAGTACATAGGCCTGCTTACAAAGATAAATCTTCCTTCCGGAAACGGGTCTAACATGGATGCCGCGAAGGAGAATAACTTTGGCGGACTACCTATAAGGAGCGGAATCAGCCGAGGCAAAGTAGCGAGATTCCATGCCACAACGTCAAAAACCAATAGAGTGAGTTTAAATGTTGCTAAACACGACGGGGAGGTGCAACAGCCGACGGCGACACTCGAGCTGTCGGAGATAGCGAAGGCCGTACGTAGCCGACAGGTCAAGACACTACGCAAAAGCTCAGAGAGCACGGGGTAGAAGGTCAAACGCTTTGCGCAGCGACAACGGAAGCCCGACTTGGTGCCCCCCAGTAGTAAAAAGCAAGCAGCTCTCGCAGAAATAATGTGCGAATACAAGCGTGTATTCCATCTACGAGGGAACGAGCGACAGCGCACGCACGAGGTGCAGCTTTGCGCACCCTTTGAGTTCGGAACGAAGGACCGAGGAGCGCAACCCTTGCCTGGGAAGAACGTAAAATCGGGGCATGGGTCCGGTAAAATGCATAAAGCCGGAAAAATAAATACTGATGCAGACGCCCTGAGTCGCATATACGTGACCACACGAGCCCAAGTGGAATAGGAAAGAAAGTCCCACAAAAAAGAAAAAGATAGCGCAATCGGGTATACGAACAGCCGCACAAAGCGGAGAATCGAAGATACCCAAGGCAACCACGATAACTCGTCGAAGTGAGAGGCTAAACTCGTCCACGAGAAAGAGAAGTCGCGAGGACGACAGACAAAATGCTGGAGCGAGGAGTAAAGAAAATGCGCGTAGTAGTAGACTTTCGGAAGTTGAACGAAGCCACCATCGGGGACTCATACCCACTGCCCAATATCACCAAAATATTGGACCACCTGGGACGGGCCCGATACTATACGACCTTGGATCTCGCCTCTGGATTTCATCGAATCCTGATGGCGCAGCAAGACAAAGAAAAGACCGCATTTTGCACACCACAGGGCCATTTCGAGTACAACCGCATGCTATTCGAACTCAACAATGCTCCACCAACTTTCCAGAGGTTGATGAACTCCGCGCTGGCTGGACTGCAGGGAGTTAAATGCTATGTATACTTAGACGACATAGTAATTCACGGCAAGACCCTCAACGTAAAAGGAAAGAAAGACGTAAAAGGAGTTCAATCCTTCCTCGGACTAGCCATTCGAAGAGCTGAAGACGGCACTTACATCGGCACCAATATTGCAGTATCAGGACTTCGAAAAGCCGTTCGTCGTGACAACAGACGCATCAGACCGGGCTCTCGACGCGATACTTTCGCAAGGCAAGATTGGGGACGATTTGCTAATATGCTATGCAAGCCGCACCATGACTAAATCCGAGCTGAATTATACGACTACTGAAAAGAAACTACTCGCGATAGTATGGGCCCTAGCTCAATTCCGGCTATATATTTATGGTACACGTTTTACGGTAGTGACGGACCACCAACCGCTCACCTGGCTGTTCGGAATGAAGGACCCAGGTTCGAGACTAATGCGTTGAAAAATAAAATTGGCCTAACACGAATTTAACGTTGAATAAAAGGCCGGAAAGCGTAATACGAATGCAGATGCGCTAAGCTGTATATTCGCTACAACGAGGACCCAAGCGAGAGCTAAGAACGAAGTCCGTGAGTCGGAAGAGGACAGCACGATGGGGCAACTCGGCATAACGAATGACCGCACAAAGCGGAGGGCCGAAGATACCCCTTACAGTCATGGTAGATCGTCGGAGCGAGAGATCGAGCTCGCCCACGAGAAAGAAAAGGACAGCATGCGCCCGAATATGGACAGCCGCACAAAGCGGAGAGCCGAGAACACCCCAGGCCAGCCCAGCAACGCGGCAGAAAGAGAAGCCGCGCCGGCCAATGCGCCAGGAGAGGATAGAGAGATCCGCAGCGTGCATGCAGATCGCTCTACTGAACCCCACAGCCCCGCCGAAAAGCCGTGCGGTCGGGGAAGGGGCAGGCCATGCAAGCTACATACGCAAGCCACTGGTAAGACTGCGAGCACCGCTGACAAGGACGGAGCGGGCCCAGCAAAGCATGGAGGACCCGCGAAGCGCGGAAGGCCGCAAAAAGCAAACGTTGCAAAGCCGCTTGAGACAGAGAGCAACCCAACGGCAAAGCTATCGATGGGCACACCGAGTAGAGAAACTACGGTCCGAGCACCGCACAAGCCTGCTGAGGAAGCGAGGCAAAGCGGGGGCCGCAGCCCGCGAACCTCCAGCAGCACAGAAGAAGAGGGCGTTATAAAAGAGCGCAACGACTGCAGCAGTGGCGTAGCCACTCCTACCTTCGAAGATCGCCTGAAAGTAATAAAAGAATAGCATGACACCCCTATAGGAGGGCATCAGGGTCTCAGGCGTACGTTGCACCGGATCCGGACCAAATACGAATGGCCCGGCATAAGAAGGGACTTGGAAAAATGCATAAAATCCTGCGAATCCTGCTAAGAGAATAAAATCAGGAAAAAGGATCGATTGCCGATGGTGGTAACGGACACCCCATCGAGGTCATTTGAGAAAGTAGCAGTCGACATCGTAGGACCGCTACCAGAAAGCGCCTCGGGAAAAAAATATATACTTACCATACAGGACGCGCTCACAAAATACAGTGCAGCGACCCCCCTGCCGAACCAAGAGGCTTCGACAGTAGCAAGGGCGCTCGTAGAAGAATTAATTGGCTGGCACGGAACGCCGGAAATAATACTGTCGGACCAGGGCACCAAGTTCCTCAGTGCAACCTTCAAGAAAATGTGTCGACTGCTGAGAATAGAGAAAATCCAGACACCGGCCTACCATCCAGAATCGAATGGCGCCTTGGAAAGGTCACATCGTACCCTCGCAGAGTATCTGAAAAATTTCATAAGCGAGGATCACAGAAATTGGGACGAGTGGCTGCCGTACGCAATGTTTACGTACAACATGACTCCGCATACGGGAACCGGACTATCACCCCATGTGTTGGTGTACGGACGCGAGGCTGAGTTGCCGACTGCCGTGAAGCAAGAGCCCCACACCACCTATGCCTACGGCGACTACGTCCACGAGTTACGCGAGCGATTACGCCCCGCATGGACAGTAGCCCGCGATAACCTAGAAGGCGCTAAAAGACGGTTGAAAACCAAGTACGACTACGGTGCACAGATGCAGGAGTACCGCGTCGGCGAACGCGAACTCCGCCGTGACGAGACGGTGCGAAGGAGGCGGTCAGCTAAGCTGACCCCGAAGTCGACCGGACCCTACGAGATAGTGGAAGCAAGGCCCCCCGTCAATTACATAGTCCAGAAGAGACGAAAAACGCAAGCGGTGTATGTCAACCGCCTAAAGCTCTTTATAGAGCACTAAAACTAAGTAAAACTAAGTAAATACAGGTAGGGAGCTTCTCGAAGCGCAAGGTAAGCAACTCCAATGATGAACAAGGTAAATTAAAAACTTGTTTAATTTATAAGGAAAATTGTGAGGACATACATAGAAAAAAATAAATAAACTCGGTAAATTAAAAAACCCGCCGACAGAATGGACAGGGATAACGATTCTTCGGTGCGTCCTGCCGGAAGAGACGCTCTACCCCGAGCGTATCCTCAGGGAAATCCTCGTCGGCGTAGTGGCCGTCGCCCCATATAGCGTCCACTCGTTGGCGGCCGGCCTCCCGACGACGACGGACCCCTAGAGCCCGAGAGATAAAACTGATCTCCCAATCCGGGCGACGCTGAGCTGGAACGCTTGGGAAATACGCTTCCTGAAACAACATAGTACCCGCTATCAGAAGGGGGAAAAGGAAAAGAAAAAGACTCTCTTTTCCCAGCAAAAATGAAATGCTTACCCCACTTCTCAGCAGCTCGGGCGTGAGATCGCCCCCACGGCAGATTAAAACGTCATTAACAGCATCTCTCACCAAATAAGCCATAGTGAAATGAACGAAGTGGTAGAGCGGACGGTTAGAATATGAATGAGCGAAAGAGCCCTTAAACAACAGAACCCGCGAGACCGCTAGAGAAAAGAAGGAGAATTAACGCAATAAGCATTCTCACGCTCTCCTGCCCTCGTCTGATTACAGATTAATTGCAGCAAGGGGTGGACTAGCAACAGCCACACTGCAACCGTCCGACTACGTCGTCAGCGCTTTTACCAGCACTCCGGGCATCTACTACGAAGATATAGGAAGCCTCACTATAATTCAATCGACGTGGCGGTTGAATGTCAGACTGGACCTCCCCGCTCTAATGCACCGAGAAGCAGAGATCAGCGAAAATCTACAACGTCTCACAGAGCTGTGCGAAGGCGAAACTCGCGTCAATGATATATGCCCCGTCATCAGCGATTCCGTTCAAAGAATGAAGGGAAGGATAGAGATAGGGGTATTGACCATATTCGACCTCCTCGGGACGCGCCCCGTCAGAGAGCGCAGAGGGTTGGTAGACGGCCTAGGAAGTATTATCAAGGCCATCACAGGAAACATGGACGCTGCCGACGTACGGGAGCTCCATGAAGAGATAACGAACCTTAAGGCATCCCACCAGACCCTGAAGGAAGGGCTGAAAAACCAAATCCAGGTCATAAAAACCACGCTCAGCCTATTTAATGGAAGCGCACATCACATACAGGCTAACGAACAGACTCTGCTGGCCGAAATACAGCATATAAACCGCACGCTCAACAGCGACATATACTACGTAAAAAGACGCCAACACTTAGATGAGACGCTCAACGCGATAAGTATAGCGGTCGAAGCATTACTCAGCGACGTACAGGAGTTAGTGTGGCTAGTGGACGATATAGCTAGCGGTAAGGCCAGAGCAACGTCCCTGCCGCCATGCACACTCGTCAAGCACCTCGTCGAAGCACTACCATACCTACCGCCAGGTAGTAGTTTCCCCGTCGCCATAGCACACGACCAAGTGTCAACACTTTTGCGACTGGCAGATACGAGAGCCTACAGCGAAGGCAACGCGGTAGTGCTCGTGCTGGATATACCGCTGATCGGGCAGCAACGGTATAGTATACAGAAAGTATATCCTATTCCCATGCGAGCGGACAACGGCAGGCACTACTACATCGACACGACTGAGAATCACATAGTCATAGATATCGAAAATCGCAGATACCTCAGGATGACAACCGACGACGTAAAAAATTGCAAGGTACTGGATAAATCATACGTTTGCCCTCCAACACACCCTACAATTCCGGTTACGAGCGACGCACCCTGCGAAGTCCTAATCTACGCAAAACTGAACACCGATAACGGCGGAAAATGTGCAAAAAGGGTTATCGAAATAACCCATCCGCTAATCGTCCCAATGCAACAACAAGAGCGATGGCTATACGTCGCGCCAACCCCCGAACCCGTAGGAATAAATTGTGGAAAAAATCCCACTCGACACGAAATACTGAGCAATTCACGAATACTGGCATTGATAGGCATAAGTGTAGTAACCGCCCGAGATTTCAGCATCAGAACCATCAGGCGAACGTCGCAGGTCATCCGAAAAAACTACCTCCTGTCGTTCAATTTAAAATTAACGGAAATTGAAGTCCAAGCACCCCCTACGCAGACCGAGAGGACGATTCCATTACAGAGCGTGCTGCGAGACCCAGAAGAGCTTCAAAAGCTCGGAGCCCGAGCCGACCAAATCATGGACAACCTCAATACTGACGGAGACGGGATACAACACATTCGCAATCTGAGTTTCTACTCGCTGGGTGCAGTAGCACCAATAGCCTTGGTTGGCTATGTTCTGTTTAAATGTTATAGGTATGAACGAAACCGAACACCAACAAGGACAAGCGAGGCAACGACTCCGGCAGCAGCCGACGTAAACATCAAACTCGAGCAGCTCGGACGACAACAGCCAGAGGAACAACTGCGATCCGAGCTGGCCAGAGTATGCACCCGTCTCCCCAACCGAGAACGACTCGCTCAGCACGAAAGACGATAAGAAGCAAAAGAAAAAACTTCATCGTTAACAAATGAAAAAATGAAAAATTGTATTGTATTGTTATATAACATCAAACTGTAAAATTGTATCAAATTGTAAGAGGAAATACAGGAAACCAATCGAAGAAAAAATTTGTAGAGAAAAAATTTTTCCTTTTAAGGGGAGAGGGATGTTGTGCCGCGGAATATTCCACTCCGTATTTCGTATATTCGGAAATATTCCATAGCAAAGAAACATTGGAATTCGTTCAAGACAGGAAACGAAGTCCAATGCCCGATCGTACGAACGACCCCAAGAACGCCGACGCAGCAGGCGCAGATTTTCGTGAACACAGTTAGCAACTGCTTTACGAAAAACAGTTATAAATTAGACTCAAGATAGAACGGGTCGGTTCCTCGTGAAATACTTGAAACAACGTATTATTGTACATTCTTACATTGACTTAATGGACAAGTCGCGCACCATCGCCTCAGTATGTGCCGACTACCTACGAACAGAGTCGGCCCCATTGCGCATGCGACTCGGTCACTAACGACGTGGTTGCTAACGAGACGATACTGAGCTGTGCAATTCGCTACGAACAAGACGTGCTCTTGACGTACAACGCCGACGGCCATTATGAATGCGTGCCCGGCGATGCCGAGTGTACAAGCGTTGACCAGGTGCTCACTCAGCTCGGTGGAGCTAGAACAGATTACTATGTCATACAATGTTATCGTTATAGCCATCGTTAATTCTTTCATAATTCGTGTGAGTTCGACCTGGCAATTACTTTCCCTCCCACCTAGGTGATCCATGCCGCATAGTGGCTATGTCCGACCATTGTGCACCACGGTTGCTACCGCCCAAGAGATAATTGATTTCGCTGGCCACGAGCGCAGCAACCCTGGTGCAGACGAAGCGGCTGTTTAAGCAAGTTGCAATAACATAATATTTCAGTTTGTTCTCTTAAAAACCGGGACGAAAATTCATCTTCTTACATATTACCATATATCAGTTGACTAGTGTGAAGCAATCAATCCACCTTAATAATAGCTTTTAAAACTGTATGCTCTGCGTGCATACTTACCTCTCTCGCTCGCATTCAGAAAACTGGATACCATGTACATTCAGTATACCAGTAGAAATCGCCTCAAAAGATCGCATTATCTGGAGTAATAGGAAAATTGGGATACTAGTGACAATTTTTTGCGAACCTCATCCCTGCGAATATCGATATATAGTATTGACAATCTTCAGGTATAGAAAACCATGGTGCGCCGAAAGGCAGAGATGGCGACTGGTGGTGGCCAAGCCCTGTCTCTTTGTAATCAGTAACGTTAGATTTATATTGTCGAACATATATGAATTCTGAGATAATAAATGAATATTAGTCGAAGTGTATTCTACAACATATATTTCTTACGTGAAAAACGTAGCTTCATCTTTCATTAAGAAATCTTTATTGGATAAGTATTTTGCTACTAATTTAAAGCTCAAAATTTTCTGTCTCAACCATCAAACTTTAAGGTGATGTGGTACATGCGGAGACAACGAGCGCGGTTCCATAAACGATCGCGCCGCCGGCCCTTACCGCTAGGTGCTGCCCTTCATAGATTCAAGGCATGCCCGAGCGAGAGAGATAGTGTGACGACGCGCATAGACGCTAACATACTATTTTTTTTAAACATCGCGACAATATTTCTGTGCACGAAAGACATTTTTTTTTAAATCGCGACTAGGATCGAATTCGCGCGAAGCAATATTTTTATAGACAATCGTGACAATAACTCAGTGCGCGAAAGACATTTTTTGAAAAATCGCGACGGGGATTGAATTCGCGAGAGACGCTATTTTTGTGATAAATCGCGACATTGTTAGAAAACAAACAACAAACAAAGACAGTGTTAGAAAAAACGCGACGATAGTTCGAGTGCGCGAGGTAAGCTATGAGCAACCTAGGTGCACGACAGGACACGCCGGGACACGCCGGGACAACGACGCCCGAGCGAGGGAGAGCGAAGCAACGTCGACCTGGAGGAGGAGAACAAGACAAACCTCGTGGATTTGGACCAGAGCCAATCCGAGCAGACGGACGAAGAGCCATGGCAGCTGACAGGCTGCACAAATATTGTAAGTAGCCTGCAGAATCCCAACGAGCGTGTACCGAGCGCCGTCATTCGTAGTCGGCGTGGTGGTGGGACCACGAGTACGCCCACGCGAGGTATGGTGCACCAAGAGAGTACGGGCTATGGCAGGCACTGTACCCTCACCCAAGTATGCCAGAGCGCGACCCGTGACAGGACTCGCCCACTGGCGCGCCGAACCACATGGGCTGGCCATGGAAGAGCACGCTCGTGTTGGCAACGAACAATTTAAGTGAGCGCGACAACGCAGTGCGGGCGGAGGGTTACCAAGGACAATACGCGAACATGCTGCGAAAAATCACAATGGAACAATATGTCTGTATCACGCGAAACCGGAACGAGGAATATGCGCGGCAAGAAGACGATGTAGAGCCGGACATTCGTACCGAACATTGTGGACGGGATACGGGAAATCACGCGTCACGACATCGTAACGAAAATACACAAGACTAAATCGCAGACGAGCGGAGAAGTCTGGATTCGTGTCGGTCGGAAGTTCGGGCAGATCGCGAATACGAACAAATACGCGAACGATGTGTCAGTTGCGAGCGCGAACAGGGCGGTCAGCGACGAACACGCAACCACGGATCGAGTTCGAGCGAGGATGGTCTTCGTACGAAAGAACAACGTCGGATCGACAATATCACGCGCGCAATAAATCGCCTACAGCGTGAACTGGAACATATCGAGATTCGAACAAGCGCACCGCGAGATCGTCCACACTCGGATGAACGAAATCAAAGGAAATCGCGTGAACGCGTGCAGGACCGATGATGGCCCCAAGAGTCAAGATGGAACGGAAATACCACTTATCAAATGGTCCCAGAACTATCACGAAACCTCGAGATTTTGACGGGAATTGAGAAGACGCTTCCGCCAAAGGAATGGCTTGACAATCTCGAGAGAATGTACCGGATCCAGAGATGGCCAACGAATTACATAACGGAAGTCGCTCGGATGCAACTAAGTGGTCCAGCAAGGGACTGGCACCGTTATAAAGTCAGGGACCTCTACAGTTAAGAAGACTTCAAACAAGCTTTCCTACGAACCTTCCGAAGAACGGAATCTCACGGAGAAAAATGGAAGTACATGGCGCAATGAATGTAGGGGACAAACGAATCGATCCCAGAATATTTTCACGCAAAAGTGGGATTGTGTAAGCGATTGGGACTGACCACCCGGGAAACGAAAATTAAAGTATTAAATGGACTTCAGCATTGGGAGGACGGTATCGGGTTGGTGTCACAATACCACTCGAACACAGATAACCTTTACGCAGAGCTTATAGAGGCAGCTCGTATGCGGAAGGCTCAGGAAACGCGGCCAGAAAAGCAGACTGAGAGAACCGGAAACTTTCGAGAACGACCAGCAGGATGGCGCGCCAATACAACGGAAAGTGACACGTTGCGAACCAGCAGGCAGACAGGCAGTGCGCCCTGCACCAGCTGGGGAGGAAGGACACCACAGTCCAGAAAAAACGCGAACCGATTGCCAACACGCAGATGGAGCACCGAAATGTTTCAATTGCAATCGATATGGGCACCTGTCACGCGAATGCCTAACACCAAAGACGGACACCAAGTACTACCGTTGCGGCATGAGCAGACATTACAAAATGAATTGCCCGACGGCAGTTGCAACGCGGCCCGCGGTCATGAATATCACGGCAAGTGGAAACGATTTTAATATTAAAACCTATGAAAAACATGCCCGAATAAACGGAAAAGAAATAGTCATACTGATAGACGGAGGGAGGGCGGTTTGTACCATCAAAGAATCCAAGGTCAAGAGCGCAGGGTTCGAGATCCAGCCCAAGCGAACGAAACACCAGGGATGGGGAGGCTCGGGTTGTACAAAAGAATCAGCAGGTACGGTGATTACCGATCTCGAGATAGACAGTGTGGCAATTCCAAGCACCTGATTCTGCGTGGTGGCAGACGACATGCAAAATTATGTCATCCTTGGACGCTACCTTGGAGACTACATACCGCGAGGAGTAATCCACGAAATGCAACAACTCGAAGCAGAAGAATATCGAAGACCTTCGTTATTGGTCGGGCAACTTGACGTAGGGAAGGGGACTTCCACCAAAGTCGTCGAGGAACTCGTCCGATTGATCAACCGATTCCGGAATTATGTTACATTAGACATTAGCGAAATCGGGAAATCAATGAATACCACAATGGATATTGTGGAAAAAGCTGGGAGCAGACCAGCAAGCGCGAAGGCATACCGTGCCATACCGAACGAACGAGCGACAATTCGAGAAGTCATCAAGGAATGGCCAGATGCAGAGATCGTAACGGATACTGATTCCCCATACACCAGCCCGGTGTTACTCTTTAAGAAAAAGAATGGGAAATCACGGTTCGTTCTGGATTATCGTCGATTGAATATGCAGACGGAGCGCGTGCATTTCCCGCTGCCGAATGTCGACGACTACCTGACTCAACTGCCAGACGCGCGTATGTTTACAGTTCTCGACTTAGTCAATGGCTATTTGCAAATTCCACTCAGCAAGGAAGCACGAAGAAAAACTCCAATAAGCACACCCGATAACACGATGGAAATCACCGGAATCGTCTTCGAATTGATGAATAGCCCAGAGTACTTCTCAAAGATGACGCAGAAGATGCTGGGACGACTGCGAGACGATATCGTTATGTATTACCTCGACGATATCCGGATTTCTGCGAGGGATTGAGAGGATATGCTCCATCGAATCACGCAACTGCTTAGCACGCTGCAAGCAGCAAGGCGGATCCTGAATCTGGACAAGTGTAAGTTTCTATACACTCAGGTTGAATACCTCGGGTTTAGAATAGGAGTATACGGGATACAACCTGGCCAAGCAAAACTTCGAGCAATCCTAGACCATCCAGCACCCACGACGCTTACGGGCGTGTCACGTTTTTTGGGTATGGCTGGTTTCTTTCGACGTTTTGTGCCCAAATTCGCGCTCGAAGCATTACCCATGTTGGACATGCTGAAGAAACACCTAGAATTCCGGTGGAACGACGCCACTTAGAAGGCATTCAACGAGTTGAAGCAAGCGCTAAGTGAAAAACCGGTTCTCAATGTTTTTGACACCACAATACTCACCAAACTCCACACAAACACAAGTGTGGTAGGGTTGGGTGCAATGCTGTTACAGCAAGATGACAGACCGAAGTGGAAAATAGTTTACGCACTGAGTAGGAGGACAAGCTCGATTGAGCGGAATTATCATTCCGTAAAATTGGAATTACTTACTGTGGGAAATTATGCGCCTGCGAACGCAGCTGGCCAATGTACACTTTAAAATCTTCACACACCGCCAGGTCCTTAAGGCATATATGCACCCAGAAAACGCTGAACCCGCAACTTATAAGATGGATAGACCTGTTAAGCGAATATTCATTCGACATCGTACACCGCCTAGGAGAACGCATGCGTACGTAGACGCCTTGAGTAGAGCACCGACAGACGATGGTAACAAAAAGCCTTCAGAAACAACGCAGCCGACCATGTATGAAATCACAACCATAGAAGAGGAAATAGCATTATGCCAAGAAATGGACGAAAAATTGAAACGTAAGAAAATGCTCTTACAGGCAAAAGCCGAAGAACGAATACCAAGCGACTCGAGTGAGACGGACGACTACGAAGTACATGATCACCTACTCTACAAACGAAGGAACGATAAACTGTTGTTTGCCGTACCAGCGTCAATGAGAACAACAGTGACCATACGAAATCACGATCTAGAGGGACATCCAGGGATTGACCGGACCTGCGAGCGTTTCCGCTAACAATATTTTATTCGGGGATGTGCAGATACGTGCGCCAACACATTCAGAGCTGCTTGATGTGCATCTTGTCAAAAGACAAGTCAGAAAGACAGGCAGGTGATCCTCATCCGATCCCACCCGGAGAAAGGCCCTTCGCGGTGGCCCATGTGAACCATGTCGGACCCTCCGAAAGTATGTTCTAGTGGCCATTGATAATTTAACAAAATACGTCGAACTCTACGTGGTGAAATCACGCGAGTAGAACCCGTGCTAAGCGCTATGGAGAATTTAGTCAACACGTATGGGGCACCAAGAATACTGATCACGGTCCGCGGAACATATTTTACGGCAAACAATTTACGACATCTATCATCGACGAGAGCACCTCCAAGAGGAAGCACGGCAACAAATCGAAAGCCAACAAGAGAAATGGAAGGACGACCGCGAGAAGTACCGATAGCCGGTTCCTTACCAGGAGGAAGACATCGTTTACGGGAGCACGCCAGCACCCGCCACAAGTCAGTCCACAAAGCTCGTACCGAAGTGGAGAGGACCAATGACGGTGCTCCGGGAAACGCAGCCGGACAGCTATCACATCTAAATATTGTACGATCGCCCGGGACGTCGGCACTACGCGACCGATGCGCACGTACGACAGTTACGACAATAGAAACCGCATCTGGAAACAACCGGCCATGACAGCGCTGACACAGACAGCGGTGGAAGCACTATAGATGACGGAGAACCATCCTCTGATACGCCGTTTCAGGAGGACGCACCAGCAACGACGTCAGCACCGCTCAACCAGGGGCGACCCGAGCGTCAACGTTGACGTTCTACTCACCTCGACCAGTACTACCTCGAGGATGAGGCAAGAAAAGATAGCCGATGTTCAAGGCAGGAGTCTATACATAGCCGGAGTGAGCCGACCACATACGAACAAAGTTTGCTTCACTACGTATGAATCCCCGTCGACGAAGCAATAGGCGATCCAGGGAACGCCGGGACGAGACAGTGAGCAACAGCGTTCACTACGGGCTAGACGTGCCAGACGTGCGACGATACGACGCGGGTATCTACGGACTGCGGGTCGAAAATGCACGGGCAAGACCTGTTCGCAGGCCGGAATTATTTGCATCTTTCTGTATCTTTATGATCTTTCTGAATTACCTGTTTTCAATATACAGGGCGGCCGATTTATCTGAAGACATTGAAATATTTCGAAAACTACGCATCGGATCAAAAAAAGTTCTAAATAAAATTTGTTCGCCTGGAAGGGGGTCATCCAATGATAATAAAGTCGACTCCTCACCCCTACCCCCTGGGGTGGGGGTGGGGGCAACTTTGAAGTCGTAAATGGGAACCTCTATTTTTTATTGCAGATTAGGATTCCCCATAAAAAAATAAGTAACTTTTATCTGAAACATTTTTTTTCGATTCGTGAAAGATAACACTATAATCACAAGGGACGTGATTTTTGCGAATATCTCGAGAAATTACACATCGGATCGAAAAAAGAAAAAACACATATTTAATTTTTCAAAAAGCTATTCAGCGATACGAAACTCGATCCACTCTCTCCCCATCCCTACCCCCTGGGGTGGGGGTGGGGCAACTTTGAAATCGTAAATGGGAACCCCTATTTTTTATTGCAGATTCGGATTCCCCATAAAAAAAAATAACTTTTATCTGAAACATTTTTTTTCGATTCGTGATAAATGGCGCTGTAATCCCAAGAAACCTGATTTTTTCGAATATCTCGAGAAATTACACATCGGATCGAAAAAAGAAAAAAGGCATGTTTAATTTTTCAAAAAGCTATTCAGCGATACGAAACTCGATCCACCCTCCCCCATCCCTACCCCATTGTGGTGAAAATGGAAGTTGCTTCAAAATCGTGATTGGAAAACCCTATTTTTTTCCTGGTTGTCCATGACAAAATCTGTTGATTTGACTTTATTGTTGATATGAAATTTTCTCACTCATGGCGCTGCAATCGAAAGCATGTATTCGTTTATCAATAAGTTAACAACTACTTTTAGCGTTACCCAGGAACAACGACGTAGACGTGGTAGTTTTTATTCCCATCGGGGTGCTTGTTTTAGGTGAGTCCCCTTGCCTCTCACCATCGGGGTGCTTGTTTTACGTAAGTCCCCTTACCTCTCACCATCGGGGTGCTTGTTTTACGTGAGTCCTCTTGCCTCTCACCATCGGGGTGCTTGTTTTAGGTGAGTCCCCTTGCCTCTCACCATCGGGGTGCTTGTTTTAGGTGAGTCCGCTTGCCTTTCACCATCGGGATGCTTGTTTTAGGTGAGTCCCCTTGCCTCTCACTGTTCAATAAATTAGATTAAATGTTCGAAATTGTGACCTTGAACTTCTAGACACTTATTTATTCTTTTCTCGAATGGTTGTACACAGGAGAGGAGCATATCTGCAGGAATTTCAGCGCAAGCGTTTCCTATGCGCTGTATCATGTTTTCACGAGTTGTTGGTGCTTGTTGAAAAACCTTATTTTTTAGATGACCCCACAGAAAAAAATCCGCCGATATCAAACCAGGTGACCTAGCAGGCCAATTAATCGGGCCACCTCTGCCGATCCATCGGCCATTGAAATCACGGTTCAATACTTCCCGTGCTGTTATTGAGTAATGCGCTGGACAACCGTCATGCTGAAACCACATAATTTGGCGAATGGGGAATGCAACATCGAAATTTCGATATTTGATTCCATATCAAGTACCATAAAAAAATAAGGACCAGTGAGTTTGTTACCTACAATTCCACATCAAACGTTAACCGACCAGGGACGTTGATGTTCAACTTGTCGTAACCAGTGGAGATGTTGCACACTCCAGTAATGCATGTTATGCCGATTAACGGCACCATGGTTTGTGAATGTGGACTTATCTGAAAATAGTATTATACATTAGCGAAGAAATTGGAATTCATTTGTATTTGCTGAACTGCCCATTTACAAAATTCTACTCGCAGCCGAAAATCATCGCCATGAAGTTCCTGATGCAGTGAAATGTGGTATGGGTGATACTTGTGACGATGCAATATTCTGAGAATACTATCTCTAGAAATTCCAGGAAAAAAATAGGGTTTTCCAATCACGATTTTGAAGTAACTTCTATTTTTACCACAATGGAGGTTAGGAATGGGGGGGAGGGTGGATCGAGTTTCGTATCGCTGAATAGCTTTTTCAAAAATTAAACATGTGTTTTTTCTTTTTTCGATCCGATGTGTAATTTCTCGAGATATTCGTAAAAATCAAGTCCCTTGTGATTACAGCGCCATCTATCACGAATCGAAAAAACATGTTTCAGATAAAAGTTACTTATTTTTTTATGGGGAATCCGAATCTGCAATAAAAAAAGGGTTCCTATTTACGATTTCAAAGTTGCCCCCACCCCTACCCCAGGGGTAGGGGCGAGGGATCGACTTTGGTATCATTGGATGACCCCTTTCCAGGCGAACAAATTTTATTTAGAACTTTTTTTGATCCGATGCGTAGTTTTCGAAATATTTCAATGTCTTCAGATAAATCAGCCACCCTGTATAGTAAAGGGTGGTTAAATTGTAAGGGCCGATGTTGAATGTGAACCACACCTAAACGTCAAGTTTTTTTCTGCATTTCATTTGACATTTCTCAATTTCAGACTAACTCAATTTGAACCATGGAAAGATACACAATCGAGCAACGCGTTAAAGTTATTCAGGCTTATTATGAAAATGGGCGTTCAAATCAAAATGCATATCGTGCACTTCGTGATTTTTTCGGTCAATTTAATCGTCCAAATGTGCGTACAATCGGAAAAATCGTGCAAAAATTTGAGCAAACCGGGTCTGTAGGAGATATTAAAACACCAGTGCATACTCGTACAGCTCGTACTGCAGAAAATATTGCTGCTGTTCGCGATAGTGTGGCTGAAGAGCCGTCCACCTCAACTCGTCGTCGTGCCCAACAATTGCACCTCTCACGCTCGTCGTTGATGAACATTATGCATAAAGACTTGCATTTACACGCTTATAAGGTGAAATTGACTCAAGAACTAAAGCCTCTTGACCATTCCAAACGTCGTCAATGGTCAGAATGGTGGCAAGAAATGGCAACAGTGGATGATCAATTTTCGAAGAAAATCATCTTCAGTGATGAGGCACATTTTCACCTCAGTGGATTCGTCAATAAGCAGAATTGCTGCATTTGGGCGAATCATAATCCAAGAGTGATTGTCGAAAAACCAATGCACCCACAAAGAGTGACTGTTTGGTGCGGTTTATGAGCTGGCGGCATCATCGGGCCGTATTTTTTCCAAAATGAGGCCGGTCAGGCAGTTACTGTGAATGGTGTTCGCTATCGTGAGATGATAACGAACTTTTTATGGCCCGAATTGGAAGATATGGATGTGGGCGATATGTGGTTTCAACAGGACGGTGCCACTTGCCACACAGCTAACGAAACAATGGCTCTTTTGCGCGACAAATTCAATGGCCGTGTTATCTCACGTGGTGGCGATGTCAATTGGCCGCCAAGATCATGTGATTTGACACAGTTGGACTTCTTTCTTTGGGGTTATTTGAAAGAAAAGGTGTACGTCGATAAGCCAGCAACAATTCAAGAGCTAAAGGATGAGATAATTCGGCACATTAACGGCATAGAACCTCATTTATGCCTAAGCGTCATCGAAAATTTGGACCATCGGATGGAGGTGTGCCGCCGAGGTCGCGGCGGCCATTTGGCCGATATTTTGTTCCATACATAATTGAACCATACCATATTATCATAATAAAAAGAATTGACAATAATTTCCTAAATAATTTGTGTTTTATTCAAAATCAACATCGGCCCTTCAAATTTAACCACCCTTTATATAGATGGTGCTTAAATACCTTCTAAACCATTACAACCGGATTTCACAAAAAAATCATCTGTATGTGAATGCTTTTCAAACTTTGTTTTCGAGAACTGGAATAAATTTCTGGAACGATGGTAATTCGATGGATCGCGATAATTATCGAGATGAATACTGTCTGTTTGCTTTTGATTTGATACCCGATCTTTCGGCGAACAGAAATTCACATTGGAATTTAATAAAGCACGGTAATGTGAGAATAGTGGTACGATTTGAGGATGCGCTTGCTTCAACGGTAAATTATGTTGTCGACGCGGAATATGATAATGTCTTTGAAATCGATGCCTCTCGTCAGGTAATGGTGGATTTTGCCGGACAAGCGAAAAAATGTGTTGACGTCGGAATAAAATTGTTTCGTGGTAAGAGGCTAGAAGCGTCTTTGTGAGTAACTGATCAGTCGAACTTGAGCATCTGCACAGATTAGACGTGAAAATGGATATCGTCTCGGAATTTATTCCGAAAGAACTTGTCGTTGTAGCAGTGGATAGACCGTACTCTGCTCATTGAAATATTTTCACGGTCTTGAATGGGACGTGGGCGATGTGAGCTGAAATGTATCGTGAAATTGTACACATTTATGCTGAAATCGTTCCGAAAATGCTTCAGACATGTTATTCTTTGCACTGTGAGAAGAAGAGGAAGAGAATAAGAGAGAGGAACAATCTTCACCATGCAGTCGTGACACGATCGACGATGTTGTGAAATAAATTTTGCATATACACGTCTATCAAAGCGTATATGTCTATCGTATATCAAGATTATCTACCGCTTTCAACCGTTGGAGTTGATCCAGCTGACAGAATTCCTCGTATATGGTCGTTACTCGTAGTTAATGGAAAAGGAATGTACTTTGATAGCTACGGGCTACTACCGATTACAGCGCAGCATCTAGTTTGGCTACGAAGAAACTGCAAGTTCTATCGGTACGGCCTCAATCAGTTACAGAGTAATACGTCGGATGTGTGCATATTGCACAGTGCTAGTGCATATTGCACGGATCCTTAGCTGCGGATGCTAATGCGTGGATGAGTGAGAGAGAGAGTGTGTGAACGGTCATGCGCGCGCGCGCGCTTGTGTGTGTGTGTGTGTGTGTGTGTGCGCGCGCGCGCACGCGCACGCGCGCTGGAGGAATTATTGTAATCATCACCCTGGAGAGCCGTCGTAGATGCCACTAGCAGCAGCATAAGGGTGAGTAAAAAATTTTATTCCGATATGTTGTAATAATTTTATTCTTTTCCAGCTCATCCCATTCAAAAAATCACCTTTTTTAGTAAAAAGGTAGAGGCATTGGTGTGGGAAAAAAGAAAAGACACCATTAATCTTTCAGATGAAACGAAATATTATATATTCGTGTAGTGTTTTGCATTTCTATGAGTCTCCGCAGGTTCCTTTAATTCTGTTCAATATCTATTTTCCATCCTGACATTCCATTATTATAAAATAAAATAATCTAAACGGTAAAATTCAGCAACCTAATGCACCTCATCCGTTACATTCTACCATGTTTCATTCGCATGATATAAATAATCTGTTAATGATTTAGCTACACATCACTTATTATTCGGCCTCAAGCACGTTTCGAAATAGAATATTACTAATAGCCACTAAAAGACTTTATTAACGATCAAATAAGATTATAATTCACCCGAAGTTAATATTATTTCATCTTCGCAAGGCTTCATGTCCACTGAGACATTATTAGTCACACACCACCATAATTCCTTAAAAATATTAAAAACTCCAAATTTGTTTATAAGAGGAATACTCGTATTAACAAGGCGACCGATGAGCAGTTACCACAGATGTCTTAGCTTCAACCAAGAAAATGTTGTTATTCTCGTTTCGATATGACTGATTGTGAGTCTCATTGTCCGTTCTAAAGTCATTGAGATAATGTTTTTTATTCGACCCTTAGGTCGACCAAGTTTATGAGTCGTGACATATTCAAATAATATTATATCAGCCTTGGCTCACCCAATATGACGGCATGGTAATATAAAATTCAAAAAGGAAATCCACCACATTGAAATAGAATGTAGTATTCACAATATACCGATTAGAGTTAAATCCGTTGAGTCGTACATACCCGCTGTTCCCTTAACATGGATCAGAGGAGATGATTGAGTTGAGATATACTTCTCCATGTCGATTAGGAGGCGGGTGTTCGCTCTATCATGACACCGCTTGCCCGTTGTTGGAGTCAGTCTGTCGGAGATCGTCACTTGTACTTCCGCACTCCTGGAAAGACGGAGTCGTGGACCGTAGTATTCCATACAAAATGACGGGCCCGTTGAAGATACCGCTTCCTCTGATATGAGTTATTGGAGTGAGGAGCCCAGATGAGTCGGCTATACTTGCGACCATTAGTTCCACCGGTACTGGTAAGACTATCTTCTAGTACCTAGACTTGACCATCGAGAGCCACAGGGACACCCTTCCTGGTACGGACTAAATTTTGCAACTGAGGCGACCCCTGGCGCTAGGGCATTAGATGGCGCTAAATACAAAATAAAATAGTATTCTTACAATGTCGACGCGTTTTCTCCATCCTGCTTTTATCTCTACTCTTCCTTGTTCACCAGAGTACCCACACCACCTCAGCTTACCATGTCCACGTTACTGACACTGGTTAAGCACAGTGGGTAGCGTGGCGATGCAAAAGTGGGGTGGCAGCGGTAACCGCACGTTAGGGGAAGGAGTGGGGATAAGAGTGGGATGGAGCAAAGGCGTTCACATTCTACTGTCAACACTTATGCCGTGAGTGAGTGGTGGCACAACCAGTGGAAAACGATGAACCTTGTCTTTCACGAGTTACATGAGAGCTCGCACTGATAGAAACGGCGCAACCTTGGTACCGTGGTTGACGGTTGTGAAATAGAATGACACCTCATTGAACGAGTCATCGAGCCATAGAATCCTTTGCAAATTCCAGTCCTTTTTATTCACTAATTGTAAGATGTGGCGGTATATATTTATGATGTCCATGGTGAAGAGAGGATGATGTTGACGAATCCATATGAGCACGTCGAAGATGTTGAGCAGCAGTTTGGTACCAGTGTGCAAGATGTCATTTATTGAGTCCCCGGTTGTCGTGGCACTGGAACCATTGACCACCACTCTGAGTTTGGTAGTGGTATTATAGTGTCGCAGCTCTCCATCATGAGGGAGGTAATAGTGCGCTTGCCCTGCTGAAGTCGATAGAGCCTTCGTCATATCGTTGAGTTGCTCGTATTCTGTTATGAACTTAACGTAGAGCTGCTTGTAGTCTTCGGTTCGTGAGTACTTTCGTATTGTGCGCAGCAGACATTGACGAGCTATTGATGTCAATGAGAGTCTCCTAAACTATAGGTGACGATGTGGGTGATATCCGGACTGTGTCCATCCCTGCTTCGTCACGTTGATACATCCCTTGGAAGTGTTCCTCACACGTTTGCTCTTCCGGCGTGAGTTGGGGACGTTGATTTCCTTGCGGCTCTTCTTGTTTCCAGAACTTTGTGTGTGCACCTTACAATGCATGATCGTGTTGTTGTACCCTGGCATGGTGGACGGTACAAGGTCTGAGATGGTCGCAGTGAATTGGTCCAAGAATGAGGTAACCAAAATTCGACAGTTGAGGTATGGGAATCGTTGTTGAGCACTTGATGATGTTTGGCTTGATGATTTGCCCATAAAGTCAGCCCCAATCATAATGTCGATTGGTCTTGATGTGCAGAAGTCTGGATCAGCCAACTTGAGTTTTTCTAAGTGTGGCCATGAGTATGCTGGCACATTGAACGATGGCAGAATTGATGTGAGCCTTCTGAGGATGTGTGCTTGAATGGTAACCACTGATATGGTATGAGTTGACCTGAGGGTGAGCTGAACTAGCCCTCTCGTCCGAGCTGCTTGGACTCTGCCTATCCCAGAAATTGACATTGATGCATGCTGATGAGTGGTGTTGAGTTGCTTGGTGAGGTCCTCACTAATCAAGGACTATTGCGATCCGGAATCGATGAGGAGACTAGCTGGATTAGTTGAGACAGAAGCTGTGATGAGTGCGAGGGCGGTCACTAGCATGGTTGAGCAGGTGTTCCAGATGGATGGTGATCGAACGACTGTACCGTCACTGCAAGGAGCTTGAGATGCTGACCCAGAAATTATTGATTCGAGTATTGTAGTCGCCTTCAAGGGTGGCTAATGAAGCATTCTGTGATGCTTCCCGGAGCACTCCTTACAGACCCTGGTGGATCGATAAGCCCATTGTGCCTTCCAATGCAGTAACAAAACCGATTTTTTTCGACAATTGCCCTCCTTCCTGACACCGAGATCTTGCGGAAAATCAGGCACATCACGATGTAATGTGCTACCGATGTACACTGATCGCAGGGGTAATTGACGCCTCACTTGGCAGTAGTGGGTCTGGGAGTAGAGCAGCTGATAAAGCTCTGACGAGCAGATCGTTGGCTTGCTGACCTTAGCGGAGCAGTTGCCTATTTGGTTGCTGCCTTTTTCGGTGGTGCGGATTCAAGTCTCTCCAGAGCCCTCACACGGAATGTCAGGAATTCATAGAAGAGCATGTATGACGCGAAATGTTGAGATGAAACGAATTTGGTCTCCCACAACTCTCTTGTGACACGATCGAGATGCTTTGATACGTAGTACACCAACACACACTCCCATAGCTCCTCTTTGGCCCCTAGGAGTGACAAGACCGTGATTGCTTCTCGCACTGTATTGATGAGTGCTGCCAAGGACCTTGAGCCACGAACTAATGGATTCTTGATGTTGAATATCTGGTCAAGACACGCTTCCATGAGAAGTTGCTTGTTTTCGAATCGCCCTAGAAGTAATTTCCACAACTCCTGCAGCGATTCTCCGGTGAGTGGTAGCTCTGTTACGAGTTGAGAGGCGACACCACCGAGGCAGCTGCGGAGTTAGTGCAGTCCCTCGACAGCAGTAAGACGAACCTTCTCTAAGATTAGCGATTTAAATAAATCACGAAAGGCTGGCCAGTCCGAATAGATGCCGGAGAACCGAGGCAACTTAATCTCCGGTAGTTTCGACTGCATCTTGGTTGACCCGGACTCTGATGATGCCGTTGATGCATGGGCTGAAGCACGTCCTTCAACTGCGCTCAGAAAGAACCAAGAGCAATCTTGGTGTCCATTATCAGGCGAAATTCTTATGGCTGAGCCTTTCGATTGAAATACTCGTGACTATGGAGTGTCTCAGGCCACATCACTTCAAAATATTAATGATTTCTGTAAAAAAACTTTAAGCAACTCCTCGATATGAGCCATTTGGACCTCAACTGCAACAAGTGAGGTCTGTGAGGCGTTTATTGGCAACTATGCGAGTCCTCCCTTGAATGAATCTATGCGGCTGTACTGCGAGTCAAGTTTATACACCAGCTCGCTTGATAGTCACAGCGGTGATCGGGTGCGAAGACCCCTGCGTTGCTGTGCTGAGTCAGTTGGGTCTGGTACTTGTAGAATAGTGACAGAGTTGCCAGTGCCGTCACTACTCTTGCCTGACTTCTTATCATCAGAAGAACTTCGATGAGATGATCTAGTAGGCTGCGTAGACTGTGGTGAGACTGCGTAGAGCTATGTTGCGAAGAGCTTCGATGAGATGAACTAGTAGACTACGTAAACTCTGGTGAGCCGAATCGTGAATCATGACAGGTAGTAAAATTTAAAACAATAATTGACCGCAAGGGTAGGTGCATTTGAGCAGAGTATCCGTTACAAAAAAATAAATACACTGAGTTGATGAGAATGGTTGTGAGATAGATTATATTAATTTACGCTCACGTTTTGGCAAATTAAGGTACGATACACGAAACCAAGCTACGAGACACACCCACTTGACACCGCGATGTGCACCTGTAGAGTCCGTTAATGAGATGCACAATAATGAGCAAAAATAGGAACCTAATGCCATTTAATTACGGTTCAATTGCCCTGGGTGGTTTATAAGAACTTGAGCCCTGATGGGTTCAGTTGTGGTTGAGTAGATCCGAGTGTTTTTTTAGAGAGTCGAAACACTAGGTGAGTTCCTTGACGTTCAGGAAGTGAGTAGAGAAAGTAAGATGGCTGACCGTTCAAACCAACCAATGAGTCCAGACACTGATCGACGTAACGACTTCGTGATGGCGTGATCGTCGGCCCTAATACGACGAATGTATGCCCGTGAGGTGCTGCCACACGGCTGCACGTGCGGCTGCTACGCGCAGCGTATCGGCAGTTGAACGGTGCCGAAGCATGGTGTCCATAAGACAGCAGTTGACGGGTGAGAGCGCGTTCCGCAACGGTATATATAACACGTTTTCAATGCGAGCATCTTGCCACTTATTCTGTATTAATTTCTTTATCCGCACAAGAACTTCATCGATACTATCATACACTCCGTTATCGCCTAGAACTATAGTGCCACTACCTTTTTTCTCGGCATAGTTTACGAGTCACTCGCGTCGGTGTGTTAAGTAACGTGACGCCTCGATGTTGGTCAACCAAATCTCACTTTGATTGGTGGTCATTAGTTCTCTTACCTGCCTCAACAAACACTCGATTTTTGCACTCCCGCTTCTTTCTGGAACACGCTTCCCGCTTTGTTTCACGAGAAGTATTTCCCGCGCTTTTCGTTCCCCGACTCTCGTTTTTACATTGGCGTGCAAAACGTCCAATCACATGGCAACGGTAGCACTCGATTTCTTTATTGGTGGTTGCACGTGTTTTTCGCATTTTATTTCTTATTCTTATCACTTTTTGTTGTTGCTAAAGCACTCGTTGCTTCGTCTTCCGTGCACAATCTCATGTTTTCTCGAATAAGTCTTTCTTGTAGATACTCTACCATTTGTGGCGTGGGATCTACTCTATCCCAGGCTATTTGAAGCGTACTGTACTTTTGTGTAAGACTCGCCATAATTTTCGACATTACGGTGGCATCCGACAGGTGTTTTCCAACATTACGCAACTGACCCGCTAGATTTTGTACGTTAGGTACATGTCGCACTATTGAATCGCCTCCACTCATTTGATATTTGTAAAATTTTTGCAGAAGCCTGAGCTTATTAGATTCCGTTTTTTGCTCATAAATGACCCTTCATTTGTTCCACATTGCTTTTGTACTCACGCACGTTAACAGATTTTGCATCCAGTTATCCTCCATTGATGAGGAAATGAGGAACATTGCTTTAACATTATCACGAACCAATACTTTCACTTGCTCGTGTCCTTCTATAACCGCCGGCATCGCCCTCGCACCGTTAACCACATCATGAATCTCGTTTCCTACGAATAACAACTTCATTTGGAATTTCCAACTTTGGAAATTATTCTCGTCGAATTTCTTTACACCGCGTGCCGAGATCGGTTCAGCTATCGCGAATGAAGATAGCAAATTTCAAATGAACTCGTCGTACGTACGCACTCGCCCAAGATGGCCGCCTTTTGCGTCATCTCTCACGAAGTCGGTTACGAACACTCTTTTATCTTTCTTTTTACACAACTATTGTCCCAGGCTGGATGAACTAGACCCATAACTTGTTGAACTAAAGTGAAACAGCTATGTATCAAAAAGGATCAGAAGCGAGAAGGTTGTTTAATAATTACACGCCGGATATTTTCTTTGTACTCGTGATGCGTATATATATATATATATTGTAAGGGAACGCAATCACAGCGATCCGCTACTAGAATTAAAAAACCTTAATTCAACCAAAACAAAAACAGACCAAAACTAATGATTGAAGGAAAGAAATCACCAAAAAGTGATTATCTCTTAACAAAACGAGCAGACAAGGGACGAATAAGCACCCATCAGACAAGGAAAACATAAAAGATCAGTAGGTACACACAAGCAACCGCGAGTACACACCCTAAAGGGAATGTCGGCAACAGTAGGCCCCATCTAGCACATAGATCACCATCAAAACAAAGCACAGTATACGAGGGGAACTCCTACCGCACGAAGCGAAGAAGACAAGAGGCAGAACGGCTAGCAATACCACGCACTGTATCTACGGGACCCAGCGCAGTAGCCCCCGCCTCTACGTTAAGAGCGGGCGGAACCACTCGTAAAGCCAAACACCTTACCGTGCAAAGACGAGCACAGTTGGCCCTACCCCCCAATAGGCCATACTACTCAGAAGGCAAAACGCTAAGAACGCCACATTACGGGGAAAAGACGAAAGAATTAGTGGAACCCACGAGGTTACAGAAATCCTCGAGACAAAACAACAGGGTACCGTCACATGAAGCGTCGCTACACACCCCCACTTACGGATAAACATTAACATTGAGAAAAACATATAAATCAAGCCGATCTCTCACCAAATTTAATGAATAAATAAGTATCAAGGCATGCCCTAAATAGAAAAACAAACGAAAACTAGTATAACATAAAAATCAGCGAGGAGCATATAAAAAACTCCCAGAGAAAGACAATTTTGGCAAAAGTCAATCAATGTTGGCAAATATTAATCAATAAATCAGACAAACTAACACACACGAGGTAGCCAAAGACCACCTGTGACAAAAAGATTTGAAAAAACCATGACTGAACCACAAAAAACACCAAAAGAAGTTTGAACCTCCAGCAGGTAGGAATTTAACATTATCCAACAGAATTCAACCTCGCTGGAACCTCGTTTCAAACCCTAGGAAGAGAAAGAACCGGGTAAATATAGAAATTCAAGACAACGGAACACCTACACGCTACCCCGCACCTCCTTCACCCAGTGAATAAGGTGCGACAAACATCACGTGACCTACCACAAAACACCTCCCCCCCGGGGCTTATTTACTAAACTATATAAATCGCGACAGGACAAACCTCAGGGCTCTTGTTGGAAATCATTTTTCAAGACGAAGTGCTGCTCGACAGCCTACCTAGTTTCAATATCACTTATAAATTTAACATGTAAAGGAACAAGTGTTCTTTCTCTCAACTGATTTCCCTGCATTGTGCTTGGCCGTCAGTGATTGAACGAACTAATTAGGTTACTCTGTGAGGAGTAAGGCTCCCCTGCATTGCGCTTGGCCGCCCCTACTCACAGCGTGAGGGCACTCTTCCATTAACGTGTCCCCACGCATAGCGCCGTGGCTACATGTCTTTTGGAGAGTGAAAAAGCACGTGTGTCACCAGGTCAAGGGAGTGGCATCCCGACTTGCTGCACCACGCGCACAATATTCGTAGGGTGTACCTGCGTGGGTGGGACCACGTCAGGGCCAGCACCAACTACCACCTGTCACGTACGGATACCTCGGCAGATCACGATTAAGTAAGAGACCGAGTCGTAAGCCCCTTAACGGCACGATGAGGTATCTTAAATTAACGTGAATAAATCCCTCAGTATCCGGGGTACAGGACGAGTTAGTTGGTCATAGCTGCGAACCCGGTGTCTTGCGCGAACAGCGAGCTATAGCTAGGGACCCAAACAATAACAAAGACGAGTAAGATAGGCAGGTAAAGTCATACTCCCTCCCTAACATTATAACTCTCGCGATCCCACACTAGACGCACCTCGTAAACACCCAGCAAGGCGGAGCTTCGAGAGGCAAAACACGCGAACGGTCACACCTAATGCGTTACAGTAGCATACCACCAACAAACGTCGAGTGATTATACAAAGGCTGACCTGTATCTCTAATGAGAATACCATGGAACGCCCCGTATGAGGACAAGGCCAGGCAGTTAGATCGGAAGCCACCAACCGGGTTAACTCGCAGAAGACACACGCCAATCACCCAGATCCTTTCGACACACGATAAATTAAAAACTACAAATTAAGGGAAAATCATGCCACATACGTAATTTTAAGAAAATCGCGAAATCGCGATAAACCCAGTTAGATAAATTGAGTGTTGAGCTCCGTATGCGCGATATCTCATCGCCATACGAATAATAGAGTCATAACCCGAAATACCGGAAACCATTCCGCATATGTAATTTTAAGACCATCGCGTAAAAGCAAGACGCGATAACCCAAATAGAAAAATTGAGTATTAAGCTCCGTATGTGCGAGATCTCATCGCCATACGAACAATCGAGTCAAAAAACCCAAGATACCGGAAAGAATTCCGCATATATAATTTTAAGATAAATCACGAACGCGACAAGCTCAGATAGATAAATTGAGTGTTAAGCTCCGTATGTTCGAGATCGCATCGTCATACGAATAATCGAGTCGAAACCCGAAAAAACTGGAAATTATTCCACATCCGTAATTATAAAACGAGTATAGCTTAACACAGGATGCGACCGAAGGTTAAAGTCCAAACGAACGATACTACAATACTCGTAGATCGCCGTACTAGACCAAATTTCCATTCCTATCTCCTCACAAATATTTCAAACCAAAACAGCGCCTTCAGCACAAATAAAACATAAAGAATTACCCACCAAATACAAAGACAAATGATGAAAGGGTAACAAATCGCAGGTCTACCACGGACATATCCAAATCAATAAACCCAGACTGAGGTCACTCAACAAAAACAAAAAATAGTAGAATCAATCACACACTCTCATAAAACAATAGACAACTCCAACATCCATTCTCTCCCGGTGGTATAGGAAAAACCGCGCTCGAAATAAAATAAAAACTATACAATTTTACCGCAACCGCTTAGCAGACGCACATAAACCCTCGTACAAAGAGGGATAAAGTAAAGTGAATCAGATAAAAGAAATCGCGAAACGTTTCAATATATATATATATATTTGGTTTACAGTATCTTTGACACGTGATCTCCTCTCGATTTACACGTGACGACTGACCTATGCTCGCAACAAAAGAATGAAGAGCTCACGACTTCACTCGACCCCGACTTCGGGAAGGCGCACGCGCAACAAGATACTTGACTAGAGTCGTCCATATACAGTCAACGTAATAAACATTTTTAACTTTACCACACTAATGGCGTATGTATCTGAGTTTATCAATAAAAATTGGATAATTGTTTAATCTTTAATGCAATAATTGGAATATAATTTATTCTGCATGGGATAGCGTGCCTTAAATGTGCCCTCGATGTGGCAACTTAGCGTGCTTCCAATATCCTCCCAATCTAATGACACAGCGTACTGCGAACGCATTGCTTCAATAATGAAATAGTAGTGCCTATATTTTTCCGTCACTGTATGGTTATAGCTTTAAAGAATTCTGACACCAAGGTATCGCTGAAGTGGTCCCCAGAATTGCTACCAGCGAGCCGAACTATCGTACCGCAATGCTAACACTATGTTCCTACATTAGAACACTATACCTTGTTATCAGATTACAGCTTAATGTGGATGCAGAAACTTGCTTACGGCTGCCATAGTGTGCCGTTGCATGGCGTACTGCTGCTATCATATGAACGCAAAATCGCTATCCAGGAAGTTACAATGAATAATAATTTCCGGTAAATCCATAGTCACAGTATTTTTTAGACCAATTCAAATTGCAACCTATAACTATAGGAGACTTTTTACATGGTAAACAGAATGTGAATTCTATAAAAGCGACGAAATCGCTGACTGCGGCCTAAAGCCGAATTTCACTTCACGTGAAGGTATTCATTTATTATCATTATTTTTAAATAAAAGAAATTCAGGAAAAATATTATTATCTAAATTCTTTACTATTAATGATGAATGTTATTTTACATTTATTTCATTATTCACAGTTACGTACAATAAAACTTATATATTTACTGTTCCGGGCCGTATGGAACGGTGGAATACGACTCAGCGCAGGGCCAATTGTACTTGAAAATTTGAAGGTCAATGAGAACGACCGAGGCCTCATGTAACATGCGCTGTCACCGACTAATTTACATCCTGCCAAACCGACAAGCTTTGGGAGCTTTCTAATTGAGTCCAGCGTTCTAACTACGGCACTGTGCAAACTAAATAAAATTGACAGAACGACTTCCATTTTGTAAATCTTCATTAACAAAAACGTTTGTAGATTAATCGTTTTTTTTTAATTGAAAAACAAATTTTGTCGTTTGTTGAAATTTAGTTTTACTTTGGGATGCATGTCTTTTTCCCAAATTTCTTTATTGTCTCAGGCACCCCCCCCCCCCCCCCCAACCACACCAACGGTCGTTATGTTTTAGGTGATAGTATGTCGTTGGAAGTGGTTTACGTAGATGAAGCTCTGTCTTAGGAAGTCACAACTTCAACGTTATGTTGAACCTTATAGTATGTTGTCAAATATTTGTAATAGCATAGCAGATATAGAAACTAGAAACAAACAATGCAGACTTTACGGTGGTCGAACACATTGGAAGGGGCAAAGAAGAACATCTCTGGTGGCTATAAAGTACGAGGGTCGATCAATAAATAGTCGCCTTAGTAAAGAAAGTCGCGTTTTTTTGGACAAAAATCGTTTTAATTCTCAACATAATCTCCTTTTAGCTCGATACACTTATTCCAACGATTTTCCAATTTTTTGATGCCCTCCGAATAATACGATTTCGGAAGGTCCTCAAAATAGATAGGTTCTGTTTCGGCGATGAGGTCATCTCTGGAACCAAATCTCTTTCCGCCAAGCCATTTTTTCAGGTTTGAAAATAGGAAGTAGTCGGAGGGGGGCAAATCCGGAGATTACGGTGGATGCGAAAGCAATTCGTATTTGAATTCATGAATTTTGGCCATGGCAACTGGGCACGTGTGAACGCGTGCATTGTCTTGATGGAAGAGCATTTTTTTCCTCGCCAAATGTGGACGTTTTTTCTTCAATTCGTCGTTGAATTGGGTCAGTACGGCTGCATAGTATTCGCCATTAATCGTTTTTTTCGGCAGAAGGCAATCGATGTAGATTATGCCGCGTGCATCCCAAAAAACTGTGGCCATGACCTTACCGGCCGATGGTACCGTCTTCGCCTTCTTCGGAGCCCCTTCGGTCGGTGAAGTCCATTGTTTCGATTGTTCCTTTGTCTCTGGTGTATAGTGATGGATCCATGTTTCGTCCACGGTTACGTAACGATGCAAAAACTCAACAGGATCACGCTTATAGATCGCCAAACACGCTTTTGAATCAGCTACACGTTCCCTTTTATGGCCGACAGTGAGCAAACGCGGCACGCATCTTGCGGATAAATTTTTCATACCCAACTGATCACTCAGGATTGAAATCACTGAGCCACATGATATGCATGTGGCCTCAGTAATCTCACGCACTTTTAGTCTCCCATCATTTAACACAATATCGTGGACTTTTTCAATTGTTACTGATATGACGACCACATTTGGACGACCTGGACGTTGATCGTCAACAATGCTCGTACGACGGCTATGTGAACTTGGCACCCGAGTTTGGAAAATCCAAATTTTTTAATTTTATTCTCATAGAGTTTTGTTTGTAGTTGATTGTAGCAAAAAATTTTTCGTTTGTAGTAGCTCCAAAAAAAAGTTATAGGATTTTGAAAAAAAAGCGCTGCACCCGACTTTTCCGGCACTCAAATTTTGCAGTTCATTCCTATAGAGAATCGTTTGTAGTTAATTGTAGCAAAAAAATTTTCGTTTGTAGTAGCTCCAAAAAAAAGTTATAGGATTTTGAAAAAAAAGCGCTGCACCCGACTTTTTCGGCACTCAAATTTTGCAGTTCATTCCTATAGAGAATCGTTTGTAGTTGATTATAGCAAAAAATTTTTCGTTTGTAGTAGCTCCAAAAAAAAGTTATAGGATTTTGAAAAAAAAGCGCTGCACCCGACTTTTCCGGCACTCAAATTTTGCAGTTCATTCCTATAGAGAATCGTTTGTAGTTAATTGTAGCAAAAAATTTTTCGTTTGTAGTAGCTCCAAAAAAAAGTTATAGGATTTTGAAAAAAAAGCGCTGCACCCGACTTTTTCGGCACTCAAATTTTGCAGTTCATTCCTATAGAGAATCGTTTGTAGTTGATTGTAGTAAAAAAAATTCCGTTTGAAGTTAAAAGGAAAAAAAGTTATAAACTTTTTTTTTGTTAGTAATTTTTTTTTTATAAACAAAAAAAGTTACTACAACTAAAAAAAATGGTACTACAAACGGTAAATATGCTGTTTAGGGGACCCACCTCCGATCGCCTTCTAACTAGGCGCGTTCGACGCGTTTTTGTATGCCCAACAACTTTTTCCTCTGGCAAAAGCGTCGCTCTTGCCGCCGGAAAAAGATATTAACCGTTAAAGACTGAAAAATCACACACGCTACGTACATATAATTGTACGTGGCAGTAGCCGACTACAGGACGAATCACTTGTTTCAAAGCATTTAGAGGTTCAAGGAATGAGCCTATTTCGAAGGTCATCGGTGTATAGGCCCTAATTCTGCAGTTTTACCAACTTTATTTGTTAATAACTTTTTATTTTATTATTATTATTATTATTATTATTTATTAGTTATTAACAAATAAAGTTGGTAAAACTGCAAAATTGGGTTCTTTAGGTTCTTTTTATTTTATTTTAATAATATTATTATTTTACCAACTTTATTTGTTAATAACTTTTTAATGGACAGTGAGCGACGATTTTGTCAGAGGGAAAAGTTGTTAGGCATACAAAAACGCGTCGAACGCGCCTAGTTAGAAGGCGATCGGAGGCGGGTCCCCTAAACAGCATATTTGCCCTACAAACTAGAAACAAAACTCTACGCAAATTTAAAAAATTTTCGATTTTCCAAAGTCGGGGCCAAGTTTACATAGCCCATATGTCAGCCATAGAGACACATCTTCCTTACGACGTTGTTAAGCATGAATATTCAAATAAAGTGAATGAATATTACCAAACCTATTGAAATTTTAGTATCAAAGGGATCGGTATAATTGAAATAGAAGGAAAAAAGTTACACACATTTTATGTTATTGAATTTTTTTATAAACAAAAAAAGGAACTACAGATGAATAAAACTTTACCACAAACGACTACAAAAGAAAAGAAGTTACTACAAACGAAAGATCACTACTACAAACGAAAAAAACGGCACTACAAACCAAAAAAAATGTACTACAAGCGAAACTAACAAGTTACTATAAACAAAAAAAACGGCACTACAAACGACTAGAAAATAAACAAAGTTACTACAAACGAAAAAAAATTTACTACAAACGAAACTAAGTTACTACAAACGAAACTAACAAGGAAAGATACTTTGGTGTCCCCCTCCGATTTTAATGCAACTCACGTATGTTGTAGAGCATCGAAAACTAAAAGACACGTATTTTTTTTTATCGGCGGAAAAACATTTTTAAGGGGTGAAATCGCCCTTCAAAATTAGCATGTCGAGGGGTGATTTTGCAGTTTCACCCAGAAGGCGTCAACCGATTTTAATGAAACAAAAACCAAAATACTCCTCATTGAAGACAATCAAAATTCCACGCTAAGTTGAAGAAAAAAATTCATTTGCAGGGGTGAACAACCCCCTGATTTTTTCAATTTTCCACCCTACACAAAAAACTAATCAACCAAATTAAACAGAACCGGTACCATTTGGAAGGGCAAGTTAAAATAAAGTTGACGTATTTTTGCACATTAACAGGAAAATGAGTTTACGGGGGTAAACTACCCCTTATCCATTAGTACGTACAGTAGCGGACAAAAGTTTAAGACGGAGAGGAAAAAAAAGTAATCCTTCATTTTTTTATGAAAAGAATTGACTCAGTGGATTTTTTTTTGTATTAGCTAATTAATCATTAATTCATATATTTATTACATAAATTCAATTTTGCGCGTAACAACATTAGATACAATAAACAAAGAAAACATAAATTTGTTTGATATCTTCGGGGACAAAAGTTTAAGACTATACGTAAAAAAATATTTTTTGGTAGAAAATATACAGATATTTTCCTCTCTTCAATACTTTGTCCACAGTCCATTATTTTTTATCACATCAGCACATCTTTGAGGCATTGAATCAATTAATTTTTTGCAGTCATCCACAGTTGTTTCATTCCACGTTTTTTCAACCAAAGAGTACAAATCGTCAACATTTTTTGGTTTATTTCTTTGAACCCTTCTTTTTATGGTACACCATAAGTTTTCAATTGGATTTAAATCCGGCGACTGCGACGGCCACGGTAATAAAGTGCTTTTTTCATCTTGAAAAAAACTTTTCACTACCCGAGCCGTATGCTTTGGGTCATTATCTTGTTGATAAATAAAATTATCACCCATATTTTCGTAGGCATACGGTAACATAGTATTTTTCAATATATCCAAGTATTGAAAACGGTCCATGATTCCATTAATTCGGCGTATTGGTCCAGGACCATTGCGAGAAAAACATGCCCACACCATTACGTTTCCACCTCCATGCTTAACTGTCGGTAAAACACATCGAGGATTTAAATTTTCGCCAATTCGACGTCTTACATACAGTATCCCGTCAGAACAAATTCGGTTGAATTTGGATTCGTCCGAAAATAGCACATTTTGCCAATCCTCACTTGTCCAATGCCGATGAGCCTTAGCAAATTGCAGTCGTAATTTTTTATTCTTTTTACTGAGCATCGGCTTCTTCCGTGGCTTTCGTGCTTTCAAATTGAATTCGTCTAATCGTCTTCGGACAGTTCTTACACTAATTTGTGCATTATTATTACTGGATATTTCAGCTCTGATATCGACTGCTGAACGAAAACGATCTCTCTCGCTTAATCGATGAATCCGACGATCCAGCGTTGGCGTGGTTTTCCGCGGTCTACCGTTTTTTGGTCGATCAAAATAGTCCCCAGTCTTCACAAACTTGTACCACGCTTGCTTACAAGAAGTTTCTGATCGATTCATTTGAGTTACAATTGAAGAAAATGTCTCATTTTGCTTCCGTAGAGACACGATTAGTTTTCGTTCAGTTGATGACAAATTACGGGCTTTACCCATACTCTTTTCGTACGTAATTAAACTTAAGACACTGGATGATACACCACAAACTATTTACAGTATTAATATATCAAATTATTGCGTGGATCGACTACGGGTATCTTGTTCGACAGATCGTCTTAAACTAATGTCCGCTGTTTACAGATGGTTGGAAGAAAAAAAAATTGTATAATCTATATTGTTTACATTTGACAACCGAGACTTCTACATTATGAAGGTCAAACGTACACATGTATTGTAAAAAAACAACAAGCCGAAGGAAACGTTAGTACTTGTATGACAGATCTATGAACCAAATTGTAATTCATCGTCTTAAACTTTTGTCCGCTACTGTATATTTGTGCGTACATTCTTGTTTCTCGTTATTTAAATGTCCGAATTGATTCAAAACATTCCTGTTAGCCGAAGTCAACGGGGGGAACTTCGCATGATGCTTTATTTATTATTAAGGGGGTGACCGGCTGGTACTTACAAGAAGGTCAGTTTGGTGTTCCCCTCCGATTTTGATGAAACTCACGTATGTTGTAGAGCATCGAAAACTAAAAGACACGTATTTTTTTATCGGCGGAAAAACATTTTTAAGGGGTGAATTCGCCCTTCAAAATTAGCATGTCGAGGGGTGATTATGCAGTTTCACCCAGAAGGCGTCAACCGATTTTAATGAAACAAAAACTAAAATACTCCTCATTGAAGACAATCAAAATGCCACGTGAAGTTGAAGAAAAAAATTCATTTGCAGGGGTGAACCACCCCCTGATCTTTCAATTTTCCACCCTACACAAAAAACTAATCAACCAAATTAAACCGAACATGTACCATTTGGAAGGGCAAATTAAAATAAAGTTGACGTATTTTTGCACATTCACAGGAAAATGAATTTACGGGGATAAACTACCCCTTATCCATTAGACACGGGACGTGAAAAGGACGACAGTCGATATCACCACATGCGATATCAGCAGATAATACGCAGTCCCAGATAGCCGCCTATGTAGAAAACACCTCTTACTGCGTCGAAAGTATTTTTATCATATTGGCGTATGATTAGATTACTCAAAAAAATAAGATCATATTCATTTCGTTGGAATAATTGACAATGTTCTATAGATGGAACGACTGTTGCATCATCGACTTATTCCGAAATTTGCGCCGAATCGAAATACTATCTAATCGAAAGGTCGATGACATATGACGATAAATTATTGATAAGCACAAAATCAGCACAAAGAGTGAACGCAAACAGCTCTTTAACATTTAAATAACGAGAAACAAGAATGTACGCACAAATATACGTACTAATCGATAAGGGGTAGTTTACCCCCGTAAATTCATTTTCCTGTCAATGTGCAAAAATACGTGAACTTTATTTTAACTTGCCCTTCCAAATGGTACATGTTCTGTTCAATTTGGTTGATTAGTTTTTTATGTAGGGTGAAAAATTGAAAAATCAGGGGGTTGTTTACCCCTGCAAATGAATTTTTTTCTTCAACTTCACGTGGAATTTTGATTGTCTTCAATGAGGAGTATTTTGGTTTTTGTTTCATTAAAATCGGTTGACGCCTTCTGGGTGAAACTGCAAAATAAACCCTCGACATGCTAATTTTGAAGGGCGATTTCACCCCTTAAAAATGTTTTTCCGCCGATAAAAAAAAATACGTGTCTTTTAGTTTTCGATGCTCTACAACATACGTGAGTTGCATTAAAATCGGAGGGGGGCACCAAAGTATCTTTCCTTGTAAGTTGCTACAAACGAAAAAAACGACAATACAAATGACTATAAGGTAGACGATGTTACTATCAGGGGTACAAATTGAAAATGCGGGTTTGATAACAGATGGCGTTACTGACGCTATACGCATCAGGCAGTACTGTGACTATGTTCTTGTCAAAGCTACGTCTTATAGCTTTAATTTTCAGTATGTGTCAATTTGTCGCAGTGTCAAATTCATAGTTTTTTTGAGCTCTCAATATGTCGAGTTTCGTGCCAACAAAACAGCATTTGCGGGAAGTTTTAATTTACTTCTTTAATTTGAAGAAAAGTGCTGCTGAAGCACATCGATTGGTCTCCGAGGCTTATCCGAGTCATGTTCCATCGGTTTCAACGTGCGAGAGATGGTTTGTGCGGTTTAGAAGTGGTGATTTTGACGTTGAGGACAAAGAGCGGCCGGGCCAAGTGAAAAAGTTTGAGAATGCTGAATTGGAGGCAATACTCAATGAAGACTCGTGTCAAACTCAACAAGAGCTCGCAGATTCATTGGGAGTGACACAACAAGCCATTTCCCATCGTATAAAAGCCCTCGGAATGATCCAAAAGCAAGGACATTGGGTGCCGTATGAGCTGAAGCCGAGAGACGTCGAGCGCCGTTTTTTTGCATGCGAACTGCTGCTCGAACGGCAAAAACGGAAGGGTTTTTTGCATCGCATTGTCACTGGTGATGAAAAGTGGATCCATTACGATAACCCGAAGCGCAAAAAATCATATGGTTACCCCGGCCATGCATCATCATCGACGGCCAAACCAAATATTCACGGCGCCAAGCTCATGCTCTGTATTTGGTGGGACCAGCTGGGTGTGGTGTATTATGAGCTATTGAAATCGAACGAAACCATCACAGGAGCACTATACCGAACTCAATTGATGCGTTTGAGCCGCGCACTCAAAGAAAAACGGCCACAATACGAGCAAAGACACGACAAAGTAATTTTGCAACATGACAACGCTCGGCCACATGTTGCAGCGCCGGTCAAAACATACCTACAAACGCTGAAATGGGAAGTCTTACCCCACCCGCCGTATAGCCCAGATATTGCTCCTTCCGATTACCACCTTTTCCGATCGATGACACATGGCCTAGCTGACCAGCGCTTCCATTCTTACGAAGAAGCCCAAAAATGGGTCGATGACTGGATAGCAGCCAAGCCGGCCGAATTTTTTCGCGACGGTATCCGTAAATTGCCAGAAAGATGGGAAAAAGTTGTGGCTAGCGATGGACAATACTTTGAATAATTCATTTGTTACCATTTTTTCAGAATAAACGTTCAAAAATAGAAAAAAATCCCGCATTTTCAATTTGTACTCCTGATACAAACGAAATATCGCTACTACAAACGAAACTAAGCTACTACAAATGAAAAAAACCGCACTACAAACGACTAGAAGGTAAACAAAGTTATTACAAGTGAAAAAAATTTACTACAAACGAAACTAAGTTACTACAAAAGAAAAAAACGGCACTACAAACGAAATATCGCTACTACTGTAGTTTACTAAATTTGTAGTAACTTGGTTTCGTTTGTAGTAACTTAGTTCCATTTGTAGTAACTTCGTTTACCTTCTAGTTGTTTGTAGTGCCGTTTTTTTCGTTTGTAGTAGCTTAGTTTCGTTTGTAGTAGCGATATTTCGTTTGTAGTAGCTTAGTTTCGTTTCTAGTAAATTAGTTTCATTTGTAGTAATTTTTTCTTGTTTTTAGTAACATCGTCTACCTCCTAGTCGTTTGTAGTGCCGTTTTTTTCGTTTGTAGTATCTCAATTTCATTTGTAGTAGCGATATTTCGTTTGTAGTGCGGTTTTTCTCGTTTGTAGTAACTTAGTTTCGTTGGTAGTACATTTTTTTTCGTTTGTAGTAACTTCGTCTACATTCTAGTCGTTTGCAGTGCGATTTTTTTCGTTTGTAGTAACTTAGTTTCGTTTGTAGTAACTTTGTTTGCCTTGTAGTCGTTTGTAGTGCCGTTTTTTTCGTTTGTAGTAGCTTAGTTTCGTTTGTAGTAGCTTAGTTTCGTTTGTAGTAGTCATCTTCCGTTTGTAGTGGCATTTTTTTCGTTTGTAGTAACTTAGTTTCGTTTGTAGTAATTTTTTTTTCGTTTGTAGTAACTTTGTTTATTTTCTAGTCGTTTGTAGTGCCGTTTTTTTTTGTTTGTAGTAACTTAGTTTCGCTTGTAGTAAATTTTTTTTCGTTTGTAGTGCCGTTTTTTTCGTTTGTAGTGGCATTTTTTTCATTTGTAGTAACTTAGTTTTGTTTGTAGTAAATTTTTTTTCGTTTGTAGTAACTTCGTTTACCGTCTAGTCGTTTGTAGTGCGGTTTTCTTCGTTTGTAGTAGCTTAGTTTCGTTCGTAGTAGCGGTCTTTTGTTTGTAGTGGCATTTTTTTCGTTTGTGGTAACTTCTTTTCGTTTGTGGTAAAATTTTATTCATCTGTAGTTCCTTTTTTTGGTTATAAAAAAAAAAATTAATAACAAAAAATGTTTGTAACTTTTTTCCTTCTATTGTTGTTATACCGATCCCTCTGGTACTAAAATTTGAATAGGTTTGGTAATATTCAGTCACTTTATTTGAATATTTATGCTTAACAACGTCGTAAGGAAGATGCGTCTCTATGGCTGACATATGGGCTATGTAAACTTGGCACCCGACTTTGGAAAATCGAAAATTTTTTTTTTCATTTATATAAAGGTTCATTTGTAGTTGTTTGTAGTACCATTTTTTTCGGTTGCAGTAAATTTTTTTTGTTTATAAAAAAAAATGATTAACAAAAAAAATGTTTATAACTTTTTTCCCTTTCAATTACAAACGGAAATTCTTTCACTACAATCAACTACAAACGATTCTCTATAGGAATGAACTGCAAAATTTGAGTGCCGACAAAGTTGGGTGCAGTGCTTTTTTCAAAATCCTGTAACTTTTTTTTGGAGCTACTACAAACGAAAAAATGTTTACTACAATCAACTACAAACAAAACTCTATAAGAATATTTTTTTAAAATTTGGATTTTCTAAAGTCGGGTGCCAAGTTTACATAGCCTCGTACGACCGCGTTTAAATTCAGCTGTCCAATATTTAATGGTTGATAACGAAGATGCAATGTCCATATAAACTTCGTCTAGCTCCGCTTTGATTTCATTGTTCGTTTTCTTTTTCAAAAACAAAAATCGAATCTCTGCACGATACTCAATTTTTTCTATCTTTGTAAAAACACAAAAGTTGTTTGTCTTTCGATGGCTGTCAAACGCAAACTAAACATCGCAGCGAGCTGAAACTTTGACAACAGTCATGTGAAGGATGGCACTACTAAACGTCGCTATTGATTTCTTTCCTCGACCAACAGATGAAGCAAAGCCGACTATTTATTGATTGACCCTCGTATATAAAAATGTAGTATATAAAGATACCAAGGGATATGAATAAAGCGAATCAAAAAACTATCCAAAAATAGGCGATTAAAAACACCCATCGAAATAGCTAGGGACACCCCTGTCGTCGTCGCGATGCACCGATGCATCGAGAATGCATCTCGCTGTCGCCTCCAGCGCAGCGGCGGCCGGGCACGCGAGCAGCTAGCATAGCCAGGAGAGCTAAAGCGAGAGCTCTATCCCCATCACAGGGCCGAGTGATAGATTCCAGATCCGCAATCGAAGAGTGATAATAAACCACGTTTGCACATTGTTTAGTTATCGACGTAGGATCTAGGACACGATGTTAAATTTTCGAGGATAGGGTCAGTATAACAATTTGCCTTCATACCATGAATAGAATGCCACTCAAATCAACCACAACGGTGTAATACCAATTGAGGGATATTCTATCAATTTAAAACTCACATTTCTTAGCGAACACGATTATATAGGCGTGCGTGAGCCCGGGAAAACTTTGCTGTGAGGTACATGGTTGCCAGAAACCATAAAAAGAGGGATTGAGAATTATAATTACTAACGATATTCTATTTGTTCATTATATCAAATTCTATCTATTATGTCTTTGTGAATAAACCCTACTTCTACCCAATATTGAAGCCTAAATTAATTTCCTTCCTGCTCGAGTCCGAACTAAACCCTTTTCAGGGTAATGTGAACGTGAAATACCATTACATCGTACCGGTAAAAGAATGTTGAATATGTTCGCTAGAAAAGCAGTTTTTTAGATTATTAATAATTACATGATATTCGATGTAAAGACAGTTGGAAGGTTCTACTTTGGATTCTTGTTTATTCGGATTTTTATACCGTTCAAATATGCTCTCTAAAATTGTATATATTCTTAACATTGGAAATAAATTCTTTTTTCTCCTGGAAAATAAAAATTAACGATCCGGGGATTGAATTGGGACTGCTTAGTTCGCGGCAATGAATCCATTGTAAATAAATTGTATCAAATTTCATAAATTGTATTACCTGAAAATTTATGAGTCGGCTTCGTTTAAACGCCACCCGAGCTTATTGATTATTTCATTTTGTAATGTAGAACTATTAAACAGTCCAATTAATGACCGATCCACGTTTATGAGGTGAAAAACGGTTACTATAAATATTAGCATTACGAATGCATGAGTACGAGAGAGAACTGTAGATTATATCACCAGTCTCCCACTCAAACATTGCACGAACGTTACACCGTTCGTACGAGAGAGAATGAATGGTAGCCTGTTAGGCACAAGTGCGAGAGAGATAACAGATAAGGGGCTTGCCATGAGATTTGTTTTATGCGTGTCACATCGATACATCACCACGCAATCTTCAGGCGGAAATCGTAACTACTTTTTCTCTGCTAAATCTTAACACGCGTGCTATGTTTTCATGTACATCTCTGTTCTCTGCATATACTATATGTTCCTTGGTTGCGGCACAGTGGTCATGCCAAAGTCCCCTATACATCCGCTAACTCTATACGGCTGAGGACGACTGAATACACGAGATGGGTTTCCAGAATATTTGGTTCTCTCACCCACGAAAATACGGTCAGGGATCCCGATCCTGGTGAGCAAACATCTTATTTCATAAAAATCAACGACGAAATTGGCGTCGAAAAGTCCGCATAAAACAAAACATAAGTTCGTGAATTCTTACGACCACGTGCGTTATACGTCTCAAACTTGTACATTTACATGAACGGCCCTTCCTGTACTAAATACTGTCTACCACTAACGACTTTGACTGAAAATTTGACTCCCGTAATTGTTTGTCTCTAAATCTAAGTGTTCTATATAGCAGTTTTGAGTTGCTCGTAAATAGTAAAATTAACCCTACCTTATAATCCCAGTGGGAGTATGTTGAATGGATGTATGCTGATGTCTCCAAATCGCCAAATCTCCACACCATAGTCCCCTTAAGCCTCAGTCTTGATAGCTATTACTAATTGCACATCCTTCTTTGCTTCAAGTCTGTGAAGTAATGGTCGATCTGAAAATGTTATTTTAGATCATTGTGAGAATATGTATGGATGCGCTCATCCCTTTTGTCGTGGATCATTTCTCCACATCCTGTATTGTTGACACAGACATTAATTTTGAGTATCTCATGCAACATTCAAGAGCACTGTTTTTGCTCTTGGTGCCTAGGCTTTTATAATCCATTTTTGAAAATTCTTGGATGCATCTGCACTATAGTTTTTTATACCATATTGTTGAACGAGTCGATTTTAGTTCATTATGAGAAACTTCATAAATGCTCTCATAGTCAAAGACCTGGATGATTCTTCTATATTTTGTGACATTTGTATAATGATTGTAGATACTTAGTACACTGTTTAGTTAGATACAGTTGATGGTCAATAAATATTATTTCAAACAAATAATCAGTATGAAACTTTAGCATGAAGGCTTCATCATTTGTATATTTTGTCATACATGCTGCTGGATGAGGTTCGCTTAGTACAGTTCGGTGTACTCGGTGTTCAAAATAAATAATTTTTTAAACAAACATAGTAAATGATCAATTTAGTGTGTAACTTAAAAAAATTATAAATGACAAATGCACAATGAGGTAAAACAATTTAGGTTAAGCTAACTGAAATCAGCTGGCTTACAGCAAATTTATATGAGCTATCTGAATATAGTTAGCTCAACCTCATTAAAGATTGTACATGTTAAAACTTAACGGAAAATAGATTGGGTCAACTTCATGATAAGGTTAGCTAAAGTTCACAGTAGTCAAGATCAATAACTTTTCGTTTTGAAGATACTTTATTCGACTAAATGCATTATTAGTTTAGCTTAAATAGAAAAAAAAAGTTGTCCTTATACCTAAGTAAAGAAATGTAAATCAATTGATTAAATTACATTTCAAAGGATACATTCATGGAAATATTCTTATTGCAGCCGGGCATGTGCGAATAAGCATGGTCTTATCCGCAAATATGGACTAAACATTTGCCGTCAATGCTTCAGAGAGTATGCTGCTGACATTGGCTTCAAAAAGGTAAAGTATTACTGAATTTTTTCTATACAGGATTCATTAGTGATGTTACAAGATTCTTTATTAACCCTAGAAAGTCACACAGAACTAATATAAAACCATATTTTTCATCATTTTTTTGATTATTTGCAACTTGTTTTGAAAAAATTTATTTCTCACATCTTTGATAAAAAAAATATTAATAGTATGCTCCTGAGTCTTAAGTTTATATTCTCATTTTTTATCTGGAAGATCAATTGTGGCGAAGAAATTCTCTATGTGGAAATTATGCTACATCTCTTACATGTATGGTGATTTGAAAGGGATAGACTCCATACTACGGATGTATGAGAGAGACAGTACCTTTAAGGTACTTCAGTGCACGAGAGAGTTCACCTGTCATGTGGTACAGAGTGAAGTGCGTGGAGTGAATTGAGAACTTCTAGGGTTAATTATGACACCCATTAAAAAGCAATTTAGGTTTATATCAGACATTTAATTATTTCTTTTTTCTTTTACAGTTGGACTGATGGGCTTGCAATTTGGCTGGACTGATTTGTGTTATAAACAGATCTACATATACACGAATAGTCGCATACTGTTCTTACCTCATTAAAAAGAACCCCATGATGTGTGTATTGAGGATGTATTATCTAAATATGGCAAGAAGTCAGTAAAAAAGCTTTAAAAAAAATTATCATACCTGAGATTACAACTTATTTATTTGTAAGAAAAACAGACATGTTTACATCTGACAGATGAGATGGTGTTTGATATCCCGAAATGATTCTCCTTTCCCGTTGGAGCGTAACAATAAGCCCTAACAGCCAAAGTCGCAGAAAAGTTCGTTTCCACTTAACGAAAAAAAATCCAATGGAATATGCCTAAGTTCCACCGATTTATGCAGGCAACTGTGGCTGATGAATATTAATAATTTTTAGGCATAAGTCTTGTAGATTGAGAATGTGTAATATGCATTCACTCTGGGTGCAATAAATCCACATCCATATACTTTTAGATTTACCCATTGATACAAAATGGTTAAGTCCCACATGATCACAATGTGTAAAAAAACTTGAGAGAAGTATATTTACATGAGTGGTCTCATGTGCTTACAAAAAGTTGTGAAACTGAAATCATGCAAGGTATGTATTGTCAAGGACATGTTGCTTATTAATTATACTTAATGAAAATGTATGTATATATTACAAATGAATAAAACTAAAAACAAAAAAAAAGTAAATGTACTAAATTGTAAAAATGATGTCCGTTATACTTACAAGGGGACTTCCAGGTACGTGGAACACCGATTCGAACCAATTTTTTTTTTACAGGTAGGTTGCACCCAGGGGTGTAATAGGACGCCCTTCTCAGCCGTTTTCGAGATATAAAATATTTAAAATTTCCGAGCGTCCATATACTGTCTATATACTCTCTGCGTTAAATCATTTTCAACAAGAGCGTGTAGCGTAGTCGGCAACGTCTCCGCTTCGTGAGCGCTGGATCGCCGGATCTAATCCCGGCCCGGACTTTAAAAAAAAAATTATTATTATTATTTAATCATTTCTACGGCAACTATTATGCGATAATATTAATATTCCCGTAAAGGAATGAAAAATATTTTTTATTGTGGATCATTTTGGTGTTATAAGGAAAAACGAGCAGCTTTTTTTATTTATTTATTTTTTGGTTGAAAGGTAGAGAAGGAATTGTGACAAATGGATACACAAGTTTAAAAGCAACCAATCTTTTTATTTACTTTTCATTGGTTATCGCAACTACAAGAACTAGGGCGGTACTGATCATAAAAACATGGAAAACAATAATTATTTCGGCATCGGGCATAAAACAAATTTCGGCATCGGCAGGTAATAAATGCCGAGTTTCCGTATCCGCAAGGATTTTTCAAGACGTCAATCGCCAAGCAAACCTCGTTAACGTTTAGGAAAGATCTGCTGTCGTCATATAATTTGGCAGCGAACCAAGCGTATCATAACATGTCGCAAAATATCGGAGAAGACGGAGTTGATGGTGAACAATAGATTGAATTTTGATACAGTCTTCCCTAGAATTAATAATTTCCCTATCCTGTTCGATAATATAAGAACAATTCTGAAGTCTCGATAAAATTTTTAACTTGGCGGTAGAAATATATATCGTTAATAAAAAGATTGGTTATTCTTTTAAACTCGTGTATCCATTTGTCAAAATTCTTTCCCTACCTTTCAACCAAAAAATAAAAAAATAAAAAAAGCTGCTCGTTTTTCCTTATAACACCAAAATGATCCACAATAAAAAATATTTATTCATTCCTTTACGGAAATATTAATATTATCGCATAGTAGTTGCCGTAGAAATGATTAAATAATAATAATAATAATAATATTTTTTAAAGTCCGGGCCGGAATTCGATCCAGCGATCCAGCGCTTACGAGGCGGAGACGTTGCCGACTACGCTACGCGCTCTTGTTGAAAATGATTTAACGCAGAGAGTATATAGAGAGTATATGGACACTCGGAAAGTTTAAATATTTTATATCTCGAAAACGGCTGAGAAGCCCGTCCTATCACTTGCACCTATTGCACCCCTGGGTACAACCTACCTGTAAAAAAAAATTTGGTCCGAATCGGTGTTCCACGTACCTGGAGGTCCCCTTGTAGCGAGCTCATAAAATGTAGTAAACCATGGTTTCTTTGTACAATATTCATGTTACCATTCTAACTCAACAAGTGCAAGAGTCGACATTTTATTTTAGTTAAATCTTTTCATTTAATTTATATTGTTATTTTTGTTATTAGTTTTAAATTTTAGTTTATAATATATAGTGTGAATATGTACATAACTTTCCACTAAGTGTGGTTAATAAGCAACATGTAATGCTATAAGTGAAAGAGCCGGTCATGTAACTGCACTTTATACATCCTATGTTTTTGTGGCATTTTACTATTTGCGAAGCTTATATTGTTTTAGCAATCATGGTTAGGTCGAGGTGGACATTTTTCAGACTAAATATTACTTTTATAATAACTTTGAAAGCCAGAATTAAAAACGCCATCTTATGATTAAAAGGTATGCGAAAACTGCCTTTAATGTACCACAATTTGAAGTAGGAAATGGTTCTGCTCCTAGTCAATTGTGATACTACAATTGAAAGACTGGGCAAGTGCAATACCTGGTACCCCATATTGTTTGAAATCATCGGTACAAGGAATTAAACTCAAATAAACGTATATAGTGGTATCAAACTTGAAAAGAATACAAAGCATAAAACTAGCTATTACATTATCACTGTATTAAACATGTAATATCTAGCTCTTTAATGTTTTTATAAAGTATTAAAATATTGAGGATGTGAATTTTTATTACAATTTCAATTGTATGCTTTGTCATTTGAAAATATATTTTCTGTTGCAATATGCCTATCAAAATGAAAAAAGCATTTTTATTCAAAATGCATTTTATTCCAGCATAAAGAGACTAAAAGAGGTCGAGAATTAGCCTGATGTGAAAGTGGTTAATCTAATTGACTTTATCGTCCGAGTGACCATTAAATATCAATATATTTATATTTACCTAAATTTGCACAGTTCCAGAAATACAGTGTCAAAGTTACGATGAATTTAGGAAAAAATTGATTCTGTGTAAATAATGAAAATGTAAAATGCTGTTTCCAGTCTAAATATTTTTTCACTAGTGGGAGCTTTTGCGAGGTCTTTGAGGCTTGATGCTACAAACCATGATAAGCAGCTGCATTAGAACAAGAAGGTGGCTTTCTACATGCACAGCTGTAAAGTATAGTTCTCTGATACAATAGCCATTACTATGTATGAAGTCAGGTGCTTATGCTACTTGAGGCTCTGAAGTATCATAAGCATCTGGGTGAGGACCAACTTATGGCATTTGCCACTATACGTTGAGACAGACTTCCTTAGTGCTATTGGACTAAATTATTTTGTCGTGTGTTGTTCTACTTTAAACTGCACCTTGGAGTCTTCACCTAGAACGGCCTTTGTTAATGTCTGTTAGGGCTCTAACGCTAATTTGATTTAGTTGAGTGCCAATTGGTTTGTAGGAAAACCAATAAATCTACGGTAATTGAATTGTCCAAAATATATTGACCATGATATACAAGATAAAGAACCTAAAGATAATATTGCAGGGAATGTGTTCAATTTGGGGAGACTGCGAGGAAACATCCTTTGTTACAACAATCGATGCACAAGTCAACATCATTCCTATTTTATCTTTGGGTAATAGACTGATTCGGCACAGAGAAGTTATCTTCACAACATCGTGTTGTTTGGTAAGGCCACCTGCGGGTGTCTACCGTAGTACAACGTGAATGATTTCCTCGATCAGAAATCCTGTTTTCACGTATATCTGGTAATGACATCTTCTACTCTTCATACATCAGCGAAACATTGAGAAAGTCATTTCCTGGCAGCTGTCTATGATTCTGTGGAGCGGCAAACAGCATCATCAGGGGAAGGAGATGACTTCTCCCATTCGTAGCTGTAAGAATAGTCAATGCTAATCTTTACGTTTCATTAAATATTGTTTTCTATTGTGGAATACCACAACCATTTTTTTTAACACAATTAAAAAAACGTACGCCAAGTTTAAAAATATGTAACCTGTTAAACACCGCCTTTCTGTAGTAGTGCAATTCACGTGCGAAAGTAGCTTGGTCCCGCTCCTCAAGCGTATCAGGTGGGCTGAAAAGTTCGTAGGCTGACACATAGATGGCGGTACTAGTATTAAATCTATAGCTCTTTGGCTATACTAATAAATGTTCAAGTGATTAGTGGATTTGATTAAACGATATATTTATTTATTTACAAGCGAACTAATATTTTACATTTATACAGAAGTAAACGTGGTTGAAAATGATATAGGTTATATACAGGAAAGGTTCCATGAACCAAACCAAGACCCTTAGAACTCACTATCTGTAGTAAGTCTACTACTCAAGAAACGACAAGAAGAAAAGTAACCAGAGTGGTCACCTGAAAATAGGGTGTAAACTAGTTGGTAAATTCACAGGTAGTGGCATGACAGTCGGTGGATCGACAAGGTTGCTGCTGGTGGCCACAGTACTCTTCCTAAGTCTTTTCAAACGGGAGTTTGAAAGAGACTTTTTTGTTCTTATATGTTCTTGTCGATGGGTTTGTAGTGGAGTACCATTTGTAATCTTGTACTCGTTCCGTTGGTGAGTGTTCAATGCTGATATCTGCGTCTGTCTTCGAGATGTATGCAGGCTTCAGCCGATCGATGTTTATGTTTCTTCGTGTGCCGTCCACATTTAATTCGAATAAAATGTCTGAGTGTCTGTTCGTAATTTCATACGGTCCTCTGTATAGATGCTCCAGCGGTGCTTTTACATGGTCAGATCTAAGGAATGCATGACTGCAGGTGTGTAGATCCTTGGGAATAAATATTCTTGACTTCACGTGGTGCGCTGTTGGGATTGGTCTCAAACCTCTCATGAACTCACGATGTTTTTCGAAAAAGATTTGTGGATCCGCAGCGAAGTCGGAGTTGATGAAGAATTCCCCGGGAACACGTAGTGTCGTTCCGTAAAGCATTTCTGCCGGTGAAGCTTGAATGTCCTCTTTCAGACACGTTCGTAGTCCCAGTAATACCGTGGATAAGATTTCTGTCCAAGGTTTTGGCGAGCACATCAGTGCTGATTTTAAAGTTCGATGCCATCGTTCGATAATACCATTTGATTGTGGATGATAAGGAGTTGTTCTCTGCTTTTTACAACCTATAAATGTAACAAATGCTTGAAACAAGGATGACTCAAATTGTGAACCTTGATCTGAAGTGATAGTTGTTGGCGTTCCATAATGTGCGATCCAGTGGTCAAATAAAGCTGTAGTAACTGTGTCAGCCGTAATATCTCTAAGAGGTACGGCGACTGGCCATCTTGAAAAGCGATCGATGATGGTAAGACAATATTTATGACCTTGATGTTCTGGAAGCATGATGATGTCGATGTGTATGTGCTTGAAACGATCATCCGGAATGTCTATGTGTTTAGGCTGCAGGCGAGTGTGACGATGTATTTTTGACCGTTGACATGGTATGCATTGTCGGGCCCATGTGATGACGTCCTTTTTAATTCCTGGCCAGACAAATTTCTCTCGTACTTTAAGTGACGTGACTTTACTGCTTGGGTGCGAAAGCCCGTGAATGACGTCAAAAGCTGTTTTGCGAAGTGACCGTGGTAAGTATGGTCGGACTATTCCAGTTGAAATATCGCAATAGATGTCTGCATGGTCCAGTTTGAGTTCGTCAAATTTGAGTGAAGAACTGTTGTTCTCGAGAAGTTGTTGTAATTCATCGTCGTCCTGTTGATGTTGTTGTATCAGCTGTGAGTCCAATAGAGTTGGCATGTTGACGGTGTTGATGCGTGAAAAGGTGTCAGCGGCTACATTATCCTCTCCCTTCACGTAGACTATGTCCGTAGTGAATTGTGAGATGTAGTCCAATTGCCTGAGTTGCCGTTCTGATGCCTTCTCGAGTTTTTGAATAAATGCGTAGGTGAGTGGCTTGTGGTCCGTTCTGATGGCGAATTTTCGTCCCTCTAATAAGTGTTTGAAGTGTTCGACGCTGGCGAAGATTGCAAGAAGTTCCCTGTCGTATGTGCTGTAACGAGTCTCGGTTTCCGACAACTTCCTGGAGAAAAAACCTATTGGTTTCCATTTCTTCATTTCTTCTTGTTCGAGCGTTGCCCCGACAGCGTTGGTGGAAGCGTCCGTGGTCAATCGTAGCGGTAAGTTTGATGCCGGATAGGTGCTCAGTGCCACGGATGAAAGAGCCCTTTTGCAAGCTACGAAAGAAGCCTTTGAAATCTCCGTCCAATCGATGGGCGTCTAGTCCTTCTTCTTTGAATTCTTCAGGTAGTCGGTGAGTGGCAGTTGAAGCTGAGCTGCATTTTTAATGCACGGACGGTAATAATTGTACCTACCCAAAAACTTTCGTAATTCCATGACCGTCCCAGGAAGTGGAAAATCGTCAATGGCTTTAACTCTCTCCGTGAGTGGGTGAGATCCTTCGCTGTTGATCTCGTAGCCGAGGAATGAAACTTGCTTCTGACCAAAATGGCACTTGTTGACGTTAATGGAGAGTTTGTGATCAGCTAGTCGCTGGAATACTTGCTGCAGATGCTCTTTATGCTGTTCTTCGCTTTCTGACATAACGATGATATCGTCAATGTAAACGAAGACGAAGTCTAACCCTCGAAACATGTGGTCCATATATCTCTGGAATGTCTGAGTAGCGTTTTTCAAACCGAAGGGCATTCCAACGTACTCGAATAATCCCCAAGGAGTGGTTATTGCAGTCTTTTGAATGCTGTCAGTGTTCACCGGAATCTGGTTGTAGGCTCTCTCTAGATCAATTGTTGAAAAAATGTTGTTTCCGCGGATGACCAAAAAGAGACTTTGAATTAATGGCGGTGCGTATTTGTCGGGAATAGTTATACTGTTGAGCTTGCGATAATCACCACAAAGACGGTAAGTATCATCCTTCTTTTTGGTGAGGTGGATTGGGCTTGCCCACGGACTGTTGGACGGACGAATTACCCCATTGTCCAGGAGTCGTTGAATTTCTGCTTTGGCTGCTGTTGCCTTTTCACCGAACAGTTTGCGAGAGCGTTCAGTGACAGGTGGTCCGGTAGTGGCGATTGTGTGACTGAATTCGCTGTTTGGATTCGGAGTAAATTGCCTTGGCTTAGTGATGTTGACGAACTTGGTCAGCAGGTCAGCATATGTCATGGTCGTACTGATCGTAGACACGCTGTGAACAGCTGTTCTCAAGATTTTTCCTCTCCTGGTGCAACCTGTTTTGGAGTCGATCAATTGTTGGTTTCGCATGTCGATTAGGAGGCCAAATTGCCTTAAAAAATCTGCTCCCAGGATCGATTCTGGGACATCAGCAATTATGAAACTCCAACGAAATTGGCGTCGCAGACCCAAATCGATGTCGCCTGTATGCGATCCATAAGTCGGTATCGGTGATGAATTTGCTGCAAACAATGTAAGATTATTATTCCTTGCACGTTTTCTGAATAAACGCACCGGCAGCAGGGAGACAACAGATCCTGAGTCGATCAAATATCGCAGGTGGGATCGCTTATCATGCAGGTGCAAGCGAATATCAGAAGCAGAGAAAGCAGTACTTGATGCGCTGACGTTAGTGACTGCATGAACATGCGACAGCGTGGTTAGTTTCCCTGGTTAGTTGTGGTAGTGAATGTGCAAGGTGTGGTGCAGCGTGTAGCGTTTTGTCCAAAACGCCTGTGATAGTAGCAAAGACCTGATCGGCCTGGACTACGCTGATTGTTGTTTCTGTCTCTGGAACGAGATCTTCCATTATGCTGCGATCGAAGTTCTACTCCCAGTTGCTGCTGCTCTTTTTTTAAATCTAGAATTTCCTTTAAGCAATAAGCAAGCGCAGCTTGTATTTCGGTCAACCTAGTGTCTAGAGAAGACCGAGGTGGTGTCGTGGATCTCGACTGCTGACTATTTACTGCTGCTACAGAGTATGGTAGTCTTGGGGTGACAGGCTCGTTCAGCGTAACTGATTCAAACAGCCGGTCAGCCATCTCAGCCAATGCGTTAATATTCAGTGTTTCTGAAATTACGAGCAGCGGTCTTAGTGTAATAGGTAATCGACTCACCCAGAGATTGTGTAACATCTCGTTATTGATGCTGCCAGCCGCCAAGTCTTTCATCTCCCTCAGCAGTTGTGATGGCTTCTTATCGCTAAGGACGAGGTCGTTGAGCAATCGATGCATTTGCTTCTGCCGAGAGTCAGCAACTCGTTTAATGATTGCTTGTTTCAGAGCTTCGTACTTGTTGGCAGCTGGAGGTGCTGCGATGACATCAGTAATCTGGTGTAGAGTCTCCGGGTCTAAAGCTCGCAGTGTAGCAGTGAATTTGACGTCGTCACTGCGGGTCCTTAATGCCGCAAATTCTGCTTCAATCAAATGAAACCAAATGTCTGGTCTTTCCTTCATGAAGGCCGGCAGCTGTGGTTTGCTGATTGCAGCAAGATGCTCTGCATTCATGGTAAAAAGCTGCTGAGGCTGCGTTAACTGTTGGATGTGTGACGGTGTGTCTCCATAGCACGTAGACTGTCCGGTTAACAAGTCTTGGTTTAAATCTTGCGTTGTGGGGTTCGGAGTCTCGCGTGTCGGAGAGCGTTCAGTCGGCATTACGTCACTATATGTTTCTTTTTTGCCGATCTTGCGTTATCACCGCGCACTGACTTAAAAGCGAATATCACCGCGTGGATGGATTGAATCGCGGTTTTGAAAATCCACTTTAATCACGTCGGGGTCACCAATTATAGCTCTTTGGCTATACTAATAAATGTTCAAGTGATTAGTGGATTTGATTAAACGATATATTTATTTATTTACAAGCGAACTGATATTTTACATTTATACAGAAGTAAACGTGGTTGAAAATGATATAGGTTATATACAGGAAAGGTTCCATGAACCAAACCAAGACCCTTAGAACTCACTATCTGTAGTAAGTCTACTACTCAAGAAACGACAAGAAGAAAAGTAACCAGAGTGGTCACCTGAAAATAGGGTGTAAACTAGTTGGTAAATTCACAGGTAGTGGCATGACAGTCGGTGGATCGACAAGGTTGCTGCTGGTGGCCACAAATCCATATGATTTTTAGTTAGCCCCAACCTTCAAAAGACACGTGTATAAATTTGACAGCTGTCGCACTATTAGTTTGTGAGATATAGCATTTTGAGTGAAGCAACTTTTGTTAGTTTGAAAAAAATGGATAAAAAGGAATTTCGTGCGTTAATAAAGCATTGCTTTTTGGCGAAGAAAAATACTGTTGAAGCCAAGGCTTGGCTTGATAAACATTATTTGGACTGTGCACCAGGAAAATCAACCGTGCAAAAAAAAATTTAAAAATTAAAAAATAATAAGAGTAATAAAAATAAAAATAAAAATATATAAAAAAATCGTTGTATCGCCCTCGAAGGCAACTATATTGAATAATAAAATCAAATTTTATCAAAAAAAAGATTTTTTCTATATGTTAGCTTACGAACTTTTCAGCCCACCTGTTACAATGTATAATCAGGGCTGGGTAATCATTTGAAATGTTTCCATTTTAAATATGTATTTTAAATGGAAATGGCATTTTGCATTTTACATTTTTAATTCTTTTTGGAAAACCATTTCCATTTTTACATTTGAAATGGAAAATTCTATGCATTTATCCATTTGCAAAATGGGTAAATCGTTTTTCTATAAGCCCTGACAGTGTCGAACTGCACCGTGTCGAATTGCACCGTGATCAAATGGGATACGCCCGAGGAACCAAATCTCGTGATTGACCGAAACACGATTTCTTCTATGACCGTTAGCCATAGAACGTGAGCTCCGTGAATATACCCTGTGCACCACTGGCGTCTGGCGCCAAGTCTCCGTGGACATAACCTCATTGTATCGGCTGTGTAGTCAGTGTAGTGTGGTGTGTCCGCAGTTTCGCAGTTGAAAATGACAAGCAATCAAGAGGATAAAGACAGCGGGGAAAAGGAAAATGTAAATGATATGAACGTTAATTAAAATAATAAAGCAATACCCCTAATATTAGATGGAACGTTTTTCAAGATCATTCGGGCCGAATCCGAAAATGTACAAGGACAATGTACAACATGTAAGCGTACAATAAAAGGTCGATTCGATTAAACCACGAATTTTTTGAATCACTTGAAGGTAAGCATTTTTGCATGATTTAGCATCACATTTTCATTAATATTATTAACATTACACACATATATATGTAGGTTTAGGGTATAGGTCAATACGTTTTTATGTTGATCTAATACAAACTGTATATTAATCTGCAGGTCTATTAACTATTAAGAGTAAAAGGTATGGTTTTTCTTTGTATGCAGATAAAAGGTTTAGATAGGCTACAAGGCGAGAAAAATTGTTTTTATGGAGAACTTTTACCTGTTCTGCTGCAAACACAAAAGAAGTTGCAAAAGCTACAACTCCGGCATTTAAAAGACTGTACGAAATTAGTATTCGTGCTGTTAGAGGGCTTAAATAAAAGATTCTGTGATTACTTTAATTTTTCCTATCGAGTAAACAATGCTATTTTAGCAGCTGTTAGTCATCCGTTTTTTAAAATACGATGGGTATAAAAAGAAAGAAAAATGAATGTCAAAGAATTGTTTGTCAACGAAGCTGAATCTTTACAAACCCATGTGTCAAAAACTCGAAATGATTCGAATATTTCGAATGTATCCAAAGCCACACACAGTGAAATCTTTTTTGCTTTTTTTGAAGGGGGATCATCTTCGGATGAAAGTGTTGTAAACACCTCCATTAAAAATACGATTGAACTGCAATGTTTGCAGTATTTGCAAAATGAAGATACAAATTTAGACTCGCTTAATGCAATTCCTGCAATTAAAACGTTTTTATAAAATATAATACTGCGCTCCCGTCGTCTGCGCCAGTAGAACGCTTATTTTCATATGGAGGTATGATTATGCGCCCTAATCGTCGAAGTATGCACGATGATACCTTCGAAAAACAATTGCTGCTCAAAGTAAACAGCGTGTTTATCAAATAAAACTAAACTGAAAAAAAAAATACTTAAAAAAAAATGCTTAAAATTTTTACTTAAAATTTTAAGTTAAAATTAGTTTGGTCCTTGTAACAAAATATTTAATTGTATTTACAATACATTAGTTCATTATATAAAATATTTTGTCGTGCGTATTGAACTAAATATTTATTTACTTTAACTCAATTTTTTTCAGTGTATTAAGGGCCGGTTTTTCCATTTCCGGTTAATTTTAACTATAGGTTATTCCATTGGAATTGACTAATCGTAGTCAACGATAAATACGATTATACGAAATATTGGTTAATTCTGAATGTTGGATAATCAGCTGGCGCACGGCGATCGATATTCGCCGTGCGTCGACCTGTTGCTGTGCTCAAGCACACGTCGTTCGGTTGAGCCGAAGATAACCGAGGCAGGGCTTCGCGAAGCCGAGGATGTGCCTCGTTGGCACGCCGCGTCGAGTGAGAGGATGTCTCTCTCGCTTGACTTCGGTTTCGCTCACCGGCTATCTCGCTCAACTGACTTCAGCGCTCAACGTTAAATTCATATTCCGCAGCTATATTGAAAAGTTCAGTGACTTTTGCGACGACATCGAGGAACGGCGCACCATCATCTTCGACTTTTCTCGTTGGCTTTTCGCTCAGGACGCGCTCATCATGCTCACCAGGACTCAAAACTCAGGTAAGAGTACACCGTTACAATTTAACGTAATTCAATGACGGTGAGGAGTGAACTACACATCGGTACATCCTCATAAAGGTCTCACACTGTGGCGTGCTCTGCAGCGCGGTCTGCACCACGTTTTCACTCAATTATTAGCATGCTCGATTAATATAATTGTGTGTGTTTTTACCAATTCACTGCACTTTCCCCCAATTAAACTTGCTGGGAGAGTGTTGTGAATTCAGTCCAATCATTTGTGCATCCTCAAGCTCACACTTCTGTGCTCTGCAGCGTAGACCGCATCACAGCCTGTCATAATAGAATTCCAAGTAATTGTCAGAATTGCATGTGCTAGCACACACTCTCTTTAAATTCTATTTCACCATCACATTGAGTATTTGCTGACAGGCAGTAAATTTGTCTACGCACTCATACATCTCACTGCGTTGTATGCTCCGCAGCACTGACTGCGGTGCGCACATCACTCTCAGTACTCACAGCACACAATTAATATAATTGTGTGCTGGTTCTCAGCTCATGCACTCAAATGCAGTTCAATTAATCAAATTCATTTTTATTATTCTTGGAATTTTGGTGCATTTATTTATATTATTTTGTACTTTTTCTAAATTTGGTCTTTCATTTATCTATTCTCACTTCAGTGTTTTATTCAAAATTATATGATTTGTTTGTAGTTAAGCGGAAGGTGCAATAAACCACTTTCTCCAAATTCCATCTACTAGTCTGGTTTTGTTTCACCCTGTCGTGAGTGAAGACTCATCTTCTTTCCAATATATTCACAGGTTCAAGATCTGTCAAACAACACCATCAGACGGATTTCTCAAACACTGAACCAATCACGGTTGATATTTAACTGGTCCTCGTAACCATGTATGAATACTCAAATAAACTGCATATATCACAAAAAACCATTTTGCATTTGAAAACCATTTAAAATACCTATTTAACCATTTCACATTTAAAATGGATTCGAAAAATCCATTTTACATTTTGCATTTTAAATATATATTTTTAAACCATTTTGCATTTAGCATTTTAAATGCAAATCAAAAAGCATTTTACCCAACCCTGTGTATAATACAATTACGAGCTCCGCTGCTTTCGAGCGCGTATCGTGGATGGTCTGAGGGAGTAGGGTAAAAAAATAAATGTGAGACGCGAAACAAATGATGTACGTTATAAAGATGAAACAAGTTGTATGTGTTACAAAGGATTTTACACTGATTGAATACGTATCAAGGTAAATACAAGTTTCGTCGTCGCGCGAGCACGACTGCTTCACACGGTATGGCTGTCACCGTTCGTATTTGCGTCGTCGCTTCACCCGTCAGACACATCTTGCCTGAATCGAATACTGTTTCTCGCTCTCGGCTTCTTGCTGACATTTCGGCTAGCCAGCCGCATTCCTCGTCGTCCGGGCCCTTTGCGCGCTGTCGGGCCGACTATCCGCTAGTTCGGCTGGGCACGGGCCAGGGTCTTTAGCAAACCATAAAAAAAAATTAAAATATATTATATTAGCTAAGTTAAACAATTTGGTCATGTACCGCGAAGGGTCTAAATAAATAGAATGAGCGAGTCTGCTAGTACTCGAGACATTGATGTGTAAACATCTTGTGGCGAGAAAATGCGGAGCGAAAGTGTGTTGAGGATTTGTGCACATGGCGGATTTTATTCAAAAAAATAATTCCAATTGAATTCAATTTTAATGCGTTTGCAAATTTTTTATTCATTTAAAATCGCTGTACTTGAGACGATCGGCTTATGATAACTAAAATACGATACATATACACTCGATTCTAAAGAATCGAGGAATCTTTGAAAAACGGCATCAATTACAGTTCCAGATTGTATTGTAGCTACGTTTCTATTACTATTTAACTCTAGCTGAAACGTATCTTTTAAAAACGTTATCCAAGGGTCGACTTCCGGAGTATTAAAATTAACATTAAAATCACCACTCAGAATCATGGGCATTAGGTAATAGTCCTTGTTCAAAAGTGCTGCACCACCCACACTGAACGGCAGTAGTACAAAATGAATAAAATCAATTATACTTTGAACTGATTGATTTGGTGAGATGTAGACAACGACTGAAAGAATCGTTTGTCCACTTATGAGACGGCATTAAGCTGCACAAATATCGCCAGTATCTCGTACTGCTACTCCTATTCCTGTTATTTGGCGATAGTTAATGTCCATGTTTGGTGTGACAACGTGCGAACTGTTCCGATTTTTATAAATCGCTACCCCAGCGGAACGTCTCTCCTGTCGTTTAAATTTAACGCAGCAGTCAAAGTTTGGAATGTCAACGTCTTCTTCTTCGCCAAGCCACGTTTCAGAGAGCATGAGCACAGTGCAGTTTTGAGGTACTTCTTCATGAAGATCGTTAGAATGTGCTCGTAAACTCTGGCAATTGAAATTGTAGAATGATATTTTATCTTTGATGAAATTCACTATTATTTCTTGATCCGTATGTAATGAATTTAAATTTAAGCGCTCAAATTCTATTCTTAGAGCAGCCGTTGAATTGGCATCTCGAACTCCAAGATAGAATACCGGATCATTAGTCGGTCACACTATGAACAATCCATCTACACTGGTGACTCGTGATAAGGTTACGTATACAAGTGATTGGCCATGCCCTTTCTCGTATGAATATACAATTTTATCAAATGTGCCACCCTGCGATTTATGAAGTGTCATAGCACAGGCAGGGGTGAGAGGAAAATGATTCCGTTTTGCAGTGATAGTTTTGTTATTGTTCATGTAAATTGTTGAAGTTCGTCGAGCAATTGGTACAAGTCTTGCGGGTGTGTTCTTATCTTGCATGTATTTTGCTGCGATTTGTCTAGCCTTTTGTCCTATCCTTGGATTACCCGCAAATTTCATCCAGAGTCTTCTTACATCTCCTTCTTTAAATATTTCGTCTTCAGTCGCATTTTCGATTCGCTCAACAAATGCTAAGGTTCCATATGTCCCATTTGACAATCCATCAGCTACGTTGATATTAGTCGTGATTAAATACGGCTGGCCGACGACAAGTGTGAGCTCATAGGGCAAGCCTCCTGTATCAATCAGCGACATTTTATGCAACTTTTGTCGTACAAATGCAAGTTGTTCAGCATCATGACCTCCAGAAAAAACGTCATGATAAATGGAAACGATTTTTTCCGGCGCCAAACCAAGTACAGTGTTATTGTATTCATCGACGTCTCGATTTCTTAAAAACAGTCCAACTCCATCAGGGCATCGCTCGTTTGCTTCTGCTCTGCTGAAAAATCGAGACTCAATTAGTCTCTGTTCGTTCTCCTGTAATTTTTCTCCGTGGCCGATTTTCGTAAGTACGCTCGAGAATTCCTCATTTGATTGACGCATAACTTGATCAAGTTGGTAGAATTTTAACCCTCGCCAGAGCGTCGGGCCAGCAATACTTGCTTTGATCTGTTGAAAAATAGGCGTTGCACGAACAGGCGGTAGCTGTCTCAAGTCTCCTATTAAACTTGAAGAGTGTTCGAAACTGTTGAACAACTTTATTTGAAAGAGGCAAATTTTTTCCAATAGAAATTTTCAGAGCAGTGTGAATAGTCAAGCTGTCAATGGCTACTGCGGCTTTGCCGGTCGACGCACATGTGAGATATGCGTTGGTGTAGCCATCCGTGTCCGAGAAGCGATTGTAAATTTCCATTAGTAACTTAATTACAAACGTTTTCCCACAACCTGCAGGTCCCGTAAGGAATATCTGAAGTGGCTCACCACTATCTCGATCGAGAAGGGTACTGATGGCATGCATCATAAGGCTTTTTTGGTCGACTGTTAGCCATGCGCATAAGATTATTAAATTCTGCCTTTGGCATGAGGTTCTCTCGTTTCTTATCAACAGGACCAAGATGACTGAGTAAAGCTAACCTCATATCTTCATTCATTTCGGCATTCGCATAAGCATAGAATTCAGCAAACGGATCAGATTCCGCAACGCGTGTGGCAATCAAATCAGCCATAGCATTGTCAATATCAGGTTCTTCCAGAGCAATACACATTTGTTTACAAATTTCAATCGTCTTGGCTATATCTAATTCTGACTCGAACTCTTTCCTCCGTTGTAAAATGATCACCTCCATTTCATCATATAGCTGCACAAATTTTCTCTCCGCTAGAATCTCCGTTCCTTCATGACGTAAAGGCCGATGCAGAGTTACCATTTCGCGCTTGTACTCGTCAGCCTCAGCGACCATATCGTAATTACGATAGCGAAGTATTCAGGGACCTGTTTTGCGTCGTTTCCATTGGTTATTATCACTAATCGTGTAATATGCGGCAGCCTGTTCCAAAGTAAGTTGTTCAAGATCGGGTGGCCGCTTTTCGTATCTTTCAAACCAATTTGCCTTCCAGACATCGGTTGAATTACTGTCAATCTCTTCATTATCCAATTGTTCCGTTGTTTTCCTTACCCGTTGTCGTTCGATTGGCAAAACTGTTGGTAGATAAAGGACTACGGTCGAACTGTATGACATTGGCAGTCGTAACAAATACCAAGCGGCTTCTTGACTCGTCATTTCAACAGCGTTAAGTATGTCAATACTGAGCTTTCGTGTGATCTCCATGAAATCAAACTCTGGATGTTCATCCATCGTTTTGATAATCTCACGTTGAAGATTACTTATACCACAATTAGTCTTATTTACGTACTCAACAACGTATGCGGCACACGAGTATTCCTCAGTTATATTTTGAAAATCAGTGTTCAACCGAAGGACGTTTAAAATGAATGGATTAAACGGATTGATCCATTTCTCTGTGGTTTGCCGTTTGATAAAAACCTTAGGTCTGTTCATTGCCGCTCGCAATACATCCAAGTAAAAATCATCCGAAGTAATATTGTGCTCTTCGAAGAAATGTTCAATATCTCTATAGTCGTTCTCTTCAAGTGACTTCCATATCCGTTTGTATAATTTTGCAAGCGCATTTCTTCGAGGATCATCGCCACTCATTGGGATAAGAATTACAGTTGTTCGGCTAGGCATGAAGGGTGCTTCGAAACAACATTGTTGTGCTCGAGCGCTACGTATTTTTTTGTAACAAGTAAACGTATGTTTGTGGGTTTGAAGTTTCGTGTGTCCGGAAGTGTTTTCTGGTGAGACGGATATTAACCGATCTATTAAATTTACAGCTGCTGACATATCTGAACCAACGGCATTTACAGGTGCATTATTTAACCATATCAGTAGATGAGCATGAGGGCTGCCACGATGTTGAAACTCGATACGCTTGAAGTAATGAACAACATAATTGTCACCGAATGGACTATATCGTTTCGATTGAACAATCCCCATTACAGTATCGACGAGTTTGTTAAAATGGATGGCACAGATCACTGGGTCTTCGTTGATTAATGTAGCTTTAACATTATAATGAAGTCTTCGAATTGCCTCATCATCAATTTCAGCACCATTATTTCGAATTTTATACAGCAATTTGAGTAGTTTTGGCCATCCAATTTCATTAGCACTCATTGTAAGAAAGAATGTTGGCTTACCAAATTGTCGAATCATCGCGAACAGGTCTTTCTTACGTGAAGCCCAGTAATACGCTGAGTTGGGGATATGGCGTAAAAATGCGAGATTCTCTTCAATACATCCGTGTACGTATTCTTCTGATTCTATCTGTGCTCTTGTCACAGTATTATTTTTGCCAATGAACTTAAAAGACATTTGAAGTGAATCACGAGTGCGGATTCGCATAATTTTCATGGCCATATATAGCAAATGAGTAGGATATACGCCTCGACGATCAGCCCTGCGTAACTCGCTTGTTGCCATCATGAATGGAGTCACTCGAAGTTCTTCTTTGAAAGTTCTGAATTGGCCGAGATAGATGGACGGAAACGATAATTCTTCACAATGTTCATCAAAGAGAATGCATTTTGGTATGGTGTTTTCTCCGGGAGCAATACGAAGATACTTTTCTTCATTCCAAAGCAAGGACTGCTGTTGAGTTGTTAAACTTTCTTCGATGCGGATCTCTTCGCTCACCTCATCATGACTCTGTTGGTCCGCGGCTGCTGTTTGCTGTTCGTCAGTTGAAAAGAACGCGTTATTATCTGTGATATTATAAAATTTGTACAGTTCTTGTTGCATTAAATACTCAAGCCAAATTTTGACGACACGCTTCTTTACATATCCGATAAGATAATTGGTTTTGTGCATTTTTTTTCGTGCTATATGGACATTAATAGCATAATCATCATCAAGTTCTCGTGGAAGCAATTGAACCATATTATCTACTGATACTGGTACGTTTATAACTTGTCCAAGGATTCCGTACTGACCATTCCTATGTCGAAGCCTTCTGATCGTCATGCAGGGTAGTCTTGGTGAGATCAAGCGCTCCGTGATTATATCAAGCTCTGGTAAGTGAGCTGGCTTTGGTGGATAAGTGAAACCGTTCGATTTCGATAACGTTGGTATTTTCTTCTTATGTAGTGAGACGTAACAAGTACCACAGACGAGCGCAGTTTCGAAATTCATGTCAGGAAAATCAGCTGCAAGAATATCCTTTGAACACGGTGGCGGCGCTCTTAGGTCCATTTCAGTCCATAACCGATCGCATACGCTGTATATTGCACCGAAGTTGTTATCGAGAATTTTTTTTCTGAATTCAGCGTGGGCCTTGGCATGCTTTGTATATTCAAAATAATTAACTGCTTGTTGTTCTTCTTCTTCATCACATGCAGCATCCTGTACTTCACCTATATCCGATATTGCTTCTCTTTCCATAGGGTTGCCGTCTGCTGCTGTTGAAGTCGATGGGCCCACATGAAATGCCGATGTCGCTGGTCTTAAAGTTGCATGATCAACGATACTTCTGATGTTATCCAATCTACTCGTTCATGGTGCAGAATGAAGAATTGAATTGGCAACACGTGCTCTAAAATCTCGCGTACGTTGAGTGTTAGTGCGAGCGATATTTCGCTGCTCCACTCGTCCTGCTGCCAACTTCTCTTCACGTTTTCGTTTCCTGTACATTCTCATGTATTCTGCTGAATTTTTACCCATTTCTGAAATTAACAAATTATTCACTTAGAAAATTAAAACGACATCATTATGATTATTTTTCTATTTTATTTTATTGCAAATTAAATATTTAATTAAATTTTTTTTCATTTTTTTACAATTTTTATTTATATATGAAGCCAAGATGTCATTTTTGGAATTATTTCAATCAAACTATTTTTCATTTTTTAATATCATTATTCCTATTGTAAAATAATTAACCTTGAGAAATCATTAATTTATTTGGAAAAGTTGATTTTTTTGTATAAAGATAGTCAATAATCAGTTAAAATTTTTATTTTTCAGTTTCAAAAATCAGTTAAAAATATTAAATTTCAGTTTTTTGTAATGAATTTGTATATCATTAATAAACTTTCAATGAATCTGTTTGAAATGGTTATCTTTCATAGAAGTGGTTTACAACACAAAAACGCCATACTAAGCGTATAGCTGAATAATGTGTTTTAAACAATTACATTTTTCAGTTAAATAAATTGATTTTAATGAGAAAGTTTTTAAATTAAATATTTTTAAATTAATTGAAAATAATTATTTTTAGTTTTTTATTTGAGAGATATTTTTCATGAAAACGGTTCACAACCTCAAAATATTTTAATAGTATAACTAATCGACGTGGTATATATTTTTAGTAAAAATATTCTGTTTACCTACTGGCAGTATGTTATTTCACTTCAAAGAATTAAATTCGCTATATAAACTTATATTTGAATATGTATGCGATATATATTATATATGTAATATATATATATATTTGATATATATATATATGTATGTCAATCGAATATTTCCAGGTCCAAAAATTAGGTATTGTTTTTAATGTATACAAAGCTTATATAAACGGCATATATGTGATGTATAGTCTATTTATTGATATACAGACAGTAGTTTCCATGGCACTATATATACGTTATCATACTCCGAATATTCCCAGGTCCGTGGTCCCTGATATATCAATGGTGATAATGTATATCCAAAAAGACCTGGAAATATTCGATGCAAACTCTTATCGTTAACGTGACTGTATATCAACTTTCTCAACTAAGCATAGATGATAAAGCTGCCGATGGTGGATTGCTTCAACAATTTACATTATAGTTTACATTACTTTCGCATCTCATATCACAGAAGTATATCCCAAAATACTTGGAACTATTCGATTCGAGATTATATGAACGCATAAATTAATGTTGGTCCTTACGTATTATTGCGGTCATACAGATATCTTGCTACTGATATATTCACTAATATTATCACAATAAAATATCAAGAAATACACGCTATGCTAGTTTCAATCGATCATTTGGTGAACTACAGATATACAAATTTAAATAGATATCTTAGGAACTCGTGACCTAAAAGTGTGCCATTGGTATTCAAATAGACCTAGAACTATTCGAATAAAGCTCACAATGAGGAATTATATTTATATGGTACATAACATATTGCTTGATGCATGATGCACAGATGAGAGAATGCTATCATCTCTCGAGTCTTCACGTTGTTCCGGGCAGATTATAAAGTATTCTTACACATTCTTACTTAGAATAAACAAATATGGCAAATCGGTTGCATACTTGCTACTATAATAGAAAATTCTTCACTTATAATTCACAGTACTTTTCAAGCGTTATTTCTGATGAAAAAATACATGATAAAGGATCATTTGAAAAAAGGAAAGTTATGGTACTGCTGAGTACAAGCTCGTAACTCGGTCCTGATTCCGAAATTAGAGTTAAAAATTGGTCATTCTTTTTGCATCTAAAAAAAATATTTTCGGTTATTTGGTCGCAATCTTTACAGATACTTCCAGGTCTCGTGTCCTAGAAGTATTGAATGTATACAAAAACGGACCTGGATCTATTTATTTGATTTGAGCCTTTTTCTCTCGTTCCTTACGAATCACTGTAGTCGCATCAGGCTTTTGAAATCTTAATTTAATTTGCTAGAATTTTATTCTATTCACAGCCTCAATTGGAATAAACGAATATGGTAAAAAATCAGCTGCACACTTGTTAGTAATAGAAGGATATTTGCTTACAATTCACAGTACTTCTCAAACGTCATTCCTGATCAATAAATATATGCAGTAAAAGTAATTTGAAAAAAGAAACGCTATGGTACCAATGAACCGTTGGTTTTGATTAAAAAACCGGAGCCTATAATCGGTCATTCTGGTTGTATCTAAAAGAATACTTTCAGTTATATGGTAGCATATATTTCGATTTTTGCAGATACTTTGAGGTCTCATGATGTATAAGTATTTAATTAATACAAAGGGGCCTGGATCTATGCAATTCGAGTCTTTTCCTCTCATTTCTTACTAAATACACTAGTCGTATCAGTTCATTCAAATTTCAATTCAAATTGCCGCGATTTTATACCTTTCACTTCCTTACTTGAAATCAGTGAACGTGAGAAGTAACATAAAATAATCATGTACTACTGGACGGGAGTACCTTATCGGTATAACGCGAAAATAAAAATGGATAAGAGAGATCCATAAAAGTCGAATAAAAATTGCAGCTGCATTTAGCCATAATTAGCAACTATACTTTTGGATGCAAGTAATCCGTCAATTTGGAAACGAATTGTATACTTCCAGGCCTCGATACACGAAAGTAATCACAGAACCTAAATTTCAAGCTTGCACAAATGGTCGATAACAGCACGTAATGCATCTCTTATAAAAACAACATGTACAAAGTTAAAATTACAATCAGGTATTCTTATTAATGAATTATAGCTGGAAAGCGATTGGTCAATTAAACAAAAAAGCTTGAGATACCTGATAGAATTTCTCTACCAGCATAATATTTAAATCGCAAGATAGATATCCGTTGATATTTATTAACTAATACACTAAGTAAGTGTATTTGCTTCTTGTGAAAATATTAAGCGGCGTAGAAAATGTGGGAAAGCGGAGGTTATTATCATCTCTTCCCGTCGGTATATCACACGACTTTAACAGCAATAAGATTTCCCAAAATACTCTGATAAAACTGTCGTCACAAGTTCGAAATAAGATAAATGGAACCCAAATATTTAAGCGAGAAATGAATACTCCCGGGTCTTGCAACATAAGTATTGTATACTTCCGGGACATGAGGTATACAACTATACATAAAAACCAAAATTGTTGCCTTCTTATATCCCTGGTAACATGGACGTCGTAACGTATAATTCCAGATATTACATTCAGTATATAATTAAAACATAAGAATTACAGAACATGGAATTACGAGTCTATTATATGGTAATGCTAGCGAGTTTACAATGATTGTTCTTCTGTGTCTGCTCATCATGAATGTAGCATCAAAAGCTCTCCATAAACTGTACAACCCAGGATTCAGAGTGCTGAGGAAATACATTACGATGGCTAATGTCTATAACGAAAATAATTCTTTGTTATGAACTTAATTCAAACATCAAGGCATACTTAGATACATATCGCGAACTTCCGGGATCAACGACCCTGGAATATATATTCCATATCACCTCAACAAATGGTTAACCTCTTGATTTTTTAATTTTCTGCGTAATTTCTTATGAGAAACCTTAAGTTGAAAAGGACTCGTCGAAATTAAAAAAAAAATGTTTATATCAAATATTTTGGAGGTACAATTTTTTTAATTTTCACGATCTGCACAATTTCATAGACATTCAATCGTTCATAAATTAGAACCAGAGCTATGAACGATTAAATATATGCAAAATTGTGCCGATTGTGAAAATTAAAAAATTTGTACCTCCGAAACTATTTCAAATAAAAAAATTTTTTTATTCCTGAGGGTCCATTTCAACTCAAAGATTCTTAGGAAAAATTACTCAGAAAATAAAATACAAGGGGTCAACCATTTATCGAGATGATATGGATTACCTCATGTAATAAGATTTGCTAATAGTAGTTCTGATGTTATCTGGCTTGAGTCGAATAGTTCAAGGTCCTTCTGGATACTTTTCGCATATTTCGTGGGCCGAGACCCAGGAGTATCATTTTCGCTAAAGAGTGCTTCCAAACGGCAAACAGAGACGCGCTCCGCAAAGTACGCACAATAGGAACGTATCCTCACTCCGTCAACGTCGGAGTATTATCAACCATAATCTAACCTTCGAAGCTGACTTGTATTGAAAATTGATATAAATATTTCACGTGTACTTTGATATTACCGATTACTTAATTAGTAGCAAACGATTGACAAGTAACACGAACTTGTTTTTAACAGACATAACTTTGGTGTTCTTCGTTAAATTATAGAACGTTTAATAGAACAACATTGAAGAAGTAGCAGCTATACCAGTGTCAGCTTGTTCAGAGAATGCTGCGGGTTTTTAAAAGACCTCGAAGTATTCGGTTTATAAACTCAAAAGACCTGGAAGTGTACAATCAGTTTCACCGGATTCGTGAATGATTTACATACTTTCTATTCATGGATACGTATCGATTCACAACGAAGATGGAGATTTCTATGACAACGCGGGTCCAATCTGCAGTCTAAATTTCAAATATTTCCATTGAACACCTGGAAGTAGTTTGTGAATATTTCTTAAACACAAGTCTATGATGCTCACCATTTTTTATCGTTCTATTATGTGATAGAGCGGTAGTAAAAAAATATCATATTATACATCAAGTTTCATAATTTTTCTAAAATTGATGAAGTTCTTGTCAACGAAAATGTTTAATAAACACTGTTGGCCACCGTTGATTCTATTCAGGTTTGTGCAATAAATGCTATGTTTTTAAACAAAATGTTGATGACTAGTTTGGAGATAGGGATGAGTTTAGATTAAATCCTATAAAAATAATAAATTTTTGCCCCATTAAATTTGTACCATACAATTCCTCAGAAATAATATTATGCAAAAAAAAAAATATTTAAGTTTATATGATGTATTGATGAATGAAAAAATCGTAAGAAAAACTTTTTGTTAGAAAAAAAATCGCTAGAAACGATTGAAAATAATTTGTTTCTAGGTTCAAAATTATTTGAAACGGTTTTTTTTACTTTTTTGAAACGGTTTTAAAGGATATGCAGCCTAAACTGACATGCAACTTTGAACGAGCTTGAAAATTTTGTTTCAGAGCATAGAACTTAATGTAAAACTAAAATCGATAATGCCCAACTACTAATTGAAGATTTTCCGTAATAAAAGCTACAACAATTTTCGAAAAATTCGAAACCTTGATGGATGATGTTTTTTTGTACCGCTCTGCAACATATTAGAAGGAGAAAAAAATCAACAACGGTGAAGGTCACCGACCTATCTATTTGGCTCAGATTGCCTCATATAGATATTCCATATACTTCAAGGTCCGATATGCACATAAGGGTGCTCGAAATAAACAGAATGTGGCTAGAAGTGACATTTTATTTTCAGTGGATCGACAAAATAGCTTCGCGTTTTCTACCGCGTATATGTGCGGTTAAACGTTCATAGAGGACTTAAACAAAATAACACGAAGTTAATATAACGTTTCGTGTCCACCAATATAGACCTGTATAGAAAGTAGGCCTAGTTGCCAGAATTCTTGCAGCGATTTTGCATATAACAGGCAAAGACGCAATTAAAAAGATATCAGTTGCAGAAATATGTTATATATATCTATATATATATATGTTAATCCCATATTTCCAGGACTCTCATATATAGATCACATACTTCCAGTGCCCATGACCTGGAAACGAGATCTTCTCAGTATATTCAAAATGTAGTTTGCAATATAAGATTCACCTTACTCGTGAATCTGTTTCTACCGTGTGTGGCTATATAATTACTAGGAAATCAACGGTGTGAATCGATACATATCCATGAATAGAAAGTATGTAAGTCATTCATGAATCCGGTGAAACTGATGTTACACTTCCAGGTCCTTTGAGTATATAAACCGAATACTTCGAGGTCTTTTGAAAACTCGCAGCATTCTCTGAACAAGCTGACACTGGAATAGCTGCTACTTCTTCAATGTTGTTCTATTAAACATTCTATAATTTAACGAAGAACACCAAAGTTATGTCTGTTAAAAACAAGTTCGTGTTACTTGTCAAGCGTTTGCTACTAATTAAGTAATCGGTAATATTAAAGCACACGTGAAATATTTATGTCAATATTCAATGCAAGTCAGCTTCGAAGGTTAGATTATCCTAATTTTTTACTTTGTCATGGTGAATGATGGTAGGTATATCTACGTGTAAGCCATTGAAATAGCCTTCTTATCTGGTGCAACAGTTTCGCTTCGTCGAGGTCTTTATATACATCAATCGCATACTTCCATAACTCCTATCTGATGGTTGATTACATACTTTTAGTGTCTAGAATCGGGAAACCAGATCTCTTCAGTATTTTCGAATCGTAGCTTGTAATATTAGATCCACCTCACGTAAGAATCAATCTCTACCGTGTGTTGTGTGGTAGATACTCAAACCTAATAATTCTTTTCACACTCTTCGACAACTTCTCAATTATAATTTTTCCACTTTTAGGCAGCCTCTAATACCAAATCTAACCTACTCGATAGTTTCATGCTAAATAAAGACTCTAACAGTGATATTAACAAATCGGTTATTGCGCTTTCTTAGCTCCCCCTCTTATCTCGACTCTCTATCAGTTATCTTATTTTTACTAGCATCCCTGGAAGGAGTATACTCGTCGTTCTCTGTCATCCCTCGGTTTTCATTGATTTGGTAATGGTATGTGACGTTGCCAGAAAAAAGCCATGTTACATTATACATTTAGAAATATAGCTTAGAAGGTTAGGTTTGCCTAATTCCTTACACCGCTAAGTCTTTTATTTTGCTCGTGTTGAATGATCGCAAGTATCCCCACGCACAAGTGGTTTTATTCGTTGTTACCGATATGCTACATAGCGGGCTTTATAAAAATGAATCGCATACTTCCAGGACTTACGTACCAAGACCACCTACTTCTGTACCCACAACCTCGAAGCGAGCTCGAGTTTCCGAATAATGTTCCATTTCAGTGTTCATATGATGTATTGATGAATGAAAAAACCGTAAGAATAACTTTTCGTTTGAAAAAAAATCGCCAGAAACGATTGAAAATAATTTGTTTCTAGGTTCAAAATTATTTGAAACGGTTTTTTTCATCCCGATAATCGCATAATAGAGATCTTCAATATTTTATTTAGTCATATTGTTCCTGAAAAATTCATACAACAATCATGAAAAAAAAACTAATTTCGTTTAAAGGATATGCAATCTAAACTCACATGCAACTTTGAACGAGCTTGAAAATTTTGTTTCAGAGCATAGAACTTAATGTAAAACTAAAATCGATAATGCCCAAATACTAACTGAAGATTTTCCGTAATAAAAGCTAAAACATTTTTCGAAAAATTCGAAACCTTGACATGTGATGTTTTTTGTACCGCTCTGCAACATATTAGAAGGAGAAAAAAATCAACAACGGTGAAGGTCACCGACCTATCTATTTGGCTCAGATTGCCTCATATAGATATTCCATATACTTCAAGGTCCGATATGCACATAAGGGTGCTCGAAATGAACAGAATGTGGCTAGAAGTGACATTTTATTTTCAGTGGATCGACAAAATAGCTTCGCGTTTTCTACCGCGTTTATGTGCGATTGAACATTCATAGTGGACTCAAACAGAATAACACGAAGTAAATATAACTTATATAAGATAAAATTTTCGTGTCCACCAATATAGACCTGTATAGAAAGTAGGTCTAGTTGCCAGGATTCTTGCAGCGATTTTGCATATAACAGGCAAAGACGCAATTAAAAGGATATCAGCTGCAGAAAGTATTCCCACCGTTGACTTCCTAGTAATTACACAGCCACACATGGTAGAAACAGATTCACGAGTAAGGTGAATCTTATATTGCAAGCTACATTTTGAATATACTGAGAAGATCTCGTTTCCAGGTCATAGGCACTGGAAGTATGTCATCTATATATAAGAGTCCTAGAAATATGGGATTAACATATATAATTATAAATATATATGAAGACCTTGGCGCAGCAAATAGGTTTTATCGGATAGGTTGACTTTTTTATTATTTGTAAGCGAGGACACCTACAATGATTCAATCATGGACAAATTGAAACATTGCATTAATATAACCATCTGAACTAACTTGTGAATATTTCCACGAACGCCTGAAGCGTGCTTTGATATTACTGATGACTGACAGAACTTTCGTGTTTTTCGTTAAACTAAAGAATATTTAATACAACAACATTAAGGAAGTGACAGCAGGAAGAAGTGATTACAGTTGTATGATGTGGGTTTTTCAAAGACCTCGATATATTCCGTTTATATACTCAAAGGGCCTGGAATTGTAGAATTAATTTCACAGTGTTCGTGGTTATAAATAATGATTCACATGTGACTTATGTACGTACACTTACCGATCTACAACAAAGAGAGAGTCTTTGGTAATTAGGCGGATCTAATATTTCATCTAAATATCTTGATTATATATGAGGCATTCTCCAACGGTTCAGCCACTTCTTTCGCACCTTCGCAAATGATGCTAATAATTTCCAATATTTTAGTACTACTTACGAGGAGTCTCTGTGAATGTTTTTAAATTGTTGATTTAATCCTTATAGGAAATAGTTTTTTTTTTTGTATTTCATATAACTGGGATAGAGTAAGTCTGGGAAAAAAGTTAATCGCACAAAAAACATTGTTTTTCACTGAATTTTGTAATGCTCATATCTTATACTTTACATATATTAATCTTATATTTATATTTTTATTGCAAAGGTTATGTTGAACAGCTAAATTTGTAAATAATTTATCTTACCGAAACGAACATTTCGATATCATTCTTTATTTTCATATAATTCACGGGGATATGTGATCAATTATAAAGAATCGGCATTGTGGGTATTTGCTATTTAATAGTGTGTGCGAATGGCGTGTGCGTGTGTGACACATAGATAATATAATGATATAAATAAACAGAATCAATTTAAATATGAGAGTACAAGTTTTGTCGATATTATGATTAGGAGTTTTATTATCATAGTACATTTTTAAGACACCTTGCTGACTACAATAGTACGCACAGTACCAGCGACTGCAATATTATATTTATCTTGAAGACAAATATTGACTCAAGTATAGTCTTTACCATCCTATAATGACTGAAAAAACGAACGTCGGTAGATTAATAATAAAAATATTTTATATTTTAGTTAACATTATTCCCGCTAATTATGTAGCATGTTTATATCACATTATATCACCTTAAGTTGTAGTGAAGTTGAGTTGCATTCAGTCAGTTATAAATCAATAAAAATGTTAAAGCATTGTTCGCTTTAATTCATATGACGTCATTCGTGCATTGGTAATCATGCAAATACTGTTGGTACGCATTAGTATTCACTATTCTCATACATTGGTATTAATACTCATTAGTATTCGTGTTTTATAATTATCATGTCTGTCATGTTTTTCATGCTCAAGATGACTGTGATGTTTGAAGAATACATGTCATATACCATAGAATGCTAAATGCAAACTGAAATGTTATATCAAACGTGTACAAAAAAGAAAAACATTCACAAATTCAAATACAATCGCAGCGTACATTTAAAAAAAATAATGGTAATTGCAATGTTATGCACCTGTTTCGGCGTAAATAGAAAAAAATTACCATGTACCATGGATGTATCAATGAAATCGAAAGTTATTAAAAAATTAAAAAAGAGGTGCCCTTACTATGCTTTTTACTTCCGCAATTACTTTACTTCTTTAGATCTCGACATTTATGAGGTAATGCTGGTTTTTATCACTTATATTGCTTCAGAGCTCTTTGATGTTTTCCGATCTTTCACTGTTACATAAAATGATTGCTAATCGGGTTATGTACGTTTTATCAGTCTTTCGTGTTAGTACTATAGCATTCTCTATGCTTACATTCTTTAATTCCTATCTGGCTTTTTCCTTATTATGCAACGATCTTTGAGACCCAGAAGTCTATATTATCACATTTTTGATCAAGTGATCGTAACCTAAAGATTCTAGATCTACAAAAATAAAATGTTCTATGGTTTTTTATAATTATCGACTGTGCTTAAGTAAAAGTAAAAAAAAAATAGTTGTTACCTCGTTATCTCCTGCATTATGAGAATGAAGTCTTATTCCGATAGAATAGTTTTCAAAGTAAACTAAGCCTTTCTTTTTATTTCAATTGAAAATTATTTTATATTAAAATGGTCATAGTTATCCATTATAACTTTTCAGCTTATACTTCTCCATTTACGTAATTATCTAGTTTCACGGCGCGTTCTATGGGCTTTCCAAAGTTCTATTGCCAAACTATTATATTCAATACGTATAGGAACACTATCTCCTTTATTTTCCTTCAAGAAAAATAACTTCGACATCGTCCGGTAATTCGTACTTTTTGATAACGATATGAATATCGTTTATGAGTATTCCGATCGTCTATTCGCCTGTTTTTGATTACTCATCCACGCCTTCACCTGTTGTGGTGTGCGGGCTTTAAGTTCCGGTACCTTACTCATAAATTCTCCTATACTTTTCAATGATGGAAACTTCTTAGCGTCTGAATTGATGAAGCGTCCGAACTCATTCAGTATGCAATCTTTTTCAGGACGAGTCCATGCCACTCTCTTAACAGGGCCACGAGGCGAGCCTACGACAAAAGAATTCAAATACTTCACACATAAACGATTTTATATTATAACTAGCAGGTCTTTTAGCTTCGTTGCTGACGCGCCCTCTCATTGTGCATTCGAACGTCTGTATGAGTGTCTATATGAGCATCCGTATGAGTGTCCGTGAGTGCCTGTGAGTATCCTTGAATGTCTATGAACATCTGTGATCTGTTCCTGTATAAATGTCTGTGAATGACTGTGTGAATCTCTAGGAGTGCATGTGTGAGTGTCCGTATTTGTGTGTCTGCGAGTATATGTGTGAGTGTACATGAATATCTATGAGCATCTGTGATCTCTGTCTGTATAAGTGTCTGTAAGTATCTGTAAGTGGCTCTGTGATTGTGCCGGTGTAAAACTTCCTGAGTGTCCGTGTGAATGTCTACCGTCCAGCTCGGGGTCCATTAGTTGTATTATTATATGAGATTTATAATAGATAATAGCAATAAACTCGTTCCGCTAGTGGGAACCGATTTTTATTCTAATGAATAATCGCATATTTGCATAGTTACGATAATCTAGAGATAAAGAGAATAGAATGTTTACAAATTTCTGTATCAAACTGCAATTAAATTAAAAAGTGATACATACCGGAGCGTCGCCTTTTTCCTTTAGATTGACTATCTCCTGAATTCGTTTCATTCGACTGTTCTTTGGTACCGTTCACTGACTGAAGTGGTCCTCTGTTTTCCGTCGCATGCGGATAAGTTCCCGTGAAAGAGGACTCGAATGACTCAGATACCTCATGCTGATGTAGTGTCGTGGACTCACCAGAGGCATTTGCCTCAAGAAGCTGTTTTTTCATTTTAACGTCGCTATCTACGTCGGAGTTATCAAAGTCACCTTTGTTACTTTCGTCCTCACTATCACTCTCAACGTCTGCGCCTTGCGCTTTTTCCAACAACTTTGATATTTTTATAATTTCTCGGGATACAATAGTTTGTCGATAAACGTTTTTATGGATATCCGTCGAGTGGCCCATAAAGTTAGCAACGTCACCTACGTCTTGTTCGTTGAGATTCAACGAAATACATTTCGTAGCCATGTGCTTACGCAATTCTGTTCCGCGTAGGCTTTTCGGATTGCTTGCCCCACATTCAGTCGAAAACTTGCGCATTAGCAAGCATGAGCTAAGATACTTCTGCATAGTTTTGTTATTAGTGGGCATCCCAAACACATACGGATTCGTATTGCTTACTTTCGCGTCCTTTCTGTGCTTAATAATGAGTCGAACACATTCTAGCATTTCGGCATTTAGAAGTACGGGAACTGTGCGATTGAGCTTACCCCTAATGGTGAATCGTACGTACTTGTTTGCTGCAGATTTCATGGTTTCTGATAACTGTCTATACAAGTCGTTGTCAACAGCTTTATCAATTCCTTGGTGGTTGTTAAAATCGTCAATTAGAATTCGTTCTATCTCTCCGGCTCGGCGACGATTAAACAACTGTATCGACGTCAACGTCGTTTCTGCTAATTTACGCCATCTCGCGACGGAAAATTCAATATTCACATTTTCGAATGCTTTCTTTCG